>CM077034.1:7447886-7720386 GCA_039090855.1 Macrothele yani
CTATAGTCTCCACACTCAGAAAAATCTGTCAGCGACATGATATCTCTTTTGGATTATGCACCAGAAATATCTTTGAATATGGTGAGGAATGACCGGGACAGAACTCCTATCCTCAGGAAACATGGGGTATACTGCATCCCTCTTATCCATGGAGACCCGAATGTTACTGAGAATTGTTATATGGGTTCTACTCTCAGGTGCTTAAATACCCGCCTGAGAGAACACCAGTACACGCTTCGAGTTGGCACTACTCATACTGCCTTTACGTTAGCTGTCACACAAGGCGGTTACTTACCAGATTGGGAAAATGTGAAAATTCTGAAAACAAATCTCAATAAAAGTACTGGGTTTTTTTTTTTTTCCCGAAAGCCTGTATATTCTTGCTTTTAGTGACAGATGTTGTCATTTGGACTTGCCCACATATGTACCGGGACCTTGGCGTAGATTGGTTGCCCCGACAGAGACCGTGTCCAATGGCTAATCTGCACTTTTTGCCTAGTGTCATTTGTAATTTCTTATACTTAGTGTAATATCATCTGTTAATAATTTGTACGCCTTTTTCTGTTTAAGTGTTGTCATCACTAAAATGTTGGTGACGTGGATGTATGGGGGGGGGGGGGTATACATAATGACTGCCTCTATCGAGTCCCTGTGGTGCTTTGGACCCACAGATGGGGACAACGAGATCCCCAAAAGCCCTAGTCAGTTCTTTAACCTACTTTTAAATTGTAAATAAAGTAATTTTAATTTGCAACTTATAGTATGGTGTTTTATCACACAGGTAGACAGCTGAACTCTTGCATATAGCAGTTTTTTTTTTTTTTTTTTTTTTTGTGAAACACAAAAACACATGACATTTTTGGCACACAATATAGGTAAATCCTGTCTTGCAGTTTTTAAAGTGTTGTTTCGGATAGTTTTCTACCAGCTACATTGGGCCCAGTAAGAATTTGTTGTGTTTAGAAGGGCTACGGAAATTCAAAGAATATACTACTATGTTAAAAAAGTTCCGGAACTTTTTGAATATTTGCAGTGAATTACGTCATTCACCGCTGAACACGCGAAGAGCATCGTGTGGCCGACCAACCAGAACCGGATTTGATCCAGATCCAACACGTACAACGTATGTGCGTAGCTCGTGATTACAGGCATTCGAGACTCTCCATCGCGAGGACAACGATGTCGAATTTTGAACAGCGTTCAGGTGTAAAATTTTGTGTTCTGCTCGGAAAAGCTTTCGCCGAGACTTTTCAAATGATTAAGTCAGCGTACGGTGAGAGTGCAATGAGTCCAACTAGAGTTTACAAGTGGCATCGACGATTCGAAGACGGGCGACAGAGTATCGAGGTTTATGAGAGGTCAGGACGACCTTCAACATCCACAACGGATGACACAAGGACTTCCTTCAACATGCTTGTACGTGGTCGTACACAAGGAATTCCTTCAACATGGTCGCACGTGCTCGTATACAAGGAATTCCTTCAACATGGTCGTAAAGTCACTAAAGAAGAGTACGTCAACGTCCTGAAAAGTCTCCGAGAATCAGGGAGGCGCAAGCAACCCGATCTTTGGATGACCAACTCGTTCTGCATCACGATAATGCGCCTGCTCACAGATCCCTCCTGGTGTCCGATTATTACCTGTTCAAACATCACATTCCCGTTCTTCCACAACCAGCTTATTCCCCTGATCTCGTCACGTGTGACTTTTTCCTTTTTCCCTGGATAAAGAATTTGCTTAAGGGGCGACGCTTCTCAAGTTCCAAAGAAGTGTAACGAGCTGTGGCGGAGGCACTTGAGGATGTGGCAAAAGAAGGCTTGCAATCTGCATTTAAATCTTTGTATGAGCGCTGGCGAAAATGCATAGTTGCACAGGGTAACTACTTCGAAGGAAACACCACATAAATAGGTATTATCTGTACTTATTTTTTTTTATGTAAAAAGTTCTGGGACTTTTTGAAAGTAGTAATATGTTGTTTTTGAACAACAATGGGCTGGAAAGAGTTAAAGCCCAGCTTCTCTGGATTTTACTGAGTTTTTTTTTTCGGGGCGGGGGGGGGGGTATTGGAGTTTTTCAGGTTTTTTTTTTTTTTTAAGTTTATGTTTCTTCAATAATTTAACTTTAATAGGAAAGTTGCATGTGTTACAAATGTAATGCTGAAATAACCATGAATATATTTTACTGAAGAAGCGGGGGGGGGGGGGGTCAACCCACACCAAAACCTTACTGCGCTAATGCTAAACGATGGGAGCAGCTTTTATGTAACCAAGTTTACTAAATCTTACCATTAAAAGCTTTGGTTCCAGTTGTAATTGTTTGCAGCAATAACATAAGTTTGCCGTTGATAATGACTAGATGAAAAACATTGTATGAAGATCAAACAAAGATCTTTGCTCTTTCCACGTTTATAAGTGAGTCACGGAAAAATTCTCATTGGCCGCCACTGGGAGTCGAACCCAGGGTCTTCCAGTTACGGGCCGGATACGCTTCCGCTACACCACAGCGGCCTTGAATTCCTCCAGACTCGCACACGCTAACTGCCAAGCCAATTTGGCAGGTTGCTTCTTGGAGCCCCGCACAATGCTGGGGATTCGCCAAAGATGGTATGCAGCAACTGAAGGTCCACGTTAAATGTCTGTATTAATTATTCATTCGCCTTCTAATTATTTCTTCAGTTGCTGCTTACCATCTTTGGTGAATCCCCAGCATTGTGCTGGGCTCCAAGAAGCAACCTGCCAAATTGGCTTGGCAGTTAGCGTGTGTGAGTCTGGAGGAATTCAAGGCCGCTGTGGTGTAGCGAAGCATATCCGGCGCGTAACTGGAAGATCCTGGGTTCGACTCCCGGTGGCGGCCAATGAGAATTTTTCCGTGACTCACTTACAAACATGGAAAGAGCGAAGATCTTTGTTTGATGTTCCTGGTCCACGTTAAATGTCTGTATTAATTATTCACTCCCCTTCTAATTATTTCTTCAGTTGCTGCTTACCATCTTTGGTGAATCCCCAGCATTGTGCGGGACTCCAAGAAGCAACCTGCCAACTTGGCTTGGCAGTTAGTGTGTGTGAGTCTGTAGGAATTCGAGGCTGTGTGGTGTAGCGGAAGCATATCCGGCGCGTAACTGGAAGATCCTGGGTTCAACTCCCGGTGGCGGCAAATGAGAATTTTTCCGTGACTCACTTATAAACGTGGAAAGAGCGAAGATCTTTGTTTGATGTTCCTGGTCTACGTTAAATGTCTGTATTAACTGTATGAAGAGTATCGTGGCTCAACTGCTGAAAGGTGAATTACCGGAATATCTTGGATGACCATTTGCTCCCGTTTGTGCGTCTTCAACATCCCACTGGAGACCTCATCCTGCAACAAGACAATGCAGCTCCCGAATTGTATCCGAATGGTTGGATGAACACTCCACCGACGTGACCTCGCTTCCTTGGCCAGCTAGGTCACCTGACCTCAATCCCATCGAGCACATCTGGGATGCCATCAAGAGAGATGTTCTAGGCTCTGCCCCCTCCGTCAAATCTTCGTGAACTGTGGGAACTTGTTCAGGGGTCGTGGATTTGTATGGCTTTCTAACGCTTCCGGTGTCTTGTCAAGTCCATGCCGAGACGAATCGCCACCATCATCAGGGCGAAAGGTGGTGCTACACGTTACTAGACAGGTATCTCTAATTCAATTACTCTTCAGTGTATATTGGAAAGAGGGAGTGAGACAAGGTGACACCATATCTCCCAAGTTCTTTAATGCCACATTGGAAAATGTCTTTCAATCACTGTACTGGGAAAACAATGGGATAAAGATTAATGGAGATTATCTAACTCACCTTCATTTTGCTGATGACGTAGTCATTTTTGCAACTACTCCATCAGAGCTGCAGAGTATGATCCAGGAATTTTCTGACAAGAGTAAAGAAGTGGGATAACTTTCAGAAGACAAAAGTGATGTTCAATGCTTTTGCAAGAAATGAAGATTTATCGATTGATGGATAAAAGCTGGAGATAACAGACACGTACGTTTATCTTGGACAGCAGATATCAAGTGAGGGTCACATTGATGAAGAAATTAATCGGCGTATAAAACTTGCCTGGAGAGCTTTTGGAAGAAACAGCATAATTTTCAAGAGTAATACGCCGTTATGTCTTAAAAGAAAAGTGTTTGATCAATGCATCCTTCCAGTGCTTACGTATGGTGCAGAGACGTGGACCTTAACTAAAAGAGACATACAAAGGCTGCAGACAACTCAAAGCAGCATGGAGAGGTGCATGCTTGGTGTAACCAGGAGAGATAAGAAGAGGAACTCGTGGATCCGAAAAATGACAAGAGTGGAAGACATTGTGATCAGAGTTAAATCCCTGAAATGGCAATGGGCTGGACATACTGCCAGAAGGACAGACACAGCCGAAATTTTAGATTGGATTCCAAGGGACAGGAAAAGACCCAGAAGAAGACCACATGGGAGATGGGTGGATGAAATTCGAAAGTATGCGGGAGTAACATGGAGGAGACCGGCACAAGACAGACCGTTGTGGAAGAGGCTTGGAGAGACCTTCGTCCAGCAGTGGATTGATAATTTTTGATGATGATGAAAACCATTATATTTGAATTTGATGACATGATCACCTGTTCAATACATCACGTTCTGTCTGTAGGTTTCTTACACCCAAAAAATTCTTTTAGTACTTCTATCTGATGATGGTCTTTAGAAAGACCGAAAGTTCTTATGGCTTTATTTTTAACCTTTTAACTTATACATTAAATAAGTTCATTTAATCTGAAGCTTGCATACTATTTCAATTATCGTGCTTTTAGGACTTCTACCTTAAACTTTTATGATTGAATGAACAGTAATTACATGTTATTTATTCTTCCTAAGTATATATTTGTATGCGTTCAGTAATGACAGCAACAGTTTTTGGATGTGACACCATCCTATTTGCATTATGATGAAATAAATGCATTCAAAAGAAAATCCCTGATATTAATGTGTTACACTTAAAACATTGCAGGTCATGTAGTTTTCTTTAAACTGCACGTAGTAAAATAGTTTTCCCATTTATCTCACTGTAGGAAGGACAGAAATGTTAATTAACAGACGTAAGAGAAGCAATAAATGTTAGCAAACCTGAAATATAAAATTTTTTCATAGTTCATAAAAAAGTGGTGATATTCAGTGTATAAACATAATGTAAATCACAGCATGGACTTAAAACATAATTGAAAATGTGTTACAGTGATTTTATGCAGGGTTTTGGGATTTCATATAAATACTCAATATTGCAACTTTTATTCCACTTCCTTTGTTTCCACAAAGCGTGAGAGAAATTTCTCGGAGTCACTCCCCCATTAGACACCGGATGCACGGTTATTTACTAAGACGACATTTTGTCTATGCTTAGTATTTTTGCGCTTTGTATGTTGAATGGAGATTAACTCTATCGCGCCTCTTTTCATGCTTTACAGATTTCAATTGCGATGCCGCCGACAAATGCACTGGCCCCCTCACATTTTACTTTCAGATTTACTGAGGGCGGTGTTGTTGTTTCTCACGGGGAACTTTAGGATATGCTTAAGGGCATTTTTGGAGACAAGGGAGGGAGGCCAGAGGACAGTGGTGTCTAGTCTTCGAGAGCGAGCGGTCGCATAGCGGGACGAAGGAATCGCCCCAGGGTGGTAGGCTGGGAAGTCTTAGGTGGACTGGCAGGTTAGGGGATTTCTCGACAGCACGAGAGATAAAGGAAAGCTAGACACAAGAAAAAGGAATTGGAGTTTTAAGCGGAACAGCGAGGAAACATAGCACACAGCTAACGGAAGCCGCCCCGGTGGCGCAGTGGTCTAAGCGATGGCCTCTGATCATTCGTCCGAAAGGGGTCCGGGTTCGAATCCCGGTGAGGCATGGATGTTGTGTTTGTCTTACGGCACTGGCTCTCTCCCTTCCCTGGAACCAGTGACCCTAAATTAGGGACGGGCGACTGCTTATAGCCCATTGAGTTGCTCACGGTGGCCATTAAACCTTCAATCGCCGCCCCGGTGCCGCAGTGGTCTAAGCGATGGCCTCTGATCATTCGTTCTAACGGGGTCCGGGTTCGAATCCCGGTCAGACATGGATGTTGTGTTTGTCTTACGGCACTGGCTCTCTCCCTTCCCTGGAACCAGTGACCCTAAAGTAGGGACGGGCGACTGCTTATAGCCCATTGAGTTGCTCACGGTGGTCATTAAACCTTCAATCGCCGCCCCGGTGGCGCAGTGGTCTAAGCGATGGCCTCTGATCATTCGTCCGAAAGGGGTCCGGGTTCGAATCCCGGTCAGGCATGGATGTTGTGTTTGTCTTAAGGCACTGGCTCTCTCCCTTCCCTGGAACCAGTGACCCTAAATTAGGGACGGGCGACTGCTTATAGCCCATTGAGTTGCTCACGGTGGTCGTTAAACCTTCAATCGCCGCCCCGGTGGCGCAGTGGTCTAAGCGATGGCCTCTGATCATTCGTCCGAAAGGGGTCCAGGTTCGAATCCCGGTCAGGCATGGATGTTGTGTTTGTCTTAAGGCACTGGCTCTCTCCCTTCCCTGGAACCAGTGACCCTAAATTAGGGACGGGCGACTGCTTATAGCCCATTGAGTTGCTCACGGTGGTCGTTAAACCTCCAATAAAAAAAACAACAAAAAAAAAACAGCTAACGGACAACGTTTGAAGGGAATTAAATGAAGAGAAAAATAAAAGTTTCTTAGACACATTTACAGTTCGCAAGAATTATTTGAATACAATTATTATCATTTGGTTATTACATGTTAATTACTATCATCATCAACCACTACGGAGTTATTAGCAATTACAAGTTAACAACTAGAACAAAGATAAGAATGAACGTGTTAAGAAATGCTATCGTTAGCTGTTCCACGAGCTAATTCTGTTCCGAAATGCAAATTTTCTCTCTCTCCAAAACCCAACTTCTCTGCTCCATAGTGCAAATTTTCCCGCTCCGAAACACGATCGGGGCACTTACACCCTGTGATTATGTTCTTCCTCAGTCTCATGTATGAAGCTTCTGAGCTCCTTAAAATAATTTTTTTCGGGGTGCTTGAAAGGCATAAAAAGTGCTTGAGGGAGGGGAAGAATGGGAAACCTGGATTGGTTCTCCTGTCAGTTTACTATTATTCTTCCGTGATTTTTCTTCATCAGTCTCATTTATGAAGCTTGTGAAGTCCTTAAAATCATTTTTGGGGTGCTTGGAAGTCATGAAAAGTGCTGGGGGGGGGATTGGTCCCGCTGCCAATTTACTCTTATTTTTCCATTGTTTTATTTCCTTCATCAGTCTCATTTATGAAGCTTGTGAGGTCCTTAAAATCATTTTTGGAGTGCTTGGAAGTCATGAAAAGTGCTGGGGGAGGGATTGGTCCCCCTGCCAATTTACTCTTATTCTTCCATTGTTTTATTTCCTTCATCAGTCTCATTTATGAAGCTTGTGAGGTCCTTAAAATCATTTTTGGGGTGCTTGGAAGTCATGAAAAGTGCTGGGGGGATTGGTCCCCCTGCCAATTTACTCTTATTCTTCCATTGTTTTATTTCCTTCATCAGTCTCATTTATGAAGCTTGTGAGGTCCTTAAAATCATTTTTGGGGTTCTTGAAAGTCATGTAAAGTGCTGGGAGGGATATTGGTCCCCCTGCCAATTTACTCTTATTCTTCCATTGTTTTATTTCCTTCATCAGTCTCATTTATGAAGCTTGTGAGGTCCTTAAAATCATTTTTGGGGTGCTTGGAAGTCATGAAAAGTGCTGGGGGGATTGGTCCCCCTGCCAATTTACTCTTATTCTTCCATTGTTTTATTTCCTTCATCAGTCTCATTTATGAAGCTTGTGAGGTCCTTAAAATCATTTTTGGGGTTCTTGAAAGTCATGTAAAGTGCTGGGAGGGATATTGGTCCCCCTGCCAATTTACTCTTATTCTTCCATTGTTTTATTTCCTTCATCAGTCTCATTTATGAAGCTTGTGAGGTCCTTAAAATCATTTTTGGGGTTCTTGAAAGTCATGTAAAGTGCTGGGAGGGATATTGGTCCCCCTGCCAATTTACTCTTATTCTTCCATTGTTTTATTTCCTTCATCAGTCTCATTTATGAAGCTTGTGAGGTCCTTAAAATCATTTTTGGGGTTCTTGAAAGTCATGTAAAGTGCTGGGAGGGATATTGGTCCCCCTGCCAATTTACTCTTATTCTTCCATTGTTTTATTTCCTTCATCAGTCTCATTTATGAAGCTTGTGAGGTCCTTAAAATCATTTTGGGGTTCTTGAAAGTCATGTAAAGTGCTGGGAGGGATATTGGTCCCCCTGCCAATTTACTCTTATTCTTCCATTGTTTTATTTCCTTCATCAGTCTCATTTATGAAGCTTGTGAGGTCCTTAAAATCATTTTTGGGGTTCTTGAAAGTCATGTAAAGTGCTGGGAGGGATATTGGTCCCCCTGCCAATTTACTCTTATTCTTCCATTGTTTTATTTCCTTCATCAGTCTCATTTATGAAGCTTGTGAGGTCCTTAAAATCATTTTTGGGGTTCTTGAAAGTCATGTAAAGTGCTGGGAGGGATATTGGTCCCCCTGCCAATTTACTCTTATTCTTCCATTGTTTTATTTCCTTCATCAGTCTCATTTATGAAGCTTGTGAGGTCCTTAAAATCATTTTTGGGGTTCTTGAAAGTCATGTAAAGTGCTGGGAGGGATATTGGTCCCCCTGCCAATTTACTCTTATTCTTCCATTGTTTTATTTCCTTCATCAGTCTCATGCATGAAGCTTGTGTGGTCCTTAAAATCAGTTTCAGGGTGCTTGAAAGTCTTAAAAAGTGCTGGGGGAGGGGGAGGGGGCAAAAAAGTAGGAACCCTGGATTGGGGATTGGTTGTCCTGTCAGTTAACTCTTATCCCTCCATTTTTTAATTTTTTTCTTTTGTTAAAGAGTTAAAGGTAAATTTTGCAACTTGTTGTTTAAAAAATGCATCCCAATTCCTTCTTTACTCAAAATATTTGCATGCATGAATTTCATACCATATTAAAATTTTTGTTTTAAAGAGCATGGCTACTATCATATGTTAATGCACCTGTGCATATTATTTCAGTTTCTGGATCAAGACTTTCCTTCTTTATCTGGAGCACGCATTGTTAGGATTGCTACACATCCTGAATATCAACGGGTAAGACTTGTTATTCCTATTGTAATTAATTTACGTGTAATATCTGAGTGCATTTATATATCTATGCCCGAGATTTTTGTATTATGTACATACAGGGGTTGTCCAAAACAATGGAAACACCTTGAAACAATAGGTGTTACGCACCTAATATGGTGTGGGAGCACCCTTGGCATTTAAAACTGCTTGAATCCTCCCTGGAATGGATGCATACAAGTCCTGGATGGTGGTGAGAGGTGTGTTGTACCATTCTTCCTGCACAAACTGCTCCAATTCCTTGAGAGACAATCATAAAAGTTACATGCTAAAAATATCAAGAAGAATAAAAAGGCAGCTGTCTAAGCATGTAGAAAACTACCCAAAACGTACAATTAGAATTTTACTACTAAAAGGCATATTAGGTAAAAACAAGGTCTTTCGCAACAGGGGCCCTGTGCGTCATCAGGTTAAAAGAACTGGCGCTAGGAGAACACACACACTTAATATATAGATAGTCCCGAAGACAACAGCGATCCCGGTGAGTGACATTATATCCGCGTCACAACTCCGTTACAGCGAGAAACAAAGCAAAGAAAGAAAACACCAAATAGATTACAAATACATATTCACCGAAGTGAAAAATAAGCACAGGGTCCGTTACCAACCCCCGCAGTAGGGTACTTCGCACGACATAAAAAATTAAATAAGCGAATCCACGGTGCATGTACATGTAAGTCATCGTTACAGCATACGTCCTTAAAAACGGCAATATACAAACTTTCGGCGAAGAGAGTCATATACCTACCTCTGGTCCTAAGTATTAAATAAGTCTCAGACCACGAGGGCAGATGAGTTCCAGACTTAACCAGGCGTGCAAGGGCAGTAGTAGTAGATCCAGTCTTTACAGTGTACTCATGTTCAGTCACTCTAACTCCTAAATTACGAAGAGTGCATCCTATGTACCATGAATTAGGAGCAGCAGCAACGTCGGTGTTCAAGGGCACACAGTACACGCCCCACTGTTCTTGGATGGGTTTGGGCTCACGATCCTTCCTGAGCATGCTCCGAAGGTTAGAGGCCACATCACCAAAATCTTTTTTGTGTTTTTTTACACACTCTCCGTAATGCATTTGTAACCGGTGGAAAGAAAGACATTGATCCCACATAATCGCCGCCCCGGTGGCGCAGTGGTCTAAGCGATGGCGTCTGATCGTTCGTCCGAAAGGGGTCCGGGTTCGAATCCCGGTGAGGCATGGATGTTGTGTTTGTCTTACGCCACTGGCTCTCTCCCTTCCCTGGAGCCAGTGACCCAATATTAGGGACGGGCGACTGCTTATAGCCCATTGAGTTGCTCACGGTGGTCGTTAAACCTCCAATCAATGAATGAATGGATGTTGTGTTTGTCTTACGGCACTGGCTCTCTCCCTTCCCTGGAACCAGTGACCCTAAATTAGGGACGGGCGACTGCTTATAGCCCATTGAGTTGCTCACGGTGGTCGTTAAACCTCCAATCAATGAATGAATGGATGTTGTGTTTGTCTTACGGCACTGGCTCTCTCCCTTCCCTGGAACCAGTGACCCTAAATTAGGGACGGGCGACTGCTTATAGCCCATTGAGTTGCTCACGGTGGTCGTTAAACCTCCAATCAATGAATGAATGGATGTTGTGTTTGTCTTACGGCACTGGCTCTCTCCCTTCCCTGGAACCAGTGACCCTAAATTAGGGACGGGCGACTGCTTATAGCCCATTGAGTTGCTCACGGTGGTCGTTAAACCTCCAATCAATCAATGAATGGATGTTGTGTTTGTCTTACGGCACTGGCTCTCTCCCTTCCCTGGAACCAGTGACCCTAAATTAGGGACGGGCGACTGCTTATAGCCCATTGAGTTGCTCACGGTGGTCGTTAAACCTCCAATCAATGAATGAATGGATGTTGTGTTTGTCTTACGGCACTGGCTCTCTCCCTTCCCTGGAACCAGTGACCCTAAATTAGGGACGGGCGACTGCTTATAGCCCATTGAGTAGCTCACGGTGGTCGTTAAACCTCCAATCAATGAATGAATGGATGTTGTGTTTGTCTTACGGCACTGGCTCTCTCCCTTCCCTAGAACCAGTGACCCTAAATTAGGGACGGGCGACTGCTTATAGCCCATTGAGTAGCTCACGGTGGTTGTTAAACCTCCAATCAATCAATGAATGGATGTTGTGTTTGTCTTACGGCACTGGCTCTCTCCGTTTCCTGGAACCAGTGACCCTAAATTAGGGACGGGCGACTGCTTATAGCCCATTGAGTTGCTCACGGTGGTTGTTAAACCTCCAATCAATCAATGAATGGATGTTGTGTTTGTCTTACGGCACTGGCTCTCTCCGTTTCCTGGAACCAGTGACCCTAAATTAGGGACGGGCGACTGCTTATAGCCCATTGAGTAGCTCACGGTGGTCGTTAAACCTCCAATCAATGAATGAATGGATGTTGTGTTTGTCTTACGGCACTGGCTCTCTCCCTTCCCTGGAACCAGTGACCCTAAATTAGGGACGGGCGACTGCTTATAGCCCATTGAGTTGCTCACGGTGGTTGTTAAACCTCCAATCAAAAAAAAAAAAATCCCACATAATCAATCTGTTGACCACGCACAGGGCGCCTGTTGCGAAAGATCTTGTTTTTACCTAATATGCCTTTTAGTAGTAAAATTCTAATTGTACGTTTTGGGTAGTTTTCTACATGCTTAGACAGCTGCCTTTTTATTCTCCTTGAGAGACGCCGGAGGAGGATAACGGGATCGCACTCTTGTTTTCCAACACAGACCGCGGGGCTCAATGATGTTTAAGTCTGGTGACTGTGCAGGCCAAGGAAGGTGTGCAACTTCATCCTCATGTTCCTGAAACCATGATTGAACAGTTCGACTTCTGCGAATCATCATCTAGAAAGGTGAAATCCCCTGACGGAAACAATGTCTGCGCCGTTGAATGCACCTGGTCGCCGAAAAGAGTGACATAGTCACCGCTAGTGATCCGTCCGTGTAAGGTGATAAAGGTACCTACTGCGAACCACGAGATCATGGCCCAAACCATTACGGAACCGCCCCCATGCTTCACTGTAGGAAGGAGATAGTCTGGGTTGTAGGCTTCTGCGGGGTTCTCCACGGGTAAAACCCGTCTTGTGGTGGGGATTAGTGAGAAACTTGATTCATCGGAAAACAAGACATGTTTCCATTGATCTGCAGTCTACGTTTTATGTTCCTGGCACCACTGTAGTCTCCGTTTCATATTCACCTATGAGACGCCAGGGTTTTGCAATCGCAACTCTGCCGTAAATTATATTAATTCAACATTTGTCGAAAACATTACGTGGTTTCAGAAATCATTAACTATATGTCAACAAAATAGTTTCCATATCATCTACTGTTTCGCACGTTACTAGAAATTCGAGCACGGGAAAAACGTCCATATAATAAAAAAAATTTATTTCAACTTGTCACTAATATTCCTTTTATGATGTTCCTTATAATAGTTTAGAATTTTATTATGAAGATTACAAATTTATATGAAAAAATGTTTTTATATGTGCAGTCATATGCATCATAAGTTGTCAAAGTCCTCCAATACGTAGAGACAATATGTATTAAATGATTAACATTATTCCAGTTTTTTAAGTCATGATTCACGAAATTAATACAATAGAAAAGAACTTTCGAACCTCTTGATTAGGATGCGTTGAATCAGTAATAAGCCATCTTGTTATCGAAGAAGGCACGATTTTTCTTTCCTGTGGTATCAGCTTCCAAGTTGAACTTCGATCTCATAATTTCTTATTATAGATGATGGTTGCATGTTTCATTTTCCGTGGCTCGGTATCCCAAACTAGTTTCAATTCCTTCTTTTTGCTTGGAAATATTTTATCGAAAAAGAAAATAACGATAAAAAATATAATAAAAGACCTTATTAATTATTTTCAACAAACGAATGGCAACACCAATTAATTTAGAATCGGAATTCATATCATCCAATTATATCAAAACACGACTAAGAACGTGCATTAATACCAAAAATAGCATGCGCAAGAGTACAACTGCCGTGAAAAGTCGGACGCTGCCAGTAAAATCGATGTAAGTGGCCGAAACACAACGTGTATGAGAAGTAGATCATAATACCCACTGAAGATGATTCCAAAAAGAAGGAATGGAAACTAGTTTGGGATGTCGAGCCACGGGAAACGGAACATGCAACCATCATCTATAATAAGAAATTATGAGATCGAAGTTCAACTTGGAAGCTGATACCACAGGAAAGAAAAATCGTGCCTTCTTCGATAACAAGATGGCATATTACTGATTCAATGCGTCATAATCAAAAGGTTCGAAAGTTCTTTTCTATTGTATTAATTTCGTAAATCATGACTTAAAAAACTGGAATAATATTAATCATTTAATACATATTGTCTCTACGTATTGGAGGACTTTGACAACTTATGATGCATTTGACTGCACATATAAAAACATTTTTTCATATAAATTTGTAATCTTCATAATAAAATTCTAAACTATTATAAGGAACATCAAAAAGGAATATTAGTGACAAGTTGAAATAAAATTTTTTATTATATGGACGTTTTTCCCGTGCTCAAATTTCTAGTAACGTGCGAAACAGTAGATGATATGGAAACTATTTTGTTGACATATAGTTAATAAATCTGCCGTAAATATTTTGCTTATGCAATTCCCTTTGCACCGTATGGGTCGACACTGGGTGTTGGAGATGTGCATTAAGCTCAGCAGTCACTTCCGTCGCCGTGGCGTCCCTCCTTGCAGTCGCAATCCTCTTTAATGTCATCCTGTCTCTTGCAGTGAGTTTAGTTTTCCTTCTACAGTTGTGTCTCGCAGATGGTGTTGCGTCGTGAACATTGCATGCTGTCGTGACCTTCGACACGGTACCTCTCGATACTCCCAATACCTGTGCCACTGCGGTTACCGACACACCAATCAGACGGGCTCCTACAATCTGCCCTCTTTGGAACTCCGACAGGTTACTCATTGTGCCTTCATCTGGAACGACAATGCAATCACGCAGATCCTCGAGACTATAAGCAACACTTTTTTACGCACAAAAAAAAAAAAAAAAAAAAAAAAAAAATTGTAGCTACATGTTTGTTTTACTCCAAAAGCGGCACATCCCGTAGTCACTGCTTTCAGAGAGGTGTTTCCATTATTTTGGGCAACCCCTGTACATACCACTAGCATTTGGGTTAAGCACAGTGGCCATTGTCGTTGTTTGAACATGTGCAAATGAAATGTTATGAGAAGTTCAGGATGTGGAATACTACTGTAGTGTAGTTCATTGAGCATATCTATCTGTACAAGGTTTTGAATTATGCTGTGCACATTTATATTACTTAAATCTTTCATACATGAGATTCTTCCGCGAATTCGCAGAATTCCGCTTTTTCGGCATCATTTTGGTCACTCTGGAGGTCATTGCAAAAATGAAGAGAATTTTTTCAGGATTTTTTAGGGGGAGGGGGGGGTTGTCGTTCTATAGAAAAATAAAAAAAAGCGGAATTCCGCGATTCCGCTTTTATGTGGAGTAAAAGAACTAAGCGCTTTCTAGCTGAAAGCGTTGTTTTGGGAGCAGACGCGGGGGCAAGAAGAAATGTTGGAGGGTGGAGTCGGGAGCTCCATTCGTTTAATGCTGTCAACAATGGATGGGTTGTCAGTCACTTGAGCATCGCAGCGCAAAGGGTGGAAGCTCCGCCTACTTCGTGCATTAGGGAAACTACCGCAGCCCTTTCCGTGTCTTGCGGGAAATCGCCACTCTGCATTCTATCAGGGCCAAACTATCCGCTTGATTCTATCCGTGACGTCATCGCCAGAAACTCTCTCTTGTAATTTGCAAATGTACCCGAATGCGTTCCCGCTTTTCTGAGATCGTTCGAGAATCGAAGCTCTCGTGAATCCTCTTCCTACGGAGTATGGCAAAAAATACGGAATCTCCGTAATTATTACGGATTTCCCCGGGATTACGGGTGACTAACAAAAAAATTATGGATATTCAGATTTTCGCTGTTATTAAGAAAGTTTTACTGATTTTGTAAATAATCGACGTAAAAGCCTCTGAACAAAGTTCGTGACGAACCTTTTTGGTTTTTTTCTAAGGAGGAGGAATGTGTTCTGCTTGTTTGAAAACTTAGTGGAAAGAAAAAAAATGCCCGGCACCCGCCTGCTAGGATAACGTCGGCCCGAAGCCGCTGAACAAAGTTCGTGACGCAACTCTGTTTCTTTCCTTTTTTTTTTTTTTCTAAGGAAGAATGTGTTTTGCCTGTTTGAAAGCTAAGTGGGGAACAAAAAAAACAAAATGCACGTGCTTTGGGGCCCGGGATTACGTCGGCCCGAAGCTTTCCGGTTTTTTTTTTGTTTTGTTTTGTTTTTGCCTCTAAAAAGTTTGCAGCTTTCCAATTTTTTTTTTTTTCATTCTTTCTTTCTAAGAAGGAATTTGTTTTGCTTGTTTGAAAGCTAAGTGGAAAGGAAGAATGGCGCCACGCCGGAATTATGTAGGCCTGGCGAGCTTCTTTGCCGTGATCCGGAATTACGTTGGTTCGGACGTGCTTTCGCTGTTGCCCGGAATTGCTTCTGCCCGATGCCTCTGAACCATGTTCGTGACGAACCTTTTTGGTTTTTTTCTAAGGAGGAGGAATGTGTTCTGCTTGTTTGAAAACTTAGTGGAAAGAAAGCCCGGCACCCTGCTAGGATAACGTCGGCCCGAAGCCGCTGAACAAAGTTCGTAACGCAACTCTGTTTCTTTCCTTTTTTTTTTTTTTTTCTAAGGAAGAATGTGTTTTGCCTGTTTGAAAGCTAAGTGGGGGAAAAAGCACGGCTTTGGGCCAGTATTACGTCGGCCCGAAGCTTTCCGGTTTTTTTTTGTTTTGTTTTGTTTTTGCCTCTAAAAAGTTTGCAGCTTTCCAATTTTTTTTTTTTTTTTTCATTCTTTCTTTCTAAGAAGGAATTTGTTTTGCTTGTTTGAAAGCTAAGTGGAAAGAATGTGTCATGAGAGGCTCAAAAACAGGGTTAAAAACAAGAATTCGGCAGAGAAAATCTCCCCACTTGCTTGACGTTGATGGAGATTCATGTCACCATATTCACAATGCAAGCAAAAAATTTTGCAAGCCATTTTATAAAGGTTACATTGAGAAATACTTTATTGACTTCTTCAATGACTAAAAACTAAGCTGTGGATATATGTTTCTAATTCTTGCAAGTTTCTAATTGCTTGACTGAATTCACAAACTTTCCTAGACAAATACTTTTCACCTCAGGATTAAGCTAGTAAAGATTCCCATGTAAGTTTTAAATCTGATTTTTTAAATATTTCATTTTATTTTGTTCTTAAATCCCTACTTTTCTATTGTGAATATAATAATGTGCTTCACTTTAATATTTACTTACATAATTAACAGAAAATAATTCCATATGGCTAGCGTACTCTTAAATATTGTATATATGCTGTATTTGAATTTGCTAACCACGCGTTCGCGTGTCCCAATTTTCCACCCAGTTAAAAAGTTCAGCTTTTTTTGTCATCGGCCGGTCTCATGTATGATCTTTGGATGGGTTTCCTTCCTGAGACATAGTTAAACAACTTGTGTGATCTGGCCAAACTTGACTGGGGAGTCATTATTAACTTTCAAGGCTCAAAAAATATGTTCCAGATTTAGGAGCCAGCTCCCAAATTTTTGGAGCCAGGCAGCCCTTGCAAAACCGCTGTGGTGTAGCGGAAGCATATCCGGCGCGTAACTGGAAGACCCTGGGTTCGACTCCGGGTGGCGGCCAATGAGAATTTTTCTGTGACTCACTTATAAACGTGGAAAGAGCGGAGATCTTTGTTTGATGTTCCTGGTCCACGTTGGGTGTCTGTATTAATTATTCATTCGCCTTCTAATTATTTCTTCAGTTGCTGCTTACCATCTTTGGTGAATCCCCAGCATTGTGCGGGGCTCCAAGAAGCAACCTGCCAACTTGGCTTGGCAGTTAGCGTGTGTGAGTCTGGAGGAATTCGAGGCCGCTGTGGTGTAGCGGAAGCATATCCGGCGCGTAACTGGAAGATCCTGGGTTCGACTCCCGGTGGCGGCCAATGAGAATTTTTCCGTGACTCACTTATAAACGTGGAAAGAGCGAAGATCTTTGTTTGATGTTCCTGGTCCACGTTAAATGTCTGTATTAATTATTCATTCGCCTTCTAATTATTTCTTCAGTTGCTGCTTACCATCTTTGGTGAATCCCCAGCATTGTGCGGGGCTCCAAGAAGCAACCTGCCAACTTGGCTTGGCAGTTAGCGTATGTGAGTCTGGAGGAATTCGAGGCCGCTGTGGTGTAGTGAAAGCATATCCGGCGCGTAACTGGAAGACCCTGGGTTCGACTCCGGGTGGCGGCCAATGAGAATTTTTCTGTGACTCACTTATAAACGTGGAAAGAGCGGAGATCTTTGTTTGATGTTCCTGGTCCACGTTGGGTGTCTGTATTAATTATTCATTCGCCTTCTAATTATTTCTTCAGTTGCTGCTTACCATCTTTGGTGAATCCCCAGCATTGTGCGGGGCTCCAAGAAGCAACCTGCCAACTTGGCTTGGCAGTTAGCGTATGTGAGTCTGGAGGAATTCGAGGCCGCTGTGGTGTAGTGGAAGCATATCCGGCGCGTAACTGGAAGACCCTGGGTTCGACTCCCGGTGGCGGCCAATGAGAATTTTTCCGTGACTCACTTACAAACATGGAAAGAGCGAAGATCTTTGTTTGATGTTCCTGGTCCACGTTAACTGTCTGTATTAATTATTCATTCGCCTTCTAATTATTTCTTCAGTTGCTGCTTACCATCTTTGGTGAATCCCCAGCATTGTGCGGGGCTCCAAGAAGCAACCTGCCAACTTGGCTTGGCAGTTAGCGTATGTGAGTCTGGAGGAATTCGAGGCCGCTGTGGTGTAGTGAAAGCATATCCGGCGCGTAACTGGAAGACCCTGGGTTCGACTCCGGGTGGCGGCCAATGAGAATTTTTCTGTGACTCACTTATAAACGTGGAAAGAGCGGAGATCTTTGTTTGATGTTCCTGGTCCACGTTGGGTGTCTGTATTAATTATTCATTCGCCTTCTAATTATTTCTTCAGTTGCTGCTTACCATCTTTGGTGAATCCCCAGCATTTTGCGGGGCTCAGAGAAGCAACCTGCCAACTTGGCTTGGCAGTTAGCGTGTGTGAGTCTGGAGGAATTCGAGGCCGCTGTGGTGTAGTGGAAGCATATCCGGCGCGTAACTGGAAGACCCTGGGTTCGACTCCGGGTGGCGGCCAATGAGAATTTTTCTGTGACTCACTTATAAACGTGGAAAGAGCGGAGATCTTTGTTTGATGTTCCTGGCCCACGTTAAATGTCTGTATTAATTATTCATTCGCCTTCTAATTATTTGTTCAGTTGCTGCTTACCATCTTTGGTGAATCCCCAGCATTGTGCGGGGCTCCAAGAAGCAACCTGCCAACTTGGCTTGGCAGTTAGCGTGTGTGAGTCTGTAGGAATTTGAGGCCGCTGTGGTGTAGCGAAAGCATATCCGATGCGTAACTGTAAGACCCTGGGTTTAATTCCCGGTTGCGTCCAATGAGAATTTTTCCGTGACCCACTTATAAAGGTGGAAAGAGCGAAGATCTTTGTTTGATGTTCCTAAAAAATGGAAGTAAACGAAATAAAGATTTCCATAATCATAATTTCTTTTTCCTGCGATGTTGCCTCTGTCCAGTATTGTTGTTTTATTCCAAAAATATTTGTATTTCAGTTGGAAAATGGAGGGAAAATTTCCGGAAACGGAAATTCGACGGCACAAAAATTTCCCTGTGATCTTCAGGCATGAGCGTGCAGCAGCTTCGAGAAATTTCTCCTTTTCCGCCATAATTTGAGTTATCCTCGAGATCGATGCATAACTGAACAGAAATTTCGGGGCAATTGGTAGCGGTGGAGAATGTTTTTCGCTGGAAACTTTCAAAAACGGAAGTTAGATGCAGTGAAGATTTCTCTCATAATCGCAATTTTATTTTTCACGCAATGTTTCCTCTGCCTGGTATTGTTGTTAAATATCATTTTATTTTATAAATATTTGTATTTCAACTGGAAAATGGAGGGAAACTGTCCGAAAACGAAAATTAGATGCAGCAAAGATTTCTCCCGTAATTGTATTCCCCCCCCCCCCCCAGCGATGTTCTGAACATGTATCCTGTATTCTTAAATATTCCCCCACCTCCCGAAATAAGGTTTGCATTTCAGCTTGACAAAGAGAGGGGGGGGGTTTAAAGATTTTCCCCGTAATCGTATTTCTTTTTCCTGAAAACGAAAGTGAAGAAGCTGAAAATATGTAAGAATTGATGCATGGTGTTCAAAAGTATTCATATTCTTAAAGTTACACTATTCATCCTTTATCTAAAATAGAGCTATCGTGCTCGATCGGTGGTCAAAAGCTGTGCTTGGCCTGCTAGCTTTACATTGCAGAGCAGTTTTTAGGCCTTTTTATTAGAGATGATTTTGACCAAATGCACCCTGCAATGCCTCAAAATTTTCTCCTCATATGTTATGACATCTTTATGATTGGCAATGCCAGATTCATGCAAGAAAGGTTTCATGAGCACAAGAAGGGCTTCCATTTTCTTCCCTGCCCTCCCCAGTCCCCTGATTATAATCCTATTGAAAATTTGTGGGACACGTTGAAAAGAGCTGATCTGTGTCGCCATCCTCTTCTGTGAGCACCGACAGAGTTGTGCAGCATTAGGAATGGCTGTCTTTAGACAAAAATTTATCTAAAATAGCGCTATCGTGCTCGATTGGTGGTCAAAAGCTGTGCTTGGCCCGCTAGCTTTACATTGCAGAGCAGTTTTTAGGCCTTTTTATTAGAGATGATTTTTTGACCAAATGCACCCTGCAATGCCTCAAAATTTTCTCCTCATATGTTATGACATCTTTATGATTGGCAATGCCAGATTCATGCAAGAAAGGTTTCATGAGCACAAGAAGGGCTTCCATTTTCTTCCCTGCCCTCCCCAGTCCCCTGATTATAACCCTATTGAAAATTTGTGGGACACGTTGAAAAGAGCTGATCTGTGTCGCCATCCTCTTCTGTGAGCACCGACAGAGTTGTGCAGCATTAGGAATGGCTGTCTTTAGACAAAAATTTATCTAAAATAGCGCTATCGTGCTCGATCGGTGGTCAAAAGCTGTGCTTGGCCCGCTAGCTTTACATTGCAGAGCAGTTTTTAGGCCTTTTTATTAGAGATGATTTTTTGACCAAATGCACCCTGCAATGCCTCAAAATTTTCTCCTCATATGTTATGACATCTTTATGATTGGCAATGCCAGATTCATGCAAGAAAGGTTTCATGAGCACAAGAAGGGCTTCCATTTTCTTCCCTGCCCTCCCCAGTCCCCTGATTATAACCCTATTGAAAATTTGTGGGACACGTTGAAAAGAGCTGATCTGTGTCGCCATCCTCTTCTGTCAGCACCGACAGAGTTGTGCAGCATTAGGAATGGCTGTCTTTAGACAAAAATTTATCTAAAATAGCGCTATCGTGCTCGATCGGTGGTCAAAAGCTGTGCTTGGCCTGCTAGCTTTACATTGCAGAGCAGTTTTTAGGCCTTTTTATTAGAGATGATTTTGACCAAATGCACCCTGCAATGCCTCAAAATTTTCTCCTCATATGTTATGACATCTTTATGATTGACAATGCCAGATTCATGCAAGAAAGGTTTCATGAGCACAAGAAGGGCTTCCATTTTCTTCCCTGCCCTCCCCAGTCCCCTGATTATAACCCTATTGAAAATTTGTGGGACACGTTGAAAAGAGCTAATCTGTGTCGCCATCCTCTTCTGTCAGCACCGACAGAGTTGTGCAGCATTAGGAATGGCTGTCTTTAGACAAAAATGAAATCAAGCACCTCGCATAGCCCATTCTGCTGAAGAGATCAAACATGTCCTCGTGCTGAAAATGGACTACACCATCTCAATAAAAAAAAAAAGTTTCCTACCACGTAACCATTTTCTCTGATTTTTAGTGGGGAGCCAGAGGAGGAGGAGGGGTGGGATTATCAACCAGCTAAAGCAGTTTTCTTGTGAAAGCAGTGTGAATTTGTTGCTGACTTTTGATATTTCATTTTGTTCTTGTAAATTATGTGGCTTCCACGTGGAGATAATAATGTGTAAATTTGACGAGATTTTACTTTTATGTTTTAGATGGGCTATGGTCTTAGAGCTTTGGAATTGCTTCAGGAATACTATGAAGGGAAGATACTTACTTTGGATGAAATACCCGATCATTTGCCCCATGAAGCTGCCGAGGAAGAAGAGTGCTCCAATCTTTTAGAAGAGAGGCTTCAACCAAGAAAATCACTTCCCCCAATGCTTCTTAAACTTTCTCAAAGACGGCCAGAAGCGTTGGATTATATTGGAGTGTCTTATGGACTTACAGCAGAATTGTTAAAGTATTTACTGGTTTTGTTAATTTTTCATGTTTGTTTCCACCAACATGAAAGTTTACTTTAGTTTTATTGACAGTAGTATGTATGGCAAATTTTATTACTGTTCTCACGTTATACACTGGCGTGCAAAAATTAAGGACGAGACGGTTTTTCGAATGTAACGTCGTGCAGAAGTGCTCCACATCGACTCAAATCATACCATAAGATCCCCAAGATGTAAGAATATGGGGCAAGTGAGCAAAACCGTCCAAACAAGGAATCCAAAGGATACAAAGGCACTTTATTGAAAAAGTAGCTTCGAGCACAACTGGACAGAAGACAGAAACGTCCATGTGACAGGAGGCTGCCAAGAAAAATCCAGTCTTTAGTAGGGGATATGATCACCCCTGACTGCGTTGCAGGATTTACAACGTCTGTCCATGCTGAGGACAAGGTTGTCAAGCAGCTGTTGATGCACCGCGGCCAACTTCTCTTGTATCGCCATTCGCAGCTGCGGAATTGTTGCTGGCGGCTGGTGACGTTCTGCCAAGCGTCTCCCGAGAAGATCCCACACGTGTTCGATTGGATTTAGGTCCGGGGGACCTTGTGGGCCATTCCATGCGTTGAATATCTTCACTCTCCAACAGCTCTGCGACAGCCACTGTACGATGAGGTGTAGCGTTGTCGTCCATGAAGAGGAACTCAGGACTCACAGCACCTCTAAACAGACGCACGTGAGGCAGGAAAACCTCGGTGCAATAGCGGACACCAGTGACTGAACCTCCTTGGAAGATGTGGAGGTCAGTACAGCTACCAAGCATGATACCACCCCAAACAAGAACTCTGCCACCTTCAAACCGGTCCCTTTCGACGATGTTGGAGGTGTGATTGCGTGTTCCTTGCTCTCTTCAGATCAGAATTGCTCGTCAGACTAAATCGGCTCTCATCCGTAAAGAGAACTTGACCTCATTGCTGATGTGTCTAGTTCTTGTGTTCCTGGCACCACAGAAACCGCCGTCTCCGATGAGCGTTAATGGCACCTGGTCATGGGGCAGGTGCCATTAACGCTCATCGGAGACGCTACACCTCATCGTACAGTGGCTGTCAGAGCTGTTGGAGAGTGAGCCTCCTGGTATGTGCCTTTCGATTTCTCCCGCTGTCTGCCGTCTGTCTCTTCTCGCCTGAAGGACAATATACCGACAAATAAAGGTAACTTGATCATGCTAGTTACGTTAACTGAAACTTTTATAAAAAGTTCGTAAGTTGGAAGCTTTCGACCTTATCTTAGGTCTTCATCACGCCAATGGAGGACTAAGATTGTTGCCAGATTCTACATTTGAATTTTTCCTATTTTTGTTGCCAAAACTTAGAATTGATCTCCAGATCATCGGAATGTAGAGAGGAGATTCGGAATTGCAAGTCATTGAGTTGAAAATAATTTCCAGGCTTTCACGGTAACGGAGGGCAAAACGATTGTCAAAAGAAGCAATTCGTTTTGCTTCGTTCCAGTGGGGAACTGCCGATGTGTCTTCCATTGTCAAAATAGACAAGGCAGTATTGGGATTGGCTTTCGACACATCTTTTTTATGTTCTAAAATTCTATGGCTAATGCTCCTGTATGTGCTTCCAATGTATAATTTATCCCCAGTAGAAGAAGAGATAGGAATGCAGTAAACTCCTGGGAGGTTCAGGCTTTCAACTTTGTCCCTGTCCCTTTGTAGAAGTTTCAAGATGTTTGGGGTAGATTTAATGGCAAGATGGTAACCAAAACTTCTAAAAAGAATCTGTAACTTATAAGCATAGGAAGGATGGTAAGGAACAGAACCACAGAATTTCAGGTCTTCTTTCTTGTGAGGAAGGAGGCATTCAATTTTCGAATGGTTTTCATATTTCTTTATGAGGGAGTTGACTGTAAGTGCAGGGAAACCATGAGAGAGGGCTATTGTAGAAATTTTGGAGAGTTCTTCTTGAAGAGAGAGTTGGTTATTGCAAATGATATGAGCCCTGTGGATGTAGGACTTCAATGCTGCAAGCTTGTAGAGATGCAGGGTGAAAGATTTGTAGGGAATAATGTTAGTGGCCGCAGAAGGTTTACGATAGACGGAACGAGTAATGGAGAGATCAGCGTTTCTGCAGATAGATACATCCAGGAAATCAATTTTGTGATTTACTTCCTTAGATATAGTGAGCTTAATGGAAGGAAATTTTTCCGTAATGGAGTTGATCAGTATCTGTAGTTCAGACTCGGAATGTGGCCAGCTAATGAAAATGTCGTCTACATATCTTAACCATAGGGAAGGTTGAAAATGGTTTAGAGGAATGATGGAAACTTCAATATGTTGCATGTAGATTTCTGCAAGCAGAGGGGAAAGAGGTGAGCCCATGAAGAGACCAGATTGTTGCCTATACACAATTTTGTTGAAAACAAAACAACTGTGTTGATGAATAGTGTGGAAACAATCATAAAGATCTTTGATAAGAGGACCGGGAGGTTCAAAATGAAGAATCAATTTCTTCATGAGGAGCATGTAGGAATCAAAATATGGTACAGAGGGAAACAAAGATTCTACATCAAGAGTATACAGATTATCACAAGGAGAAAAGGAATTAGGAAGGTTGTGGATGAAGTTTGAAGTATAGACAACTGTATGAGGATGGTTGGCTGCCAGGGATTTGCATTTGAGGACCAATCTCTTTTCAAGGTTTACTGCTGGAGAAAAAGAATATTCCACTAAAGGTCTGATGAGGTTACCAGCTTTATGCAGTTTCACTTGCAGGAAGAGCCTGGGAGTTCTAAAGTAAGGAGGGGGTGATATATCACCAAGGAAGGATTGAAGAGTCTCTTTCTTAGCTAATCTGTCAACTGAGTTTTTGAGTGAGTTGGTGGTGTCTGACTGTAAAGGGATGCAGTTAGCAGATGTAAGAAAAGAAAGCACTTTTTGGTTTAGAGTTTCTTTACCAATGATGACTGGGCAACCAACTTTATCTGCTTTGCATACGGCTAGGTCATTTTCTTGAATAAATCACCTGAATTCTTTTAAACAAGAAGAAGAGTACTTGATTGGCACAGAATTTTGCTTGGATAAGATAACAGCAGCGTTGGCACGAAGTATAGGCTGCTGAACAGTCTCAGTTCTGTGGATGGCTGATTCTATAACAGAAACAGTTTGTGGAAGATTGATAGGAAGAGCAGGTGAAAATTTTGGGCCTAATGATAAGAATTTATCCAAGCTAGGAGGAATAGTGACAGAAGAAAGATTTACATACTTTGGCTTGTCAGTAGAGGCTGATGACGGAGATGTTGCTTGACTTTTTTGCTTGGAGAGTAGAAATTTGAATTTCTTTGTATGGCGAGCATATTCATTTACTTCAATTGTTGAGAGGGTTTGGTTGATGCGAACCATGAAAATATCAAGCAAAGCAGGATGAGTGGTAGCAGCCAGTGATTGGTAGCTAATGTAGCAGGAAAGTTCAGTTTTAGCAATGGAGGAACGCTGGTCACGGATAGCGGCAGATAGGAGGTTATGGCTGGTTTCCTGTAGTAACGCACGGCACCGTCCTTTGAAGATGGGTTTGCAGATCTGAAAAGCTTGGGGAAGAATGCCAGAAGTCTTGCAGGAAACAAGAAAACGAAGCCTGCAAAGAGAATTAGTGACTTGAGTCCAAAGTTTCCGGAAGGAAATCCAATCTTTCGTCCAGTCCAAAATAAAATGCCCGGAAGTTGCGTAGCTTTGAAACATGACGATTATGGGCAAAACACGTAACAATATTAACAAATAAAGGTAACTTGATCACGCTAGTTACGTTAACTGAAACTTTTATAAAAAGTTCATAAGTTGGAAGCTTTCGACCTTATCTTAGGTCTTCATCACGCCAATGGAGGACTAAGATTGTTGCCAGATTCCACATTTGAATTTTCTTATTTTTGTTGCCAAAACTTAGAATTGATCTCCAGATCAACGGAATGCAGAGAGGAGATTCGGAGTTGAACATAATTTCTATGCTTTCACGGTAACGGAGGGCAAAATTGTAGAAATTTTGGAGAGTTCTTCAAAATTTCTACAATAGCCTCTCTCATGGTTTCCCTGCTGTTATAGTCAACTCCCTCATAAAGAAATATGAAAACCATTCGAAAATCGAATGCCTCCTTCCTCACAAGAAAGAAGACCTGAAATTATGTGGTTCTGTTCCTTACCATCCTTCCTATGCTTATAAGTTACAGATTCTTTTTAGAAGTTTTGGTTACCATCTTGCCATTAAATCTACCCCAAACATCTTGAAACTTCTACAAAGGGATAGGGACAAAGTTGAAAGCCTGAACCTCCCAGGAGTTTACTGCATTCCTATCTCTTCTTCTACTGGGGATAACTTATACATTGGAAGCACATACAGGAGCATTAGCCATAGAATTTTAGAACATAGAAAAGATGTTTCGAAAGCCAATCCTAATACTGCCTTGTCTATTTTGACAATGGAAGACACTTCTGCAGTTCCCCACTGGAACGAAGCAAAACAAATTGCTTCTTTTGACGATCGTTTTGCCCTCCATTACCGTGAAAGCATACAAATGATTTTCAACTCAATGACTTGCAACTCCGAATCTCCTCTCTACATTCCGTTGATCTGGAGATCAATTCTAAGTTTTTGCAACAAAAATAAGAAAAATTCAAATGTAGAATCTGGCAACAATCTTAGTCCTCCATTGGCGTGATGAAGACCTAAGATAAGGTCGAAAGCTTCCAACTTACGAACTTTTTATAAAAGTTTCAGTTAACGTAACTAGCGTGATCAAGTTACCTTTATTTGTTAATATTGTTACGTGTTTTGCCCATAATCGTCATGACAATATACCGGTCGTCCGCCGCCATGGTTGCTCGTGGACAGCTGTTCCTGTCGTTTGAAATGCTCTCCAAGCTCGTGAAACGATGCTGTGAGCGATCCCGAACTCCCTCGGCCACACTAGTCACACTTCGACCTTCTTCCAACTTCCCAATGACGCGACCTCGGGTAAAGTCATCCAGATGTCGTCTACTGGATTGCCTGTTGGAAATATCACACGGTGGCAGCAACTTGACGTCGTTCAAACCGATGTACACTGTGCAATAGCTTTCACCGAATTGCTGAGCGTACACCGCCCGTGTGCTTTATACCCTTCCGACACTCCCCCCCCCACGTCATGCTGCATATATGCGCATGCCCTACCGTACCGGACCCTAGTCTATCTCCTGAGTGGTCTATCGGCCCATTCTGCCTGCTCGTTCTGCTGTTATGCTAATTTCTCCTCTTCGTCCCTAATTTTTGCACACCAGTGTATATCGAATTGCTGTGATTGTGAGGTTATATATAATTAGGCCAGAAACAAGCGAGATATATAGAACAAAAATATGTAGTTCAGCTTGCCTTGAATGACAACCATGGTAAAAAAAAAAAAAAAAAATCAACAGTAAGCTGCACTACATAATTTATCTTTGAAATAAAGTAAGTTTGTTTCTTAATGTATCATTTTTTGTCCAAACACTTGAGCTTTTATATTTATTTGCAACCACATACTCTCAGATATGATGAATGTATATTACTAAGATAATAAGGGAAAATATACATTTTATGTATTAAAAAAACTGCCGTTTGAGGTGTTTTCAATGGTTGTTTATTGTAGTAACTATGCTGAGAACGTCACATTTTAAATTTGGTAAGACTGTGATAGTATAGCACCATATCAGCTTTGCGAGATGATACGGGGAAGGCGATCATCATGTGCTCCTAATGAGCTTCATGAAATGTTGGCAGGTATGCATTTGAACTACATACACTGATGGAAAAAAAGATCCCAACATCAAGAAGGGGTTGTGTTAGATAAACGACAGTTGGTAGGCGGTGAGAGTACATCTGTAAGATGACGTCAATGCAAATTTTGCGCTCGGCGCATACGTGTGGCGCTAGTAGCGCCCCTCGGAACATGCAAAGCAGGTTTGCTGTAAATACGCGCTGTAACGTTCGTGAGCGTTAGTTATCGTTGAGATTCGACGTATAGTGTGTTGATGTTAGTCAAGAATGCCTTTAAGAAGACGAAGAAGCCATTATTAACAGCTCACGGAGTTTGAACGAGGTCGTGTAATAGGGCTACGAGAAGGTGGATTTTCTTTCCGCAATATTGCGGAACGACTTGGCAGGAATGTAGCCACTGTGCATGATTGTTGGCAGCGGTAGTCAAGGAAAGGTACTGCCTCAAGAAGACCGGGTTCCGGCCGGCCACGTGGCACCACTGAGAGGGAAGACCGCCGTGTACGGCGTATGACCGTGGCGCATCGTACCGCGTCCGCGGCGGCAATTCGAGCTGCAGTTGCCACCACAGTGACACAACGAACTGTTACAAGTCGGTTACTTGAAGGACAGCTCCGAGCCAGACGCCCTGTAGCGTGCATTCCACTTACTCCAAACCACTGCCGTTTGCGACGTCAGTGGTGCCAAGCTAGAGCTCATTGGAGGACGGAGTGGAGATCTGTTGTGTTTTCTGATGAAAGCCGGTTCTGCCTGGGTGCCAGTGATGGTCGTGTGTTGGTTAGAAGGAGGCCAGGTGAGCGCCTGCAACCAACCTGTCTGCGGCCGAGACACACTGGACCTACACCTGGAGTTATGGTCTGGGGAGCAATTTCCCATGACAGCAGGAGAACTCTCGTGGTTATCCCACGCACCCTGACGGCACAGTTGTACGTCGGTCTGGTGATTCAACCTGTTGTGCTGCCATTCATGAACAGCATTCTAGGGGGTGTTTTCCAACAGGACAACGCTCGCCCGCATACCGCTGTTGTAACCCAACATGCTCTACAGAGTGTCGACATTTTGCTGTGGCCTGCTATATCACCAGATCTTTCACCAATCGAGCACGTACGGGACATCATTGGACGACAACTCCAGCTTCACCCCCAACCAGCATTAACCGTCCCTGTATTGACCGACCAAGTGCAACAGGAATGGAACTCCATCCCACAAACTGACATCCAGCACCTGTACGACACAATGCATGAACGTTTGCGTGCTTGCATTCAACATTCTGGTTACACCGGTTATTATTGTACCAGCATTTCACATTTAAAATGGCTCTTCTCGTGCTTACAATAACAGGGTTCCCACTTAACCTGGAAAACAGGGAAAACCTAGAATTCTCAGGGAATTTGAAAATGGTTCCAAAAATCAGGGAAAACTCAGGGAAAATTACCCTTTTTTGTAAAAATCAGGGAAAATTACCCTTTTTTGTAAAAATCGGGGAAAATTACCCTTTTTTTTTGTAAAAATCAATGGATACTTTATTTTGCCAAAAAACTTATTTTTTCAAGATTTCAAACTTTTGCTTGAAATTACTACCTGCCTAGAATTTGGTAGATCTTACTTTCAGTTATATTAAGCGTTTCCTTTATTCTCTACAAAAAAAAAAAAAAAAAAAAAAAATGCAAAATTGAATTTTTAAAATTGGCAGTTATTAAGCTTTTGTTCAATTTCTGTAGACAGTTGTTATAACATGAAACAATTAGGCACAATAGCTCCTGCTTGAAGAAACACTTCACAAGAGAACCAACTAAATGATGGATCAAAGTCCTTTGTTGGTTCTCTTGAAACATGTTTCTTTGAACAGAGCCATTCCATCATTAAGCTTAGCTGCATTGTGTTATAGAAAAACTGAAACTTTTCAACTGACAGATTTTTTCTTACATATATATGACCTGTTTCTGTGGGACTGTATTTACAAATTCCCTGTGGGTAGTATTCACAAAAGTTCACGGAACTTTGGTACAGAAAATAATGTGCACAGTTGTTATTAATGAAAAGCAGATAATTTTATAAAGACAAATTACTTAAAGAATTTACAAGTGTGTGCTTTGGTGAAAAAAATGAATGGAATGGAATGAAATGTAACAATTCTTTGAAACATGCCACTCTGGAAAACTTTTAAAAACCACCTGGAGAACCTGGAAAAGTCAGGGAATTTTTTTATTACTTTTGAGTGGGAACCCTGAATAAGCTGTGGTGTTGAAACCTTAATCGATTAAATATGTTACCTATACAAATGTATTGCCGCCATTTTATTCCTCTACAACTATTTTTTCGTGGTGTTGGGATTTTTTTTTTCCGTCAGTGTATGTTCTCATTATTGTTCTATATATTTTGCTTGTTTGTAGCCTAATTATATATAACCTCCCAATCACAGCAATCCAATATACTCTATACTGACAAAAGTCTCCGGACACCCCTTCAAAAGCAAATGAACGGATCCGCTGCGTTGTTAAGATGCGCGGCACAGCTGCAAACGGTATAAAACAAGCCTGCACCTGACCGCGATCATATCGAGCCGCGGATGGCCTAGTGGTTAGCGAGTCAGACTATCGATGCAAGGTTCTCAGGTTCGAGCCTGGGCTGATCTTTCAGAGATGGTGTGATTTACTAACAATAGCTGAATGTCCGCCGTGCATCGGACGAGCACGTTAAGTGACAGCCCCCAGGCTGGACCCACTGGCTAAATGGGTATCCTTTCCTATGCTGAAATTCTCTCACTCCTCTGTGTGCAACATCGTACTTGTACGGTGGCGCCATCTACTGTACTCTAATCTCACTACAAACTGTTCTGTCAAAGTCATTCCTTCCCGTTTCTGTGTCCTGCCCAAAGGCGATCTCGCTGTAAATGGCTGGGACCTAAACTCTACTCACTGTGGACGGAAGTCCTACAAGAAGACAGTGGCGCCATCTACTGTACTCTAATCTCACTACAAACTGTTCCGTCAAAGTCGCTAGACTTGCTCTCATTCCTTCCGTTTCTGTGTCCTGCCCAAAAGGCGATCTCGCTGTAAGTGGCTGGGACCTAAACTCTACTCACTGTAGACGGAAGTCCTACAAGAAAATGACAAATGGAATGCAAACCGCGATCATATCACACTGTGAGGTTGAGCAAAAATGTCGCGCCGGGAGAGAACTGACTTTTAGAAAGGCAAGATTGTTGGGTGTTATATCAGTGGGCTGTCCATAAGAGCAGCCGAGAAGTGTTTAAACATGCCCAAGTCAACTGTGTTGGATGTACTGAATGAGTGGAAGACACATGGCATGCCTGAAGCAGCAAAACATACTGGCAGACCCAAGAATATTAGTGATATAGGATGTCGATGTCTCAGGAGAGTCGTTACAGCTAATCAATGGAGTATGGGGTGTCCACAATGTCTTGTTAAACCCCCCCCCCCCCGTAATAAGAAATGTAAGTGAGCTATGTATCTGTTGTATGATGCATACATTGAGTTATGGTCTGTATTGTGTTTATTTACAGATTAGGTACCGGAACCATGTGTGATACCAGCGAATACACCCTGGAATAGCGGATTGTTGTCAGCGTCTGGGTACATGAACGTCCACACACAAGGAAGTGGGATACCAGCGAATACACCCTGGAATAGCGGATTGTTGTCAGCGTCTGGGTACACGAACCTCCACACACAAGGAAGTGGGATACCAGCGAATACACCCTGGAATAGCGGATTGTTGTCAGCGTCTGGGTACACGAACGTCCACACACAAGGAAGTGGGATACCAGCGAATACACCCTGGAATAGCGGATTGTTGTCAGCGTCTGGGTACACGAACGTCCACACACAAGGAAGTGGGATACCAGCGAATACACCCTGGAATAGCGGATTGTTGTCAGCGTCTGGGTACACGAACGTCCACACACAAGGAAGTGGGATACCAGCGAATACACCCTGGAATAGCGGATTGTTGTCAGCGTCTGGGTACACGAACCTCCACACACAAGGAAGTGGGATACCAGCGAATACACCCTGGAATAGCGGATTGTTGTCAGCGTCTGGGTACACGAACGTCCACACACAAGGAAGTGGGATACTAGCGAATACACCCTGGAATAGCGGATTGTTGTCAGCGTCTGGGTACACGAACGTCCACACACGAGGAAGTGGGATACCAGCGAATACACCCTGGAATAGCGGATTGTTGTCAGCATCTGGGTACACGAACGTCCACACACAGGGAAGTGGGATACCAGCGAATACACCCTGGAATAGCGGATTGTTGTCAGCGTCTGGGTACACGAACGTCCACACACAAGGAAGTGGGATACCAGCGAATACACCCTGGAATAGCGGATTGTTGTCAGCGTCTGGGTACACGAACCTCCACACACAAGGAAGTGGGATACCAGCGAATACACCCTGGAATAGCGGATTGTTGTCAGCGTCTGGGTACACGAACGTCCACACACAAGGAAGTGGGATACCAGCGAATACACCCTGGAATAGCGGATTGTTGTCAGCGTCTGGGTACACGAACCTCCACACACAAGGAAGTGGGATACCAGCGAATACACCCTGGAATAGCGGATTGTTGTCAGCGTCTGGGTACACGAACGTCCACACACAAGGAAGTGGGATACCAGCGAATACACCCTGGAATAGCGGATTGTTGTCAGCGTCTGGGTACACGAACGTCCACACACAAGGAAGTGGGATACCAGCGAATACACCCTGGAATAGCGGATTGTTGTCAGCGTCTGGGTACACGAACGTCCACACACAGGGAAGACATTCCGAGACGTGCGTGCCAATTTCCAACAACGATTCGACAAAGAGGCTCCAAAACAGACTATTCTGCGGTGGGAACATAAACTCTTCGAAGCATGCAACATTAAGGATAAGCCACGAACGGGATGACCATCAACCAGAGTGCAACAGTGTCAAGGTCGAGGAATCGGTTATCAGGTCACCGACAAAGTCGCTCCGCAAACGATCGGCGGAGCTCCGAATGCGACGATCGACACTGCATGAGCACATGAAGAATGACCTGAATTTGCACGCATATCGCCCGATGTTGATTCGGGAGTCATCAGACATCCATTTTAAACCGCAGACGAGACGCATGTGCAATGATGCTTCAGACATTTGCCAGAATCCCAAAATGTGGAAAGGTCATTTTCAGTGATGAATGTGCGATATACCGCAGCTGTCGATCACGGAAGGTTGTGTTCTGGTTCAAGGAAAACCCACGTTATGTCGAAGAATTGGAACATCATCCTCCGCATGTCGTGATATTGGCGGCAATGAATAGTCGACATCTGTTTGGACCGTATTTCTTTGATGGTCCAGTGAATCAGACAACACATGCTGTAAACCTGGTTTCTGCCGCAACTTGGCAATCTTGGCATTCTGAATGACGTATGGTTCCAACAGGATGGGGCACCCGCCCATTATGCAATCTCTGTTCGGGAATACCTTGGTGAGGTCTTTCGGGATCGTTGGATTGGCCGAGGTTCGGCAGCTCTGCCCGCTCCACTTGAATGGCCACCTCGGAAGCCCAGATCTCTCAACGTGTGGTAATGCCTTTTGGGGTTTTCGTGAAGGAGGTTGTTGCACAGCAGCGCTGTCAAACCAGTGATGAACTTAATGCTTCGGAAAATGTCCCACAGAACATGGCGTAAAATTATTCTCTGTCACGAGAATGACGGAGCCCAAATGGATCCACTGGATGTTTAAGGATGCCTCAACATATACATCATACAACAGATACATAGCTCACTTACATTTCTTATTACAGTGGGGGGGGGGGGTAACAAGACATTGTGGACACCCTGTACTGCACAAGACCTCAGTGTACAGGTGAGTAAAAATGCTGAAACTTCGGTATGTGCATGTACCATTCGCAGAGAACTTCATTCCATGGATGAAAAAACCATTAGAAAGTACCAATCACTCACCCTAAAGATCATGGTAACCTCCAATGACAACACACTTCCAACACGTCAATCATCGTGATGTAACTGGGCTTCCAAGGTTTACAGACATCTTGCTTACGCTTCTTACTTCCGGGTGCGAAACATCGTTTTTTTTTTTTTTCCCTTAGCCTTATGAGATGTTACTATAAAGCTTGTCAATTCCATAAAAAATCACACATACAACTCATTCATACAATTCAAGTAAAAACTATGTACATAACCTTACATTCATAGGTGATTAAACCTTGGTCAACTGTAATTATCAAACTGCTCCTTCTGTTTCACAACCCCTGCTACTACCACTGCAAGTGTCACACCCATTCAGCCCCTCACATCCAATCCTCTAGTACTTTCAACAGGCCTCTGTCATCTTCAGGAGGTAGGTGTGTCTCACCCGCCCACCACAGCTCAAGTGAGCAGAGCCATCGAGGCATGGGCCCCAGTCGCTATCTCTGAATCGTTGTGTCTCTGGCGCCATCTATTGTCCCTGCTGCTCTTTTTTCCCTCTTTCTTTTTATGCTGCTGTTCAGTTTTTATTAGGGCTTTCCATTGTTCGTTTAGGTTACTTGGCTCATTAATGTTGCATAATCTTGATCTGTTTTTTTCAATTAACACTGATTTTGCAATTCTTAACTGCTTTTCGTTTTTACAGCTCTTAATTTTAATATCTTCAAACCTTGGACATTGTTGATTTTCCATACAGTATTGGGTCAATGCTGTCTTAGCTTCTTTTTTATTCCAATTATTAATATGCTGGTTCAATCTATACTTTAATTTATTCTTGGTGCTGCCTATATATGACACAGGTGGTTGCTGGTTTATTGGGATTTCATAAATTCCTGCTCTATCTAATTGGCTAATTTTTTCATTTTTAATCACTAAATTTTTTTCATTCCATGGGTTACAGTGGTCGTGCGGCTGCTCATAAGCCTTTCATCTCCACTCGGAATGCTACTCGTCGTTTAGCACGGTGTAAAGAACATTTATCGTGGATGTAAAGAACATTTATTGTGGATTAATTTTGCCAACTACGCAGCTTCCGATTCTAAAATTACGTCACTGAACAATGCAGAAGACGAATTTGTAACAACTGCTGATAGATCGAGAATTACAGATAATTGCTTACTATGAGATATACTCTCATTGCTGGATTTGTTTTCAAAAAAAAAAAAAAAAATATTTCATTACTAAATACAACTTATATCCGCAGCTAACACAAACTACTGTAAATGCATTTATGGCACCTCTATTCATAGTGATTGTGGAAACTCTTTTACGGGTCTTATAGAGGTTATTTTTCATGAAAGTTGGTTGTCAAATTTTCGAACTAAAGCCTAGTTCGTCATCAGGACTATGTCACTGGAGTAGTTGCTGCCACTCAATTGGAAGAGTCCATCCGCAATTATCGTTAATTGTGGTACTTCTTCTTCTTGCTATTTCGATCCCTTCTTCTAGTTTCCTCTTTACTAAGTTTGACTGGTGGGCGATTATTTTCACTGAGTCCCAATTTATGGAATGTCCACTTGCTTGTATATGTCTGTCTAGCCCTGTTTTGTTCCCAATGTTCCTAATAGCTGCTTGGTGTTCTTTCATTCTGACTTTAATACTTCTCCCTGTTTCTCCTATATAGCTGAGTCATTAATTGTGGTACTTCTTCTTCTTGCTATTTCGATCCCTTCTTCTAGTTTCCTCTTTACTAAGTTTGACTGGTGGGTGATTATTTTCACTGAGTCCCAATTTATGGAGTGTCCACTTGCTTGTACATGTCTGTCTAGCCCTGTTTTGTTCCCAATGTTCCTAATAGCTGCTTGGTGTTCTTTCATTCTGACTTTAATACTTCTCCCTGTTTCTCTTATATAGCTGAGTCATTAATTGTGGTACTTCTTCTTCTTGCTATTTCGATCCCTTCTTCTAGTTTCCTCTTTACTAAGTTTGACTGGTGGGCGATTATTTTCACTGAGTCCCAATTTATGGAGTGTCCACTTGCTTGTATATGTCTGTCTAGCCCTGTTTTGTTCCCAATGTTCCTAATAGCTGCTTGGTGTTCTTTCATTCGGACCTTAATACTTCTCTCTGTTTCTCCTATATAGCTGAGTCATTAATTGTGGTACTACTTCTTCTTGCTATTTCGATCCCTTCTTCTAGTTTCCTCTTTACTAAGTTTGACTGGTGGGCGATTATTTTCACTGAGTCCCAATTTATGGAGTGTCCACTTGCTTGTACATGTCTGTCTAGCCCTGTTTTGTTACTAATGTTCCTAATAGCTGCTTGGTGTTCTTTCATTCGGACTTTAATACTTCTCCCTGTTTCTCCTATATAGCTGAGTCATTAATTGTGGTACTTCTTCTTCTTGCTATTTCGATCCCTTCTTCTAGTTTCCTCTTTACTAAGTTTGACTGGTGGGTGATTATTTTCACTGAGTCCCAATTTATGGAGTGTCCACTTGCTTGTACATGTCTGTCTAGCCCTGTTTTGTTCCCAATGTTCCTAATAGCTGCTTGGTGTTCTTTCATTCTGACTTTAATACTTCTCCCTGTTTCTCTTATATAGCTGAGTCATTAATTGTGGTACTTCTTCTTCTTGCTATTTCGATCCCTTCTTCTAGTTTCCTCTTTACTAAGTTTGACTGGTGGGCGATTATTTTCACTGAGTCCCAATTTATGGAGTGTCCACTTGCTTGTACATGTCTGTCTAGCCCTGTTTTGTTCCCAATGTTCCTAATAGCTGCTTGGTGTTCTTTCATTCTGACTTTAATACTTCTCCCTGTTTCTCTTATATAGCTGAGTCATTAATTGTGGTACTTCTTCTTCTTGCTATTTCGATCCCTTCTTCTAGTTTCCTCTTTACTAAGTTTGACTGGTGGGCGATTATTTTCACTGAGTCCCAATTTATGGAGTGTCCACTTGCTTGTACATGTCTGTCTAGCCCTGTTTTGTTCCCAATGTTCCTAATAGCTGCTTGGTGTTCTTTCATTCTGACTTTAATACTTCTCCCTGTTTCTCCTATATAGCTGAGTCATTAATTGTGGTACTTCTTCTTCTTGCTATTTCGATCCCTTCTTCTAGTTTCCTCTTTACTAAGTTTGACTGGTGGGTGATTATTTTCACTGAGTCCCAATTTATGGAGTGTCCACTTGCTTGTACATGTCTGTCTAGCCCTGTTTTGTTCCCAATGTTCCTAATAGCTGCTTGGTGTTCTTTCATTCTGACTTTAATACTTCTCCCTGTTTCTCTTATATAGCTGAGTCATTAATTGTGGTACTTCTTCTTCTTGCTATTTCGATCCCTTCTTCTAGTTTCCTCTTTACTAAGTTTGACTGGTGGGCGATTATTTTCACTGAGTCCCAATTTATGGAGTGTCCACTTGCTTGTATATGTCTGTCTAGCCCTGTTTTGTTCCCAATGTTCCTAATAGCTGCTTGGTGTTCTTTCATTCGGACCTTAATACTTCTCTCTGTTTCTCCTATATAGCTGAGTCATTAATTGTGGTACTACTTCTTCTTGCTATTTCGATCCCTTCTTCTAGTTTCCTCTTTACTAAGTTTGATTGGTGGGCGATTATTTTCACTGAGTCCCAATTTATGGAGTGTCCACTTGCTTGTACATGTCTGTCTAGCCCTGTTTTGTTACTAATGTTCCTAATAGCTGCTTGGTGTTCTTTCATTCGGACTTTAATACTTCTCCCTGTTTCTCCTATATAGCTGAGTCATTAATTGTGGTACTTCTTCTTCTTGCTATTTCGATCCCTTCTTCTAGTTTCCTCTTTACTAAGTTTGACTGGTGGGTGATTATTTTCACTGAGTCCCAATTTATGGAGTGTCCACTTGCTTGTACATGTCTGTCTAGCCCTGTTTTGTTCCCAATGTTCCTAATAGCTGCTTGGTGTTCTTTCATTCTGACTTTAATACTTCTCCCTGTTTCTCCTATATAGCTGAGTCATTAATTGTGGTACTTCTTCTTCTTGCTATTTCGATCCCTTCTTCTAGTTTCCTCTTTACTAAGTTTGACTGGTGGGTGATTATTTTCACTGAGTCCCAATTTATGGAGTGTCCACTTGCTTGTACATGTCTGTCTAGCCCTGTTTTGTTCCCAATGTTCCTAATAGCTGCTTGGTGTTCTTTCATTCTGACTTTAATACTTCTCCCTGTTTCTCTTATATAGCTGAGTCATTAATTGTGGTACTTCTTCTTCTTGCTATTTCGATCCCTTCTTCTAGTTTCCTCTTTACTAAGTTTGACTGGTGGGCGATTATTTTCACTGAGTCCCAATTTATGGAGTGTCCACTTGCTTGTATATGTCTGTCTAGCCCTGTTTTGTTCCCAATGTTCCTAATAGCTGCTTGGTGTTCTTTCATTCGGACCTTAATACTTCTCTCTGTTTCTCCTATATAGCTGAGTCATTAATTGTGGTACTACTTCTTCTTGCTATTTCGATCCCTTCTTCTAGTTTCCTCTTTACTAAGTTTGATTGGTGGGCGATTATTTTCACTGAGTCCCAATTTATGGAGTGTCCACTTGCTTGTACATGTCTGTCTAGCCCTGTTTTGTTACTAATGTTCCTAATAGCTGCTTGGTGTTCTTTCATTCGGACTTTAATACTTCTCCCTGTTTCTCCTATATAGCTGAGTCATTAATTGTGGTACTTCTTCTTCTTGCTATTTCGATCCCTTCTTCTAGTTTCCTCTTTACTAAGTTTGACTGGTGGGTGATTATTTTCACTGAGTCCCAATTTATGGAGTGTCCACTTGCTTGTACATGTCTGTCTAGCCCTGTTTTGTTCCCAATGTTCCTAATAGCTGCTTGGTGTTCTTTCATTCTGACTTTAATACTTCTCCCTGTTTCTCTTATATAGCTGAGTCATTAATTGTGGTACTTCTTCTTCTTGCTATTTCGATCCCTTCTTCTAGTTTCCTCTTTACTAAGTTTGACTGGTGGGCGATTATTTTCACTGAGTCCCAATTTATGGAGTGTCCACTTGCTTGTACATGTCTGTCTAGCCCTGTTTTGTTCCCAATGTTCCTAATAGCTGCTTGGTGTTCTTTCATTCTGACTTTAATACTTCTCCCTGTTTCTCTTATATAGCTGAGTCATTAATTGTGGTACTTCTTCTTCTTGCTATTTCGATCCCTTCTTCTAGTTTCCTCTTTACTAAGTTTGACTGGTGGGCGATTATTTTCACTGAGTCCCAATTTATGGAGTGTCCACTTGCTTGTACATGTCTGTCTAGCCCTGTTTTGTTCCCAATGTTCCTAATAGCTGCTTGGTGTTCTTTCATTCGGACCTTAATACTTCTCCCTGTTTCTCCTATATAGCTGAGTCATTAATTGTGGTACTTCTTCTTCTTGCTACTTCGATCCCTTCTTCTAGTTTCCTCTTTACTAAGTTTGACTGGTGGGCGATTATTTTCACTGAGTCCCAATTTATGGAGTGTCCACTTGCTTGTACATGTCTGTCTAGCCCTGTTTTGTTCCCAATGTTCCTAATAGCTGCTTGGTGTTCTTTCATTCTGACTTTAATACTTCTCCCTGTTTCTCTTATATAGCTGAGTCATTAATTGTGGTACTTCTTCTTCTTGCTATTTCGATCCCTTCTTCTAGTTTCCTCTTTACTAAGTTTGACTGGTGGGCGATTATTTTCACTGAGTCCCAATTTATGGAGTGTCCACTTGCTTGTACATGTCTGTCTAGCCCTGTTTTGTTCCCAATGTTCCTAATAGCTGCTTGGTGTTCTTTCATTCTGACTTTAATACTTCTCCCTGTTTCTCTTATATAGCTGAGTCATTAATTGTGGTACTTCTTCTTCTTGCTATTTCGATCCCTTCTTCTAGTTTCCTCTTTACTAAGTTTGACTGGTGGGCGATTATTTTCACTGAGTCCCAATTTATGGAGTGTCCACTTGCTTGTACATGTCTGTCTAGCCCTGTTTTGTTCCCAATGTTCCTAATAGCTGCTTGGTGTTCTTTCATTCTGACTTTAATACTTCTCCCTGTTTCTCTTATATAGCTGAGTCATTAATTGTGGTACTTCTTCTTCTTGCTATTTCGATCCCTTCTTCTAGTTTCCTCTTTACTAAGTTTGACTGGTGGGCGATTATTTTCACTGAGTCCCAATTTATGGAGTGTCCACTTGCTTGTACATGTCTGTCTAGCCCTGTTTTGTTCCCAATGTTCCTAATAGCTGCTTGGTGTTCTTTCATTCTGACTTTAATACTTCTCCCTGTTTCTCTTATATAGCTGAGTCATTAATTGTGGTACTTCTTCTTCTTGCTATTTCGATCCCTTCTTCTAGTTTCCTCTTTACTAAGTTTGACTGGTGGGCGATTATTTTCACTGAGTCCCAATTTATGGAGTGTCCACTTGCTTGTACATGTCTGTCTAGCCCTGTTTTGTTCCCAATGTTCCTAATAGCTGCTTGGTGTTCTTTCATTCGGACCTTAATACTTCTCCCTGTTTCACCAGTATAGCTGAGTCCGCAGTTACAGTCCATGCAGTAAATTACTCCTTCCTGCAATTGGATGTCCAATTCTTTCTGCTTTAAAGCTGGCAGGAATTTCTTTATTTTGTTATTAAGATCTGGAGCTAGCCTGATATTATATTTTGCTCCAATCCTTTTCAGTTTCTCGAAAAGTCCCTTGTGGTACGTAATTTTGCTGGTGAATTTGAAGTTGGTTTTTTCCTGCCTCTTTTTTGGCACTTGTTTAAATATTTTCTCAACATATGGGGAGGGGTAATTGTTTTCTGCCAATATTTCCTTTAATTCTTCTTTGTGAAGATCTTTTTGAGTAGCTTTAAAGCAGAAAGAATTGGACATCCAATTGCAGGAAGGAGTAATTTACTGCATCGACTGTAACTGCGGACTCAGCTATATTGGAGAAACAGGGAGAAGTATTAAGGTCCGAATGAAAGAACACCAAGCAGCTATTAGGAACATTGGGAACAAAACAGGGCTAGACAGACATATACAAGCAAGTGGACACTCCATAAATTGGGACTCAGTGAAAATAATCGCCCACCAGTCAAATTTAGTAAAGAGGAAACTAGAAGAAGGGATCGAAATAGCAAGAAGAAGAAGTACCACAATTAACGATAATTGCGGATGGACTCTTCCAGTTGAGTGGCAGCAACTACTCCAGTGACATAGTCCTGATGACGAACTAGGCTTTAGTTCGAAAATTTGACAACTAACTTTCATGAAAAATAACCTCTATAAGGCCCGTAAGAAAGTTATTCCACAACAAACTACTGTTCTCTCAGACAAACCAGGTAAGTTATCGGTAATTTTTGCTCTTCTCCCGGCTACGTGTGCAGGCTCGTTCTTAAACGAAACTTAGCCTTTGTTTCAGTAGTACTGCTGTTGTTCGTGTGGGTGGGTGCGGGCGGAAGCTTCCATTTCCCCTCCCTCACTCTTGCAAGTTGTATCAGACCCAATCCCACCCGGGGCTGTGCAATAAATATTCCATTGTCACTCCCTCCTCATAAAGCACAGCTTTTCTTTACATCAGCCTGCGTCCTCCTTTTCCATGGCAGTCTGCGCATTTTATCACTAAACGGCGGAGGCTAGTTTCATCTGAGGCATGCATCCCGTCGTTAACTGTAAGCAACATCTGGTGCAAAAACTGCGTATGTCCCCAATTTCTGGACGTAGAGCATAATATAATTGATGAAGCGCTATTCTCCTGACCTTGGCATTCATTCCATAACAATAATACAACTTCCGATGATTTGCAGTAAAATGAAAAACACGTGACGATAATCTTTTTTTGTTCAAGTAGAAAATTCTCCATTCCAAACTTTTTTTTTTTTTAAATCTAGTTGCCTGACCGGGCAACTAAATTTCATTTTTACTTCCCTGGGCCAATAATTTACACGCCCTGGGCACCCCAGGCACGGTATTTTTTCAAGCCTTGTTTATGTATATACACTGGCGGAAAGTGAAAAAAGAACACCAAGAAGGAGACGTCTGATACCAACGAAATTTATACAGCATAATAACGGAATACAGAGGATAACGTGATCAAAACATTATGGCAAAATACAGCTGTATTTGCTGGTATACTGAAAAATAACATTTCCATGTAACATGGTTAGTACGAGGTTGAACCGCCATGAACTGCGTCACACTGTGCAATTCTGGCATGGAGTCTGCCGTACAGATGTTGGATGTAAGTTTGGGGTATTGAGTTCCAAGCATCCTCAACCTAGACGCCTCAATCGGGGATGGTCGTGGCTGGAAAGTGAAAAAGAACACCAAGAAGGAGACGCCTGATACCAACGAAATTTATACATAACGGAATTCAGAGGATAACGTGATCAAAACATTATGGCAAAATACAGCTGTATTTGCTGGTAAACTGAAAAATAACATTTCCATGTAACATGGTTAGTACGAGGTTGAACCGCCATGAACTGCGTCACACTGTGCAATTCTGGCATGGAGTCTGTCGTACAGATGTTGGATGTAAGTTTGGGGTATTGAGTTCCAAGCATCCTCAACCTGGACGCGTAAATCGGGGATGGTCGTGGCTGGAAAGTGAAAAAGAACACCAAGAAGGAGACGTCTGATACCAACGAAATTTATACATAACGGAATACAGAGGATAACGTGATCAAAACATTATGGCAAAATACAGCTGTATTTGCTGGTAAACTGAAAAATAACATTTCCATGTGACATGGTTAGTACGAGGTTGAACCGCCATGAACTGCGTCACACTGTGCAATTCTGGCATGGAGTCTGTCGTACAGATGTTGGATGTAAGTTTGGGGTATTGAGTTCCAAGCATCCTCAACCTCTGACGCGTAAATCGGGGATGGTCGTGGCTGGAAAGTGAAAAAAAGAACACCAAGAAGGAGACGTCTGATACCAACGAAATTTATACATAACGGAATACAGAGGATAACGTGATCAAAACATTATGGCAAAATACAGCTGTATTTGCTGGTAAACTGAAAAATAACATTTCCATGTAACATGGTTAGTACGAGGTTCAACCGCCATGAACTGCGTCACACTGTGCAATTCTGGCATGGAGTCTGTCGTACAGATGTTGGATGGAAGTTTGGGGTATTGAGTTCCAAGCATCCTCAACCTGGACGCCTCAATCGGGGATGGTCGTGGCTGGAAAGTGAAAAAAGAACACCAAGAAGGAGACGTCTGATACCAACGAAATTTATACATAACGGAATACAGAGGATAACGTGATCAAAACATTATGGCAAAATACAGCTGTATTTGCTGGTAAACTGAAAAATAACATTTCCATGTAACATGGTTAGTACGAGGTTGAACCGCCATGAACTGCGTCACAATGTGCAATTCTGGCATGGAGTCTGTCGTACAGATGTTGGATGTAAGTTTGGGGTATTGAGTTCCAAGCATCCTCAACCTGGACGCCTCAATCGGGGATGGTCGTGGCTGGAAAGTGAAAAAAGAACACCAAGAAGGAGACGTCTGATACCAACGAAATTTATACATAACGGAATACAGAGGATAACGTGATCAAAACATTATGGCAAAATACAGCTGTATTTGCTGGTAAACTGAAAAATAACATTTCCATGTAACATGGTTAGTACGAGGTTGAACCGCCATGAACTGCGTCACACTGTGCAATTCTGGCATGGAGTCTGTCGTACAGATGTTGGATGTAAGTTTGGGGTATTGAGTTCCAAGCATCCTCAACCTAGACGCCTCAATCGGGGATGGTCGTGACTGGAAAGTGAAAACAGAACACCAAGAAGGAGACGTCTGATACCAACGAAATTTATACATAACGGAATACAGAGGATAACGTGATCAAAACATTATGGCAAAATACAGCTGTATTTGCTGGTAAACTGAAAAATAACATTTCCATGTAACATGGTTAGTACGAGGTTGAACCTCCATGAACTGCGTCACACTGTGCAATTCTGGCATGGAGTCTGTCGTACAGATGTTGGATGTAAGTTTGGGGTATTGAGTTCCAAGCATCCTCAACCTGGACGCCTCAATCGGGGATGGTCGTGACTGGAAAGTGAAAACAGAACACCAAGAAGGAGACGTCTGATACCAACGAAATTTATACATAACGGAATACAGAGGATAATGTGATCAAAACATTATGGCAAAATACAGCTGTATTTGCTGGTAAACTGAAAAATAACATTTCCATGTAACATGGTTAGTACGAGGTTGAACCGCCATGAACTGCGTCACACTGTGCAATTCTGGCATGGAGTCTGTCGTACAGATGTTGGATGTAAGTTTGGGGTATTGAGTTCCAAGCATCCTCAACCTGGACGCCTCAATCGGGGATGGTCGTGGCTGGAAAGTGAAAAAAGAACACCAAGAAGGAGACGTCTGATACCAACGAAATTTATACATAACGGAATACAGAGGATAACGTGATCAAAACATTATGGCAAAATACAGCTGTATTTGCTGGTAAACTGAAAAATAACATTTCCATGTAACATGGTTAGTACGAGGTTCAACCGCCATGAACTGCGTCACACTGTGCAATTCTGGCATGGAGTCTGTCGTACAGATGTTGGATGTAAGTTTGGGGTATTGAGTTCCAAGCATCCTCAACCTGGACGCCTAAATCGGGGATGGTCGTGGCTGGAAAGTGAAAAAGAACACCAAGAAGGAGACGTCTGATACCAAAGAAATTTATACATAACGGAATACAGAGGATAACGTGATCAAAACATTATGGCAAAATACAGCTGTATTTGCTGGTAAACTGAAAAATAACATTTCCATGTAACATGGTTAGTACGAGGTTGAACCGCCATGAACTGCGTCACACTGTGCAATTCTGGCATGGAGTCTGTCGTACAGATGTTGGATGTAAGTTTGGGGTATTGAGTTCCAAGCATCCTCAACCTGGACGCGTAAATCGGGGATGGTCGTGGCTGGAAAGTGAAAAAAGAACACCAAGAAGGAGACGTCTGATACCTACGAAATTTATACATAACGGAATACAGAGGATAACGTGATCAAAACATTATGGCAAAATACAGCTGTATTTTCTGGTAAACTGAAAAATAACATTTCCATGTAACATGGTTAGTACGAGGTTGAACCGCCATGAACTGCGTCACACTGTGCAATTCTGGCATGGAGTCTGTCGTACAGATGTTGGATGTAAGTTTGGGGTATTGAGTTCCAAGCATCCTCAACCTGGACGTGTAAATCGGGGATGGTCGTGGCTGGCCGTGGAGACCGGATAAGTTGTTGTCCCATAAAATCCCACACGTGCTCAATGGGGGGGGGACAAATCCGATGAAAATGGAAGTTGTCTCACACCCTGAAGTGCATGTTGCGTTGCACGTGCCGTGTGTGGGCGTGCGTTATCTTGCTGGAAAACACCACGATGGACCGACCTTACAAATGGCGCAACAACGGGCTGAATGATGTTGTTGATGTAGGAGGTGCTGTTTAACGTACCCGGTACAAACACTAGTTGCGTACGGGAGTGATAGCTGATCGCTTCCACACCAGGAGACCAGGTGTAGGCCCTGTGTGTCCCTGGCGGATGCAAGAAGGGTTGAGACGCTCCCCTGTGCGTCTGCGAACACGCATATGGCCATCGGAGGCTCCCAAGCAGAATCTGCTTTCATCGCTGAACACGACAGATCGCCATTGCGTTCTCCAGTGCAGACGTTGGTGACACCACTGCAGCCGTTCCTGACGGTGGGCTGGAGTCAGAGGTACACATGCCAGAGGCACACGTGCACGTAGTCCTGCATCCAGTAGACGGTTGCGGATTGTTCGCACAGTCACCTCAGGTGCAACGACAGCTCGGATTTGCGTCGCAGTGGATGTTCTGCTTGACAACGCCGCTCTTCTTATGCGTCGATCGGTCCGCTCATCAGTCCGTCTGTGACTCCCGGTTCCACGTCTTCTCGTGTGGGAATGTTCCTCGGACCATCTACGCCATCATCGTACCACAACCGGTACTTCCCGTCCAATTCGCTTAACAATACGACGATACGACCACCCGGCCTCGCGGAGTCCGACTAGACGATCTTGCTCAAGTCCGATAACTGCTGAAATCGTACACGTCTTCCATATCCAGGCATCGCAGCTTCTTCAGGGTCTTCGCACGTGTCCGTACGCCGACGACTGATTACATTCACTTTGCCGTACTCCTTAAATACCACCGACGATAATTTGCATATTATGCCGTGCTGTGGCGTAAGCGCTCACCGGTTGGTCCTGAAATTAACATCACACCTACGTAAACTCGACCCCATTAACATTTGTAAATTTCATGACCGTCCGCCAGTTCCTTCTTGGTGTTCTTTTTTCACTTTCTGCCAGTGTATATTGAAACATGGTAATGCCACTGAATCAGAACATTTTTAGTTTGCCAGCTGAATTGTTTGTCCTATTTTAGTTTTTATTAATGTTATATATTAGATGAAAGAAATTTGTGAAAAAGATGCTTAATAAACCTTTTTCCTTTTTTTTTTCCCAGGTTTTGGAAAAAGGCAGGGTTTGTTCCGGTATATCTCAGACAGACACAGGTAAGATTTATCATCTTGTTTTTTTTTTGTTTTTTTTTTTCTCTGCTGTGTTGAAGTGCCGAAAAAACTGGGACCTCTCTCTAATACGACGTTGGTCCTTCTCGTAATCGGATAATGGTAGCCATAGGTCGATCCAGCTTTTTAAAGATCATACACTACTTTTGTGAAATTTGCCCTGTTTTTGTGTTTAGAGTAATTTTAATCATCTATAATTATTCTGAGAGTAATTATTGTTTTATTTATTTTCAGTTATTCTTATTCTGTTACTAGTAGTGGCTCACACTTTCTGAATTTGCAGCAAGTTTTCTGTTTTGATTATTGTGTTCACACATAGTTTTTTTATTTTTTATACAACTGTGATTATGCTTCAGCTGAGATCTCAGAAAATAATAATAGTGATGAAATGACACTCCACGTTGTATGACAAATGAAATTTCTCCATCATTTTTATGCCAGGGGAAAGATTCAAACACACCCTTTCTTGGTACTGATATTTCACTTTTGTATTTCTCCTTTTTGTATATCAAATAGTGGAAGACCATGGGCCCACATCCAGCGGGATTCCACACAAAAAGTCACTCTTGGTACTGATATACATCTTCTTGGTACTGATATACCATCTCTTGGTACTGATATTTTACTTTTGTATTTCCCCTTTTTTGTATGTGCAAATAGTGAAGTCATCATCATCATCATCATTGTCAACCATTATCAATCCACTGCTGGACGAAGGTCTCCCCAAGTTTCCTCCACAACGGTCTGTCTTGTGCCAGTCTCCTCCATGTCACTCCCGCATACTTTCGAATTTCATCCACCCATCTTCCATGTGGTCTTCTTCTGGGTCTTTTCCTGTCCCTTGGAATCCAATCTAAAATTTCGGCTGTCCATCGATGGTCTGTTCTTCTGGCAGTATGTCCAGCCCATTGCCATTTCAGGGATTTAACTCTGATCATGATGTCTTCCACTCTTGTCATTTTTCGGATCCACGTGTTCCTCTTCTTATCTCTCCTGGTTACACCAAGCATGCACCTGTCCATGTCTCTTTGAGTTGTCTGCAGCCTTTGTATGTCTCTTTTAGTTAAGGTCCACGTCTCTGCACCATACGTAAGCACTGGAAGGATGCATTGATCAAACACTTTTCTTTTAAGACATAATGGCATGTTGCTCTTGAAAATTATGCTGTTTCTTCCAAAAGCTCTCCAGGCAAGTTTTGTACGCCGATTAATTTCTTCACCAATGTGACCCTCACTTGATATCTGCTGTCCGAGATAAACGTACGTGTCTGTTATCTCCAGCTTTTCTCCATCAATCGATAAATCTTCATTTCTTGTAAAAGCATTGTACATCACTTTTGTCTTCTGAAAGTTCATTTTTAATCCCACTTCTTTACTCTTGTCAGCAAGTTCCTGGATCATACTCTGTAGCTCTGATGGGGTAGTTGCAAAAATGACTATGTCATCAGCAAAACGAAGGTGGGTTAGATAATCTCCATTAATCTTTATCCCTTTGTTTTCCCAGTTCAGTGATTGAAAGACATTTTCCAATGTGGCATTAAAGAGCTTCGGAGATATGGTGTCACCTTGTCGCACTCCTTTTCCAATTTTTATGTGTGTTGTATTTTCAAACAGCCGAATCTTTGCACTTGCATTTTCATAGATGTTATTAATAATATTAATGTATGCATCTTCAATACCGCAGGATTTCAGAGCCATTGCAACTGCTGATGGTTTCACCGAATCAAAGGCTTTTTCATAATCGATAAAAGCCATGCACAATGGAAGCTCATATTCCCTCGCTCTTTCAATTAGTTCTCTCAGTACGTGGATATGAATTACCATGGGCTAAATTAAATACATCCAACAGAATCCACCCAACAAGCCCCATTGCCATCCCTTGGTACTGATATTTCACTTTTGTATTTCCCCCTTTTTGTATGTGCAAATAGTGAAGTACCATGGGCTAAATTAAATACATCCTACAGAATCCACCCAACAAGCCCCATCACCATCCCTTGGTACTGATATTTCACTTTTGTATTTCCCCCTTTTTGTATGTGCAAATAGTGAAGTACCATGGGCTAAATTAAATACATCCTACAGAATCCACCCAACAAGCCCCATCACCATCCCTTGGTACTGATATTTCACTTTTGTATTTCCCCCTTTTTGTATATGCAAATAGTGAAGTACCATGGGCTAAATTAAATACATCCTACAGAATCCACTCAACAAGCCCCATCACCATCCCTTGGTACTGATATTTAACTTTTGTATTTTCCCCTTTTTGTATGTGCAAATAGTGAAGTACCATGGGCTAAATTAAATACATCCTACAGAATCCACCCAACAAGCCCCATCACCATCCCTTGGTACTGATATTTAACTTTTGTATTTTCCCCTTTTCGTATGAGCAAATAGTGAAGTACCATGGGCTAAATTAAATACATCCTACAGAATCCACCCAACAAGCCCCATCACCATCCCTTGGTACTGATATTTCACTTTTGTATTTCCCCCTTTCTGTATATGCAAATAGTGAAGTACCATGGGCTAAATTAAATACATCCTACAGAATCCACCCAACAAGCCCCATCACCATCCCTTGGTACTGATATTTCAGTTTTGTATTTCCCCCTTTTTGTATATGCAAATAGTGAAGTACCATGGGCTAAATTAAATACATCCTACAGAATCCACCCAACAAGCCCCACCACCATCCCTTGGTACTAATATTTCACTTTTGTATTTCCCCCTTTTTGTATATGCAAATAGTGAAGTACCATGGGCTAAATTAAATACATCCTACAGAATCCACCCAACAAGCCCCATCACCATCCCTTGGTACTGATATTTAACTTTTGTATTTTCCCCTTTTTGTATGTGCAAATAGTGAAGTACCATGGGCTAAATTAAATACATCCTACAGAATCCACCCAACAAGCCCCATCACCATCCCTTGGTACTGATATTTCACTTTTGTATTTCCCCCTTTTTGTATGTGCAAATAGTGAAGTACCATGGGCTAAATTAAATACATCCTACAGAATCCACCCAACAAACCCCATCACCATCCCTTGGTACTGATATTTCACTTTTGTATTTCCCCCTTTTTGTATATGCAAATAGTGAAGTACCATGGGCTAAATTAAATACATCCTACAGAATCCACCCAACAAGCCCCATCACCATCCCTTGGTACTGATATTTCACTTTTGTATTTCCCCCTTGTTGTATATGCAAATAGTGAAAATACCATGGGCTAAATTAAATAGATCCAACAGAATCCACCCAACAAGCCCCATCACCATCCCTTGGTACTGATATTTCACTTTTGCATTCCCCCTTTTTGTATGTGCAAATAGTGAAGTACCATGGGCTAAATTAAATACATCCTACAGAATCCACCCAACAAGCCCCATCACCATCCCTTGGTACTGATATTTCACTTTTGTATTTCCCCCTTTTTGTATGTGCAAATAGTGAAGTACCATGGGCTAAATTAAATACATCCTACAGAATCCACCCAACAAGCCCCATCACCATCCCTTGGTACTGATATTTCACTTTTGTATTTCCCCCTTTTTGTATATGCAAATGGTGAAGTACCATGGGCTAAATTAAATACATCCTACAGAATCCACCCAACAAGCCACATCACCATCCCTTGGTACTGATATTTCACTTTTGTATTTCCCCCTTGTTGTATATGCAAATAGTGAAAATACCATGGGCTAAATTAAATAGATCCAACAGAATCCACCCAACAAGCCCCATCACCATCCCTTGGTACTGATATTTCACTTTTGCATTTCCCCCTTTTTGTATATGCAAATAGTGAAGTACCATGGGCTAAATTAAATACATCCTACAGAATCCACCCAACAAGCCCCATCACCATCCCTTGGTACTGATATTTAACTTTTGTATTTTCCCCTTTTTGTATGTGCAAATAGTGAAGTACCATGGGCTAAATTAAATAGATCCAACAGAATCCACCGAACAAGCCCCATCACCATCCCTTGGTACTGATATTTCACTTTTGTATTTTCCCCTTTTTGTATATGCAAATAGTGAAGTACCATGGGCTAAATTAAATACATCCTACAGAATCCACCCAACAAGCCCCATCACCATCCCTTGGTACTGATATTTCACTTTTGTATTTCCCCCTTTTAGTATGTGCAAATAGTGAAGTACCATGGGCTAAATTAAATACATCCTACAGAATCCACCCAACAAGCCCCATCACCATCCCTTGGTACTGATATTTCACTTTTGTATTTCCCCCTTTTTGTATATGCAAATAGTGAAGTACCATGGGCTAAATTAAATACATCCTACAGAATCCACCCAACAAGCCCCATCACCATACCTTGGTACAGATATTTCACTTTTGTATTTTCCCCTTGTTGTATATGCAAATAGTGAAAATACCATGGGCTAAATTAAATAGATCCAACAGAATCCACCCAACAAGCCCCATCACCATCCCTTGGTACTGATATTTCACTTTTGCATTTCCCCTTTTTGTATATGCAAATAGTGAAGTACCATGGGCTAAATTAAATACATCCTACAGAATCCACCCAACAAGCCCCATCACCATTCCTTGGTACTGATATTTCACTTTTGTATTTCCCCCTTTTTGTATGTGCAAATAGTGAAGTACCATGGGCTAAATTAAATACATCCTACGGAATCCACCCAACAAGCCCCATCACCATGCCTTGGAACTGATATTTCACTTTTGTATTTCCCCCTTTTTGTATATGCAAATAGTGAAGTACCATGGGCTAAATTAAATACATCCTACAGAATCCACCCAACAAGCCCCATCACCATCCCTTTGTACTGATATTTCACTTTTGTATTTCCCCCTTTTTGTATATGCAAATAGTGAAGTACCATGGGCTAAATTAAATACATCCTACAGAATCCACCCAACAAGCCCCACCACCATCCCTTGGTACTGATATTTCACTTTTGTATTTCCCCCTTTTGTATATGCAAATAGTGAAGTACCATGGGCTAAATTAAATACATCCTACAGAATCCACCCAACAAGCCCCATCACCATCCCTTGGTACTGATATTTAACTTTTGTATTTTCCCCTTTTTGTATGTGCAAATAGTGAAGTACCATGGGCTAAATTAAATACATCCTACAGAATCCACCCAACAAGCCCCATCACCATCCCTTGGTACTGATATTTCACTTTTGTATTTCCCCCTTTTTGTATGTGCAAATAGTGAAGTACCATGGGCTAAATTAAATACATCCTACAGAATCCACCCAACAAACCCCATCACCATCCCTTGGTACTGATATTTCACTTTTGTATTTCCCCCTTTTTGTATATGCAAATAGTGAAGTACCATGGGCTAAATTAAATACATCCTACAGAATCCACCCAACAAGCCCCATCACCATCCCTTGGTACTGATATTTCACTTTTGTATTTCCCCCTTGTTGTATATGCAAATAGTGAAAATACCATGGGCTAAATTAAATAGATCCAACAGAATCCACCCAACAAGCCCCATCACCATCCCTTGGTACTGATATTTCACTTTTGCATTCCCCCTTTTTGTATGTGCAAATAGTGAAGTACCATGGGCTAAATTAAATACATCCTACAGAATCCACCCAACAAGCCCCATCACCATCCCTTGGTACTGATATTTCACTTTTGTATTTCCCCCTTTTTGTATGTGCAAATAGTGAAGTACCATGGGCTAAATTAAATACATCCTACAGAATCCACCCAACAAGCCCCATCACCATCCCTTGGTACTGATATTTCACTTTTGTATTTCCCCCTTTTTGTATATGCAAATGGTGAAGTACCATGGGCTAAATTAAATACATCCTACAGAATCCACCCAACAAGCCACATCACCATCCCTTGGTACTGATATTTCACTTTTGTATTTCCCCCTTGTTGTATATGCAAATAGTGAAAATACCATGGGCTAAATTAAATAGATCCAACAGAATCCACCCAACAAGCCCCATCACCATCCCTTGGTACTGATATTTCACTTTTGCATTTCCCCCTTTTTGTATATGCAAATAGTGAAGTACCATGGGCTAAATTAAATACATCCTACAGAATCCACCCAACAAGCCCCATCACCATCCCTTGGTACTGATATTTAACTTTTGTATTTTCCCCTTTTTGTATGTGCAAATAGTGAAGTACCATGGGCTAAATTAAATAGATCCAACAGAATCCACCGAACAAGCCCCATCACCATCCCTTGGTACTGATATTTCACTTTTGTATTTTCCCCTTTTTGTATATGCAAATAGTGAAGTACCATGGGCTAAATTAAATACATCCTACAGAATCCACCCAACAAGCCCCATCACCATCCCTTGGTACTGATATTTCACTTTTGTATTTCCCCCTTTTTGTATGTGCAAATAGTGAAGTACCATGGGCTAAATTAAATACATCCTACAGAATCCACCCAACAAGCCCCATCACCATCCCTTGGTACTGATATTTCACTTTTGTATTTCCCCCTTTTTGTATATGCAAATAGTGAAGTGCCATGGGCTAAATTAAATACATCCTACAGAATCCACCCAACAAGCCCCATCACCATCCCTTGGTACTGATATTTCACTTTTATATTTTCCCCTTTTTGTATGTGCAAATAGTGAAGTACCATGGGCTAAATTAAATACATCCTACAGAATCCACCCAACAAGCCCCATCACCATCCCTTGGTACTGATATTTCACTTTTGTATTTTACCCTTTTTGTATGTGCAAATAGTGAAGTACCATGGGCTAAATTAAATACATCCTACAGAATCCACCCAACAAGCCCCATCACCATCCCTTGGTACTGATATTTTACTTTTATATTTCCCCCTTTTTGTATATGCAAATAGTGAAGTACCATGGGCTAAATTAAATACATCCTACAGAATCCACCCAACAAGCTCCATCACCATCCCTTGGTACTGATATTTCACTTTTGTATTTCCCCCTTTTTGTATGTGCAAATAGTGAAGTACCATGGGCTAAATTAAATACATCCTACAGAATCCACCCAACAAGCCCCATCACCATCCTTTGGTACTGATATTTAACTTTTGTATTTTCCTCTTTTTGTATGTGCAAATAGTGAAGTACCATGGGCTAAATTAAATACATCCTACAGAATCCACCCAACAAGCCCCATCACCATCCCTTGGTACTGATATTTCACTTTTGTATTTCCCCCTTTTTGTATGTGCAAATAGTGAAGTACCATGGGCTATATTAAATACATCCTACAGAATCCACCCAACAAGCCCCATCACCATCCCTTGGTACTGATATTTCACTTTTGTATTTCCCCCTTTTTGTATATGCAAATAGTGAAGTACCATGGGCTAAATTAAATACATCCTACAGAATCCACCCAACAAGCCCCATCACCATACCTTGGTACAGATATTTCACTTTTGTATTTTCCCCTTGTTGTATATGCAAATAGTGAAAATACCATGGGCTAAATTAAATAGATCCAACAGAATCCACCCAACAAGCCCCATCACCATCCCTTGGTACTGATATTTCACTTTTGCATTTCCCCCTTTTTGTATATGCAAATAGTGAAGTACCATGAGCTAAATTAAATACATCCTACAGAATCCACCCAACAAGCCCCATCACCATTCCTTGGTACTGATATTTCACTTTTGTATTTCCCCCTTTTTGTATGTGCAAATAGTGAAGTACCATGGGCTAAATTAAATACATCCTACGGAATCCACCCAACAAGCCCCATCACCATGCCTTGGAACTGATATTTCACTTTTGTATTTCCCCCTTTTTGTATATGCAAATAGTGAAGTACCATGGGCTAAATTAAATACATCCTACAGAATCCACCCAACAAGCCCCATCACCATCCCTTTGTACTGATATTTCACTTTTGTATTTCCCCCTTTTTGTATATGCAAATAGTGAAGTACCATGGGCTAAATTAAATACATCCTACAGAATCCACCCAACAAGCCCCATCACCATCCCTTGGTACTGATAATTCACTTTTGTATTTCCCCCTTTTTGTATGTGCAAATAGTGAAGTACCATGGGCTAAATTAAATACATCCTACAGAATCCACCCAACAAGCCCCATCACTATCTCTTAGTACTGATATTTCACTTTTGTATTTCCCCCTTTTTGTATATGCAAATAGTGAAGTACCATGGGCTAAATTAAATACATCCTACAGAATCCACCCAACAAGCCCCATCACCATCCCTTGGTACTGACATTTCACTTTTGTATTTCACCCTTTTTGTATATGCAAATAGTGAAGTACCATGGGCTAAATTAAATATATCCTACAGAATCCACCTAACAAGCCCCATCACCATCCCTTGGTACTGATATTTCACTTCAGTATTTCCCCCTTTTTGTATATGCAAATAGTGAAGTACCATGGGCTAAATTAAATACATCCTACAGAATCCACCCAACAAGCCCCATCACCATCCCTTGGTACTGATATTTAACTTTTGTATTTTCCCCTTTTTGTATGTGCAAATAGTGAAGTACCATGGGCTAAATTAAATAGATCCAACAGAATCCACCGAACAAGCCCCATCACCATCCCTTGGTACTGATATTTCACTTTTGTATTTCCCCCTTTTTGTATATGCAAATAGTGAAGTACCATGGGCTAAATTAAATACATCCTACAGAATCCACCCAACAAGCCCCATCACCATCCCTTGGTACTGATATTTCACTTTTGTATTTCCCCCTTTTTGTATATGCAAATAGTGAAGTACCATGGGCTAAATTAAATACATCCTACAGAATCCACCCAACAAGCCCCATCACCATCCCTTGGTACTGATATTTCACTTTTGTATTTCCCCCTTGTTGTATATGCAAATAGTGAAAATACCATGGGCTAAATTAAATAGATCCAACAGAATCCACCCAACAAGCCCCATCACCATCCCTTGGTACTGATATTTCACTTTTGCATTTCCCCCTTTTTGTATATGCAAATAGTGAAAATACCATGGGCTAAATTAAATAGATCCAACAGAATCCACCCAACAAGCCCCATCACCATCCCTTGGTACTGATATTTCACTTTTGCATTTCCCCCTTTTTGTATATGCAAATAGTGAAGTACCATGGGCTAAATTAAATACATCCTACAGAATCCACCCAACAAGCCCCATCACCATCCCTTGGTACTGATATTTAACTTTTGTATTTTCCCCTTTTTGTATGTGCAAATAGTGAAGTACCATGGGCTAAATTAAATAGATCCAACAGAATCCACCGAACAAGCCCCATCACCATCCCTTGGTACTGATATTTCACTTTTGTATTTTCCCCTTTTTGTATATGCAAATAGTGAAGTACCATGGGCTAAATTAAATACATCCTACAGAATCCACCCAACAAGCCCCATCACCATCCCTTGGTACTGATATTTCACTTTTGTATTTCCCCCTTTTAGTATGTGCAAATAGTGAAGTACCATGGGCTAAATTAAATACATCCTACAGAATCCACCCAACAAGCCCCATCACCATCCCTTGGTACTGATATTTCACTTTTGTATTTCCCCCTTTTTGTATATGCAAATAGTGAAGTGCCATGGGCTAAATTAAATACATCCTACAGAATCCACCCAACAAGCCCCATCACCATCCCTTGGTACTGATATTTCACTTTTATATTTTCCCCTTTTTGTATGTGCAAATAGTGAAGTACCATGGGCTAAATTAAATACATCCTACAGAATCCACCCAACAAGCCCCATCACCATCCCTTGGTACTGATATTTCACTTTTGTATTTTACCCTTTTTGTATGTGCAAATAGTGAAGTACCATGGGCTAAATTAAATACATCCTACAGAATCCACCCAACAAGCCCCATCACCATCCCTTGGTACTGATATTTTACTTTTATATTTCCCCCTTTTTGTATATGCAAATAGTGAAGTACCATGGGCTAAATTAAATACATCCTACAGAATCCACCCAACAAGCTCCATCACCATCCCTTGGTACTGATATTTCACTTTTGTATTTCCCCCTTTTTGTATGTGCAAATAGTGAAGTACCATGGGCTAAATTAAATACATCCTACAGAATCCACCCAACAAGCCCCATCACCATCCTTTGGTACTGATATTTAACTTTTGTATTTTCCTCTTTTTGTATGTGCAAATAGTGAAGTACCATGGGCTAAATTAAATACATCCTACAGAATCCACCCAACAAGCCCCATCACCATCCCTTGGTACTGATATTTCACTTTTGTATTTCCCCCTTTTTGTATGTGCAAATAGTGAAGTACCATGGGCTATATTAAATACATCCTACAGAATCCACCCAACAAGCCCCATCACCATCCCTTGGTACTGATATTTCACTTTTGTATTTCCCCCTTTTTGTATATGCAAATAGTGAAGTACCATGGGCTAAATTAAATACATCCTACAGAATCCACCCAACAAGCCCCATCACCATACCTTGGTACAGATATTTCACTTTTGTATTTTCCCCTTATTGTATATGCAAATAGTGAAGTACCATGGGCTAAATTAAATAGATCCAACAGAATCCACCCAACAAGCCCCATCACCATCCCTTGGTACTGATATTTCACTTTTGCATTTCCCCCTTTTTGTATATGCAAATAGTGAAGTACCATGAGCTAAATTAAATACATCCTACAGAATCCACCCAACAAGCCCCATCACCATTCCTTGGTACTGATATTTCACTTTTGTATTTCCCCCTTTTTGTATATGCAAATAGTGAAGTACCATGGGCTAAATTAAATACATCCTACAGAATCCACCCAACAAGCCCCATCACCATTCCTTGGTACTGATATTTCACTTTTGTATTTCCCCCTTTTTGTATGTGCAAATAGTGAAGTACCATGGGCTAAATTAAATACATCCTACAGAATCCACCCAACAAGCCCCATCACCATGCCTTGGAACTGATATTTCACTTTTGTATTTCCCCCTTTTTGTATATGCAAATAGTGAAGTACCATGGGCTAAATTAAATACATCCTACAGAATCCACCCAACAAGCCCCATCACCATCCCTTGGTACTGATATTTCACTTTTGTATTTCCCCCTTTTTGTATATGCAAATAGTGAAAATACCATGGGCTAAATTAAATAGATCCAACAGAATCCACCCAACAAGCCCCATCACCATCCCTTGGTACTGATATTTCACTTTTGTATTTCCCCCTTTTTGTATGTGCAAATAGTGAAGTACCATGGGCTAAATTAAATACATCCTACAGAATCCACCCAACAAGCCCCATCACCATCCCTTGGTACTGATATTTCACTTTTGTATTTCCCCCTTTTTGTATGTGCAAATAGTGAAGTACCATGGGCTAAATTAAATACATCCTACAGAATCCACCCAACAAGCCCCATCACCATCCCTTGGTACTGATATTTCACTTTTGTATTTCCCCCTTTTTGTATATGCAAATAGTGAAGTACCATGGGCTAAATTAAATACATCCTACAGAATCCACCCAACAAGCCCCATCACCATCCCTTGGTACTGATATTTCACTTTTGTATTTCCCCTTTTTGTATATGCAAATAGTGAAGTACCATGGGCTAAATTAAATAGATCCAACAGAATCCACCCAACAAGCCCCATCACCATCCCTTGGTACTGATATTTCACTTTTGTATTTCCCCCTTTTTGTATATGCAAATAGTGAAGTACCATGGGCTAAATTAAATACATCCTACAGAATCCACCCAACAAGCCCCATCACCATCCCTTGGTACTGATATTTAACTTTTGTATTTTCCCCTTTTTGTATGTGCAAATAGTGAAGTACCATGGGCTAAATTAAATAGATCCAACAGAATCCACCGAACAAGCCCCATCACCATCCCTTGGTACTGATATTTCACTTTTGTATTTTCCCCTTTTTGTATATGCAAATAGTGAAGTACCATGGGCTAAATTAAATACATCCTACAGAATCCACCCAACAAGCCCCATCACCATCCCTTGGTACTGATATTTCACTTTTGTATTTCCCCCTTTTGTATATGCAAATAGTGAAGTACCATGGGCTAAATTAAATACATCCTACAGAATCCACCCAACAAGCCCCATCACCATCCCTTGGTACTGATATTTCACTTTTGTATTTCCCCCTTTTTGTATATGCAAATAGTGAAGTGCCATGGGCTAAATTAAATACATCCTACAGAATCCACCCAACAAGCCCCATCACCATCCCTTGGTACTGATATTTCACTTTTATATTTTCCCCTTTTTGTATGTGCAAATAGTGAAGTACCATGGGCTAAATTAAATACATCCTACAGAATCCACCCAACAAGCCCCATCACCATCCCTTGGTACTGATATTTCACTTTTGTATTTTACCCTTTTTGTATGTGCAAATAGTGAAGTACCATGGGCTAAATTAAATACATCCTACAGAATCCACCCAACAAGCCCCATCACCATCCCTTGGTACTGATATTTCACTTTTGTATTTCCCCCTTTTTGTATATGCAAATAGTGAAGTACCATGGGCTAAATTAAATACATCCTACAGAATCCACCCAACAAGCCCCATCACCATCCCTTGGTACTGATATTTCACTTTTGTATTTCCCCCTTTTTGTATGTGCAAATAGTGAAGTACCATGGGCTAAATTAAATACATCCTACAGAATCCACCCAACAAGCCCCATCACCATCCTTTGGTACTGATATTTCACTTTTGTATTTTCCTCTTTTTGTATGTGCAAATAGTGAAGTACCATGGGCTAAATTAAATACATCCTACAGAATCCACCCAACAAGCCCCATCACCATCCCTTGGTACTGATATTTCACTTTTGTATTTCCCCCTTTTTGTATATGCAAATAGTGAAGTACCATGGGCTAAATTAAATACATCCTACAGAATCCACCCAACAAGCCCCATCACCATCCCTTGGTACTGATATTTCTCTTTTGTATTTCCCCCTTTTTGTATATGCAAATAGTGAAGTACCATGGGCTAAATTAAATACATCCTACAGAATCCACCCAACAAGCCCCATCACCATACCTTGGTACAGATATTTCACTTTTGTATTTTCCCTTGTTGTATATGCAAATAGTGAAAATACCATGGGCTAAATTAAATAGATCCAACAGAATCCACCCAACAAGCCCCATCACCATCCCTTGGTACTGATATTTCACTTTTGCATTTCCCCTTTTTGTATATGCAAATAGTGAAGTACCATGAGCTAAATTAAATACATCCTACAGAATCCACCCAACAAGCCCCATCACCATTCCTTGGTACTGATATTTCACTTTTGTATTTCCCCCTTTTTGTATGTGCAAATAGTGAAGTACCATGGGCTAAATTAAATACATCCTACGGAATCCACCCAACAAGCCCCATCACCATGCCTTGGAACTGATATTTCACTTTTGTATTTCCCCCTTTTTGTATATGCAAATAGTGAAGTACCATGGGCTAAATTAAATACATCCTACAGAATCCACCCAACAAGCCCCATCACCATCCCTTTGTACTGATATTTCACTTTTGTATTTCCCCCTTTTTGTATATGCAAATAGTGAAGTACCATGGGCTAAATTAAATACATCCTACAGAATCCACCCAACAAGCCCCATCACCATCCCTTGGTACTGACATTTCACTTTTGTATTTCACCCTTTTTGTATATGCAAATAGTGAAGTACCATGGGCTAAATTAAATATATCCTACAGAATCCACCTAACAAGCCCCATCACCATCCCTTGGTACTGATATTTCACTTCAGTATTTCCCCCTTTTTGTATATGCAAATAGTGAAGTACCATGGGCTAAATTAAATACATCCTACAGAATCCACCCAACAAGCCCCATCACGATCCCTTGGTACTGATATTTAACTTTTGTATTTTCCCCTTTTTGTATGTGCAAATAGTGAAGTACCATGGGCTAAATTAAATAGATCCAACAGAATCCACCGAACAAGCCCCATCACCATCCCTTGGTACTGATATTTCACTTTTGTATTTCCCCCTTTTTGTATATGCAAATAGTGAAGTACCATGGGCTAAATTAAATACATCCTACAGAATCCACCCAACAAGCCCCATCACCATCCCTTGGTACTGATATTTCACTTTTGTATTTCCCCCTTTTTGTATATGCAAATAGTGAAGTACCATGGGCTAAATTAAATACATCCTACAGAATCCACCCAACAAGCCCCATCACCATCCCTTGATACTGATATTTCACTTTTGTATTTCCCCTTGTTGTATATGCAAATAGTGAAAATACCATGGGCTAAATTAAATAGATCCAACAGAATCCACCCAACAAGCCCCATCACCATCCCTTGGTACTGATATTTCACTTTTGCATTTCCCCCTTTTTGTATATGCAAATAGTGAAAATACCATGGGCTAAATTAAATAGATCCAACAGAATCCACCCAACAAGCCCCATCACCATCCCTTGGTACTGATATTTCACTTTTGCATTTCCCCCTTTTTGTATATGCAAATAGTGAAGTACCATGGGCTAAATTAAATACATCCTACAGAATCCACCCAACAAGCCCCATCACCATCCCTTGGTACTGATATTTCACTTTTGTATTTCCCCCTTTTTGTATGTGCAAATAGTGAACTACCATGGGCTAAATTAAATACATCCTACAGAATCCACCCAACAAGCCCCATCACCATGCCTTGGAACTGATATTTCACTTTTGTATTTCCCCCTTTTTGTATATGCAAATAGTGAAGTACCATGGGCTAAATTAAATACATCCTACAGAATCCACCCAACAAGCCCCATCACGATCCCTTGGTACTGATATTTCACTTTTGTATTTCCCCTTTTTGTATATGCAAATAGTGAAGTACCATGGGCTAAATTAAATACATCCTACAGAATCCACCCAACAAGCCCCATCACCATCCCTTGGTACTGATATTTCACTTTTGTATTTCCCCCTTTTTGTATGTGCAAATAGTGAAGTACCATGGGCTAAATTAAATACATCCTACAGAATCCACCCAACAAGCCCCATCACCATCCCTTGGTACTGATATTTCACTTTTGTATTTCCCCCTTTTTGTATATGCAAATAGTGAAGTACCATGGGCTAAATTAAATACATCCTACAGAATCCACCCAACAAGCCCCATCCCCATCCCTTGGTACTGATATTTCACTTTTGTATTTCCCCCTTTTTGTATATGCAAATAGTGAAGTACCATGGGCTAAATTAAATACATCCTACAGAATCCACCCAACAAGCCCCATCACCATGCCTTGGAACTGATATTTCACTTTTGCATTTCCCCCTTTTTGTATATGCAAATAGTGAATTACCATGGGCTAAATTAAATACATCCTACAGAATCCACCCAACAAGCCCCATCACCATCCCTTGGTACTGATATTTCACTTTTGTATTTCCCCCTTTTTGTATGTGCAAATAGTGAAGTACCATGGGCTAAATTAAATACATCCTACAGAATCCACCCAACAAGCACCATCACCATCCCTTGGTACTGATATTTCACTTTTGTATTTTCCCTTTTTGTATGTGCAAATAGTGAAGTACCATGGGCTAAATTAAATACATCCTACAGAATCCACCCAACAAGCCCCATCACCATCCCTTGGTACTGATATTTCACTTTTGTATTTCCCCCTTTTTGTATGTGCAAATAGTGAAGTACCATGGGCTAAATTAAATACATCCTACAGAATCCACCCAACAAGCCCCATCACCATCCCTTGGTACTGATATTTCACTTTTGTATTTCCCCCTTTTTGTATGTGCAAATAGTGAAGTACCATGGGCTAAATTAAATACATCCTACAGAATCCACCCACCAAGCCCCATCGCCATCCCTTGGTACTGATATTTCACTTTTGCATTTCCCCCTTTTTGTATATGCAAATAGTGAAGTACCATGGGCTAAATTAAATACATCCAACAGAATCCACCCAACAAGCCCCATCACAATCCCTTGGTACTGATATTTCACCTTTTTTGTATATGCAAATAGTGAAGTACCATGAGCTAAATTAAATAGATCCAACAGAATCCACCCAACAAGCCCCATCACCATCCCTTGGTACTGATATTTCACTTTTGTATTTCCCTCTTTTTGTATATGCAAATAGTGAAGTACCGTGGGCTAAATTAAATACATCCAACAGAATCCACCCAACAAGCCCCATCACAATCCCTTGGTACTGATATTTCACTTTTGTATTTCCCCTGTTTTGTATATGCAAATAGTGAAGTACCATGAGCTAAATTAAATAGATCCAACAGAATCCACCGAACAAGCCCCATCACCATCCCTTGGTACTGATATTTCACTTTTGTATTTCCCCTTTTTGTATATGCAAATAGTGAAGTACAATGGGCTAAATTAAATAGATCCAAACGAATCCACCCAACAAGCCCCATCACTATCTCTTAGTACTGATATTTCACTTTTGTATTTCCCCTTTTTGTATATGCAAATAGTGAAGGACCATGGGCTAAATTAAACACATCCATCAGATTCCACCCAACAAGCCCCATCCGTATCTCTTAGTACTGATATTTCACTTTTGTATTTCCCCTTTTTGTATATGCAAATAGTGAAGTACCATGGGCTAAATTAAAGACATCCATCAGATTCCGCCCAACAAGCCCCATCACTATCTTTTAGTACTGATATTTCACTTTTGTATTTCCCTTTTTTGTATATGCAAATAGTGAAGGACCATGGGCTAAATTAAACATATCCATCAGATTCCACCCAACAAGCCCCATCACCATCCTTTGGTATTGATATTTCACTTTTGTATTTCCCCTTTTTGTATATGCAAATAGTGAAGGACCACGGGCTAAATTAAACACATCCATCAGATTCCACCCAACAAGCCCCATCACTATCTCTTAGTGCTGATATTTCACTTTTGTATTTCCCCTTTTTGTATATGCAAATAGTGAATGACCATGGGCTAAATTGAACTCATCCATCATATTCCACCCAACAAGCCCCATCACCATCTCTTAGTACTGATATTTCACTTTTGTATTTCCCCTTTTTGTATATGCAAATAGTGAAGGACCATGGGCTAAATTAAACACATCCATCAGATTCCACCCAACAAGCCCCATCACCATCTCTTAGTACTGGTATTTCACTTTTGTATTTCCCCTTTTTGTATATGCAAATAGTGAAGTACAATGGGCTAAATTAAATAGATCCAACAGAATCCACCCAACAAGCCCCATCACTATCTCTTAGTACTGATATTTCACTTTCGTATTTCCCCTTTTTGTATATGCAAATAGTGAAGTACAATGGGCTAAATTAAATAGATCCAACAGAATCCACCCAACAAGCCCCATCACTATCTCTTAGTACTGATATTTCACTTTTGTATTTCCCTTTTTTGTATATGCAAATAGTAAATGACCATGGGCTAAATTAAACACATCCATCAGATTCCACCCAACAAGCCCCATCACCATCTCTTAGTACTGATATTTCACTTTTGTATTTCCCCTTTTTGTATATGCAAATAGTGAAGGACCATGGGCCAAATTAAACACATCCATCAGATTCCACCCAACAAGCCCCATCACCATCTCTTAGTACTGATATTTCACTTTTGTATTTCCCCTTTTGTATATGCAAATAGTGAAGGACCATGGGCTAAATTAAACACATCCATCAGATTCCACCCAACAAGCCCCATCACCATCCTTTGGTACTGATATTTCACTTGTGTATTTCCCCCTTTTTGTATGTGCAAATAGTGAAGTACCATGGGCTAAATTAAACACATCCAACAGAATCCACCCAACAAGCCCCATCACTATCCCTTGGTATTGATATTTCACTTTTGTATTTCCCCTTTTTGTATATGCAAATAGTGAAAGACCATGGGCTAAATTAAACACATCCATCAGATTCCACCCAACAAGCCCCATCACTATCTCTTAGTGCTGATATTTCACTTTTGTATTTCCCCTTTTTGTATATGCAAATAGTGAATGACCATGGGCTAAATTAAACACATCCATCAGATTCCACCCAACAAGCCCCATAACTATCTCTTAGTACTGATATTTCACTTTTGTATTTCCCCTTTTTGTATATGCAAATAGTGAATGACTATGGGCTAAATTAAACACATCCATCAGATTCCACCCAACAAGCCCCATCACCATCTCTTAGTACTGATATTTCACTTTTGTATTTCCCTTTTTGTATATGCAAATAGTGAATGACCATGGGCTAAATTAAACACATCCATCAGATTCCACCCAACAAGCCCCATCACCATCTCTTAGTACTGATATTTCACTTTTGTATTTCCCCTTTTTGTATATGCAAATAGTGAAGGACCATGGGCTAAATTAAACACATCCATCAGATTCCACCCAACAAGCCCCAGCACCACTCTTAGTACTGATATTTCACTTTTGTATTTCCCCTTTTTGTATATGCAAATAGTGAAGGACTATGGGCTAAATTAAACACATCCATCAGATTCCACCCAACAAGCCCCATCACCATCTCTTAGTACTGATATTTCACTTTTGTATTTCCCCTTTTTGTATATGCAAATAGTGAAGTACCATGGGCTAAATTAAAGACATCCATCAGATTCCACCCAACAAGCCCCATCACCATCCTTTGGTACTGATATTTCACTTGTGTATTTCCCCTTTTTGTATGTGCAAATAGTGAAGTACCATGGGCTAAATTAAACACATCCAACAGAATCCACCCAACAAGCCCCATCACTATCCCTTGGTATTGATATTTCACTTTTGTATTTCCCCTTTTTGTATATGCAAATAGTGAAGGACCACAGACTAAATTAAACACATCCATCAGATTCCACCCAACAAGCCCCATCACTATCTCTTAGTGCTGATATTTCACTTTTGTATTTCCCCTTTTTGTATATGCAAATAGTGAATGACCATGGGCTAAATTAAACACATCCATCAGATTCCACCCAACAAGCCCCATCACCATCTCTTAGTACTGATATTTCACTTTTGTATTTCCCCTTTTTGTATATGCAAATAGTGAAGTACCATGGGCTAAATTAAACACATCCATCAGATTCCACCCAACAAGCCCCATCACTATCTCTTAGTACTGATATTTCACTTTTGTATTTCCCCTTTTTGTATATGCAAATAGTGAAGGACCATGGGCTAAATTAAACACATCCATCAGATTCCACCCAACAAGCCCCATCACTATCTCTTAGTACTGATATTTCACTTTTGTATTTCCCCTTTTTGTATATGCAAATAGTGAAGTACAATGGGCTAAATTAAATAGATCCAACAGAATCCACCCAACAAGCCCCATCACTATCTCTTAGTACTGATATTTCACTTTTGTATTTCCCCTTTTTGTATATGCAAATAGTGAAGGACCATGGGCTAAATTAAACACATCCATCAGATTCCACCCAACAAGCCCCATCACTATCTCTTAGTACTGATATTTCACTTTCGTATTTCCCCTTTTTGTATATGCAAATAGTGAAGTACAATGGGCTAAATTAAATAGATCCAACAGAATCCACCCAACAAGCCCCATCACTATCTCTTAGTACTGATATTTCACTTTTGTATTTCCCCTTTTTGTATATGCAAATAGTGAAGGACCATGGGCTAAATTAAACACATCCATCAGATTCCACCCAACAAGCCCCATCACAATCTCTTAGTACTGATATTTCACTTTTGTATTTCCCCTTTTTGTATATGCAAATAGTGAAGGACCATGGGCTAAATTAAACACATCCATCAGATTCCACCCAACAAGCCCCATCACCATCTCTTAGTACTGATATTTCACTTTTGTATTTCCCCTTTTTGTATATGCAAATAGTGAAGTACCATGGGCTAAATTAAAGACATCCATCAGATTCCACCCAACAAGCCCCATCACTATCTCTTAGTACTGATATTTCACTTTTGTATTTCCCCTTTTTGTATATGCAAATAGTGAAGGACCATGGGCTAAATTAAACACATCCATCAGATTCCACCCAACAAGCCCCATCACCATCTCTTAGTACTGATATTTCACTTTTGTATTTCCCCTTTTTGTATATGCAAATAGTGAAGGACCATGGGCTAAATTAAACACATCCATCAGATTCCACCCAACAAGCCCCATCACCATCTCTTAGTACTGATATTTCACTTTTGTATTTCCCCTTTTTGTATATGCAAATAGTGAAGGACCATGGGCTAAATTAAACACATCCATCAGATTCCACCCAACAAGCCCCATCGCCATCTCTTAGTACTGATATTTCACTTTTGTATTTCCCCTTTTTGTATATGCAAATAGTGAAGGACCATGGGCTAAATTAAACACATCCATCAGATTCCACCCAACAAGCCCCATCGCCATCTCTTAGTACTGATATTTCACTTTTGTATTTCCCCTTTTTGTATATGCAAATAGTGAATGACCATGGGCTAAATTAAACACATCCATCAGATTCCACCCAACAAGCCCCATCACCATCTCTTAGTACTGGTATTTCACTTTTGTATTTCCCCTTTTTGTATATGCAAATAGTGAAGTACAATGGGCTAAATTAAATAGATCCAACAGAATCCACCCAACAAGCCCCATCACTATCTCTTAGTACTGATATTTCACTTTTGTATTTCCCCTTTTTGTATATGCAAATAGTGAAGGACCATGGGCTAAATTAAACACATCCATCAGATTCCACCCAACAAGCCCCATCACTATCTCTTAGTACTGATATTTCACTTTCGTATTTCCCCTTTTTGTATATGCAAATAGTGAAGTACAATGGGCTAAATTAAATAGATCCAACAGAATCCACCCAACAAGCCCCATCACTATCTCTTAGTACTGATATTTCACTTTTGTATTTCCCCTTTTTGTATATGCAAATAGTGAAGGACCATGGGCTAAATTAAACACATCCATCAGATTCCACCCAACAAGCCCCATCACTATCTCTTAGTACTGATATTTCACTTTCGTATTTCCCCTTTTTGTATATGCAAATAGTGAAGTACAATGGGCTAAATTAAATAGATCCAACAGAATCCACCCAACAAGCCCCATCACTATCTCTTAGTACTGATATTTCACTTTTGTATTTCCCCTTTTTGTATATGCAAATAGTGAAGGACCATGGGCTAAATTAAACACATCCATCAGATTCCACCCAACAAGCCCCATCACAATCTCTTAGTACTGATATTTCACTTTTGTATTTCCCCTTTTTGTATATGCAAATAGTGAAGGACCATGGGCTGAATTAAACACATCCATCAGATTCCACCCAACAAGCCCCATCACCATCTCTTATTACTGATATTTCACTTTTGTATTTCCCCTTTTTGTATATGCAAATAGTGAAGTACCATGGGCTAAATTAAAGACATCCATCAGATTCCACCCAACAAGCCCCATCACTATCTCTTAGTACTGATATTTCACTTTTGTATTTCCCCTTTTTGTATATGCAAATAGTGAAGGACCATGGGCTAAATTAAACACATCCATCAGATTCCACCCAACAAGCCCCATCACCATCTCTTAGTACTGATATTTCACTTTTGTATTTCCCCTTTTGTATATGCAAATAGTGAAGGACCATGGGCTAAATTAAACACATCCATCAGATTCCACCCAACAAGCCCCATCACTATCTCTTAGTACTGATATTTCACTTTTGTATTTCCCCTTTTTGTATATGCAAATAGTGAAGTACAATGGGCTAAATTAAATAGATCCAACAGAATCCACCCAACAAGCCCCATCACTATCTCTTAGTACTGATATTTCACTTTTGTATTTCCCCTTTTTGTATATGCAAATAGTGAAGGACCATGGGCTAAATTAAAACACATCCATCAGATTCCACCCAACAAGCCCCATCACCATCTCTTAGTACTGATATTTCACTTTTGTATTTCCCCTTTTTGTATATGCAAATAGTGAAGGACCATGGGCTAAATTAAACACATCCATCAGATTCCACCCAACAAGCCCCATCACCATCTCTTAGTACTGATATTTCACTTTTGTATTTCCCCTTTTTGTATATGCAAATAGTGAAGGACCATGGGCTAAATTAAACACATCCATCAGATTCCACCCAACAAGCCCCATCGCCATCTCTTAGTACTGATATTTCACTTTTGTATTTCCCCTTTTTGTATATGCAAATAGTGAAGGACCATGGGCTAAATTAAACACATCCATCAGATTCCACCCAACAAGCCCCATCACCATCTCTTAGTACTGATATTTCACTTTTGTATTTCCCCTTTTTGTATATGCAAATAGTGAAGGACCATGGGCTAAATTAAACACATCCATCAGATTCCACCCAACAAGCCCCATCACCATCTCTTAGTACTGATATTTCACTTTTGTATTTCCCCTTTTTGTATATGCAAATAGTGAAGTACCATGGGCTAAATTAAACACATCCAACAGAATCCACCCAACAAGCCCCATCACTATCCCTTGGTACTGATATTTCACTTTTGTATTTCCCCTTTTTGTATATGCAAATAGTGAAGGACCATGGGCTAAATTAAACACATCCATCAGATTCCACCCAACAAGCCCCATCACTATCTCTTAGTACTGATATTTCACTTTTGTATTTCCCCTTTTGTATATGCAAATAGTGAATGACCATGGGCTAAATTAAACACATCCATCAGATTCCACCCAACAAGCCCCATCACTATCTCTTAGTACTGATATTTCACTTTTGTATTTCCCCTTTTTGTATATGCAAATAGTGAAGGACCATGGGCTAAATTAAACACATCCATCAGATTCCACCCAACAAGCCCCATCACCATCTCTTAGTACTGATATTTCACTTTTGTATTTCCCCTTTTTGTATATGCAAATAGTGAATGACCATGGGCTAAATTAAACACATCCATCAGATTCCACCCAACAAGCCCCATCACCATCTCTTAGTACTGATATTTCACTTTTGTATTTCCCCTTTTTGTATATGCAAATAGTGAAGGACCATGGGCTAAATTAAACACATCCATCAGATTCCACCCAACAAGCCCCAGCACCACTCTCTTGTACTGATATTTCACTTTTGTATTTCCCTTTTTGTATATGCAAATAGTGAAGGACCATGGGCTAAATTAAACACATCCATCAGATTCCACCCAACAAGCCCCATCACCATCTCTTAGTACTGATATTTCACTTTTGTATTTCCCCTTTTTGTATATGCAAATAGTGAAGGACCATGGGCTAAATTAAACATCCATCAGATTCCACCCAACAAGCCCCATCACCATCTCTTAGTACTGATATTTCACTTTTGTATTTCCCCTTTTTGTATATGCAAATAGTGAAATACCATGGGCTAAATTAAAGACATCCATCAGATTCCACCCAACAAGCCCCATCACCATCTCTTAGTACTGATATTTCACTTTTGTATTTCCCCTTTTTGTATATGCAAATAGTGAAGTACCATGGGCTAAATTAAACACATCCATCAGATTCCACCCAACAAGCCCCATCACTATCTCTTAGTACTGATATTTCACTTTTGTATTTCCCCTTTTTGTATATGCAAATAGTGAATGACCATGGGCTAAATTAAACACATCCATCAGATTCCACCCAACAAGCCCCATCACCATCTCTTAGTACTGATATTTCACTTTTGTATTTCCCCTTTTTGTATATGCAAATAGTGAATGACCATGGGCTAAATTAAACACATCCATCAGATTCCACCCAACAAGCCCCATCACCATCTCTTAGTACTGATATTTCACTTTTGTATTTCCCCTTTTTGTATATGCAAATAGTGAAGTACCATGGGCTAAATTAAACACATCCATCAGATTCCACCCAACAAGCCCCATCACCATCTCTTAGTACTGATATTTCACTTTTGTATTTCCCCTTTTTGTATATGCAAATAGTGAATGTACCAATGGGCTAAATTAAACACATCCAACAGAATCCACCCAACAAGCCCCATCACTATCTCTTAGTACTGATATTTCACTTTTGTATTTCCCCTTTTTGTATATGCAAATAGTGAAGGACCATGGGCTAAATTAAACACATCCATCAGATTCCACCCAACAAGCCCCATCACTATCTCTTAGTACTGATATTTCACTTTTGTATTTCCCCTTTTTGTATATGCAAATAGTGAAGTACCATGGGCTAAATTAAATAGATCCAACAGAATCCACCCAACAAGCCCCATCACCATCTCTTGGTACTGATATTTCACTTTTGTATTTCCCCTTTTTGTATATGCAAATAGTGAAGGACCATGGGCTAAATTAAACACATCCATCAGATTCCACCCAACAAGCCCCATCACTATCTCTTAGTACTGATATTTCACTTTTGTATTTCCCCTTTTTGTATATGCAAATAGTGAAGTACCATGGGCTAAATTAAATACATCCAACAGAATCCACCCAACAAGCCCCATCACCATCTCTTAGTACTGATATTTCACTTTTGTATTTCCCCTTTTTGTATATGCAAATAGTGAAGGACCATGGGCTAAATTAAACACATCCATCAGATTCCACCCAACAAGCCCCATCACCATCTCTTAGTACTGATATTTCACTTTTGTATTTCCCCTTTTTGTATATGCAAATAGTGAAGGACCATGGGCTAAATTAAACACATCCATCAGATTCCACCCAACAAGCCCCATCACCATCTCTTAGTACTGATATTTCACTTTTGTATTTCCCCTTTTTGTATATGCAAATAGTGAAGTACCATGGGCTAAATTAAACACATCCATCAGATTCCACCCAACAAGCCCCATCACTATCTCTTAGTACTGATATTTCACTTTTGTATTTCCCCTTTTTGTATATGCAAATAGTGAAGGACCATGGGCTAAATTAAACACATCCATCAGATTCCACCCAACAAGCCCCATCACCATCTCTTAGTACTGATATTTCACTTTTGTATTTCCCCTTTTTGTATATGCAAATAGTGAAGGACCATGGGCTAAATTAAACACATCCATCAGATTCCACCCAACAAGCCCCATCACCATCTCTTAGTACTGATATTTCACTTTTGTATTTCCCCTTTTTGTATATGCAAATAGTGAAGGACCATGGGCTAAATTAAACACATCCATCAGATTCCACCCAACAAGCCCCATCACCATCTCTTAGTACTGATATTTCACTTTTGTATTTCCCCTTTTTGTATATGCAAATAGTGAAGGACCATGGGCTAAATTAAACACATCCATCAGATTCCACCCAACAAGCCCCATCGCCATCTCTTAGTACTGATATTTCACTTTTGTATTTCCCCTTTTTGTATATGCAAATAGTGAAGGACCATGGGCTAAATTAAACACATCCATCAGATTCCACCCAACAAGCCCCATCACCATCTCTTAGTACTGATATTTCACTTTTGTATTTCCCCTTTTTGTATATGCAAATAGTGAATGACCATGGGCTAAATTAAACACATCCATCAGATTCCACCCAACAAGCCCCATCACCATCTCTTAGTACTGGTATTTCACTTTTGTATTTCCCCTTTTTGTATATGCAAATAGTGAAGTACAATGGGCTAAATTAAATAGATCCAACAGAATCCACCCAACAAGCCCCATCACTATCTCTTAGTACTGATATTTCACTTTTGTATTTCCCCTTTTTGTATATGCAAATAGTGAAGGACCATGGGCTAAATTAAACACATCCATCAGATTCCACCCAACAAGCCCCATCACTATCTCTTAGTACTGATATTTCACTTTCGTATTTCCCCTTTTTGTATATGCAAATAGTGAAGTACAATGGGCTAAATTAAATAGATCCAACAGAATCCACCCAACAAGCCCCATCACTATCTCTTAGTACTGATATTTCACTTTTGTATTTCCCCTTTTTGTATATGCAAATAGTGAAGGACCATGGGCTAAATTAAACACATCCATCAGATTCCACCCAACAAGCCCCATCACTATCTCTTAGTACTGATATTTCACTTTCGTATTTCCCCTTTTTGTATATGCAAATAGTGAAGTACAATGGGCTAAATTAAATAGATCCAACAGAATCCACCCAACAAGCCCCATCACTATCTCTTAGTACTGATATTTCACTTTTGTATTTCCCCTTTTGTATATGCAAATAGTGAAGGACCATGGGCTAAATTAAACACATCCATCAGATTCCACCCAACAAGCCCCATCACCATCTCTTAGTACTGATATTTCACTTTTGTATTTCCCCTTTTTGTATATGCAAATAGTGAAGGACCATGGGCTAAATTAAACACATCCATCAGATTCCACCCAACAAGCCCCATCACCATCTCTTAGTACTGATATTTCACTTTTGTATTTCCCCTTTTTGTATATGCAAATAGTGAAGTACCATGGGCTAAATTAAACACATCCATCAGATTCCACCCAACAAGCCCCATCACCATCTCTTAGTACTGATATTTCACTTTTGTATTTCCCCTTTTTGTATATGCAAATAGTGAAGGACCATGGGCTAAATTAAACACATCCATCAGATTCCACCCAACAAGCCCCATCACCATCTCTTAGTACTGATATTTCACTTTTGTATTTCCCCTTTTTGTATATGCAAATAGTGAAGGACCATGGGCTAAATTAAACACATCCATCAGATTCCACCCAACAAGCCCCATCACCATCTCTTAGTACTGATATTTCACTTTTGTATTTCCCCTTTTTGTATATGCAAATAGTGAAGGACCATGGGCTAAATTAAACACATCCATCAGATTCCACCCAACAAGCCCCATCACCATCTCTTAGTACTGATATTTCACTTTTGTATTTCCCTTTTTGTATATGCAAATAGTGAATGACCATGGGCTAAATTAAACACATCCATCAGATTCCACCCAACAAGCCCCATCACCATCTCTTAGTACTGATATTTCACTTTTGTATTTCCCCTTTTTGTATATGCAAATAGTGAATGACCATGGGCTAAATTAAACACATCCATCAGATTCCACCCAACAAGCCCCATCACCATCTCTTAGTACTGATATTTCACTTTTGTATTTCCCTTTTTTGTATATGCAAATAGTGAATGACCATGGGCTAAATTAAACACATCCATCAGATTCCACCCAACAAGCCCCATCACCATCTCTTAGTACTGATATTTCACTTTTGTATTTCCCCTTTTGTATCATGCAAATAGTGAAGGACCATGCTAAATTAAACACATCCATCAGATAAGCCCCAGCACCACTCTTAGTACTGATGTATTTCTTTTGTATATGCAAATAGTGAAGGACTATGGGCTAAATTAAACACATCCAACAGAATCCACCCAACAAGCCCCATCACTATCTCTTAGTACTGATATTTCACTTTTGTATTTCCCTTTTTGTATATGCAAATAGTGAAGGACCATGGGCTAAATTAAACATCCATCAGATTCCACCCAACAAGCCCCATCACCATCTCTTAGTACTGATATTTCACTTTTGTAGTTCCCCTTTTTGTATATGCAAATAGTGAAGTACCATGGGCTAAATTAAAGACATCCATCAGATTCCACCCAACAAGCCCCATCACCATCCTTTGGTACTGATATTTCACTTGTGTATTTCCCCCTTTTTGTATGTGCAAATAGTGAAGTACCATAGGCTAAATTAAACACATCCAACAGAATCCACCCAACAAGCCCCATCACTATCCCTTGGTATTGATATTTCACTTTTGTATTTCCCCTTTTTGTATATGCAAATAGTGAAGGACCACAGACTAAATTAAACACATCCATCAGATTCCACCTAACAAGCCCCATCACTATCTCTTAGTGCTGATATTTCACTTTTGTATTTCCCCTTTTGTATATGCAAATAGTGAATGACCATGGGCTAAATTAAACTCATCCATCAGAATTCCACCCAACAAGCCCCATAACTGTCTCTTAGTACTGATATTTCACTTTTGTATTTCCCCTTTTTGTATATGCAAATAGTGAATGACCATGAGCTAAATTAAACACATCCATCAGATTCCACCCAACAAGCCCCATCACTATCTCTTAGTACTGATATTTCACTTTTGTATTTCCCCTTTTTGTATATGCAAATAGTGAATGACCATGGGCTAAATTAAACTCATCCATCATATTCCACCCAACAAGCCCCATAACTGTCTCTTAGTACTGATATTTCACTTTTGTATTTCCCCTTTTTGTATATGCAAATAGTGAAGGACCATGGGCTAAATTAAACACATCCATCAGATTCCACCCAACAAGCCCCATCACCATCTCTTAGTACTGATATTTCACTTTGTATTTCCCTTTTTGTATATGCAAATAGTGAAATACAATGGGCTAAATTAAATAGATCCAACAGAATCCACCCAACAAGCCCCATCACTATCTCTTAGTACTGATATTTCACTTTTGTATTTCCCCTTTTTGTATATGCAAATAGTGAAGGACCATGGGCTAAATTAAACACATCCATCAGATTCCACCCAACAAGCCCCATCACTATCTCTTAGTACTGATATTTCACTTTTTGTATTTCCCCTTTTTGTATATGCAAATAGTGAAGTACAATGGGCTAAATTAAACACATCCATCAGATTCCACCCAACAAGCCCCATCACTATCTCTTAGTACTGATATTTCACTTTTGTATTTCCCCTTTTTGTATATGCAAATAGTGAAGTACCATGGGCTAAATTAAACACATCCATCAGATTCCACCCAACAAGCCCCATCACTATCTCTTAGTACTGATATTTCACTTTTGTATTTCCCCTTTTTGTATATGCAAATAGTGAAGGACCATGGGCTAAATTAAACACATCCATCAGATTCCACCCAACAAGCCCCATCACAATCTCTTAGTACTGATATTTCACTTTTGTATTTCCCCTTTTTGTATATGCAAATAGTGAAGGACCATGGGCTAAATTAAACACATCCATCAGATTCCACCCAACAAGCCCCATCGCCATCTCTTAGTACTGATATTTCACTTTTGTATTTCCCCTTTTTGTATATGCAAATAGTGAAGGACCATGGGCTAAATTAAACACATCCATCAGATTCCACCCAACAAGCCCCATCGCCATCTCTTAGTACTGATATTTCACTTTTGTATTTCCCCTTTTTGTATATGCAAATAGTGAAGGACCATGGGCTAAATTAAACACATCCATCAGATTCCACCCAACAAGCCCCATCGCCATCTCTTAGTACTGATATTTCACTTTTGTATTTCCCCTTTTTGTATATGCAAATAGTGAAGGACCATGGGCTAAATTAAACACATCCATCAGATTCCACCCAACAAGCCCCATCGCCATCTCTTAGTACTGATATTTCACTTTTGTATTTCCCCTTTTTGTATATGCAAATAGTGAATGACCATGGGCTAAATTAAACACATCCATCAGATTCCACCCAACAAGCCCCATCACCATCTCTTAGTACTGGTATTTCACTTTTGTATTTCCCCTTTTTGTATATGCAAATAGTGAAGTACAATGGGCTAAATTAAATAGATCCAACAGAATCCACCCAACAAGCCCCATCACTATCTCTTAGTACTGATATTTCACTTTTGTATTTCCCCTTTTTGTATATGCAAATAGTGAAGGACCATGGGCTAAATTAAACACATCCATCAGATTCCACCCAACAAGCCCCATCACTATCTCTTAGTACTGATATTTCACTTTCGTATTTCCCCTTTTTGTATATGCAAATAGTAAAGTACAATGGGCTAAATTAAATAGATCTAACAGAATCCACCCAACAAGCCCCATCACTATCTCTTAGTACTGATATTTCACTTTTGTATTTCCCCTTTTTGTATATGCAAATAGTGAAGGACCATGGGCTAAATTAAACACATCCATCAGATTCCACCCAACAAGCCCCATCACTATCTCTTAGTACTGATATTTCACTTTCGTATTTCCCCTTTTTGTATATGCAAATAGTGAAGTACAATGGGCTAAATTAAATAGATCCAACAGAATCCACCCAACAAGCCCCATCACTATCTCTTAGTACTGATATTTCACTTTTGTATTTCCCCTTTTTGTATATGCAAATAGTGAAGGACCATGGGCTAAATTAAACACATCCATCAGATTCCACCCAACAAGCCCCATCACAATCTCTTAGTACTGATATTTCACTTTTGTATTTCCCCTTTTTGTATATGCAAATAGTGAAGGACCATGGGCTGAATTAAACACATCCATCAGATTCCACCCAACAAGCCCCATCACCATCTCTTATTACTGATATTTCACTTTTGTATTTCCCCTTTTTGTATATGCAAATAGTGAAGTACCATGGGCTAAATTAAAGACATCCATCAGATTCCACCCAACAAGCTCCATCACTATCTCTTAGTACTGATATTTCACTTTTGTATTTTCCCCTTTTTGTATATGCAAATAGTGAAGGACCATGGGCTAAATTAAACACATCCATCAGATTCCACCCAACAAGCCCCATCGCCATCTCTTAGTACTGATATTTCACTTTTGTATTTCCCCTTTTTGTATATGCAAATAGTGAAGGACCATGGGCTAAATTAAACACATCCATCAGATTCCACCCAACAAGCCCCATGACCATCTCTTAGTACTGATATTTCACTTTTGTATTTCCCCTTTTTGTATATGCAAATAGTGAAGGACCATGGGCTAAATTAAACACATCCATCAGATTCCACCCAACAAGCCCCATCACCATCCTTTGGTACTGATATTTCACTTGTGTATTTACCCCTTTTTGTATCTGCAAATAGTGAAAGACCATGGGCTAAATTAAACACATCCATCAGATTCCACCCAACAAGCCCCATCACTATCTCTTAGTGCTGATATTTCACTTTTGTATTTCCCCTTTTTGTATATGCAAATAGTGAATGACCATGGGCTAAATTAAACACATCCATCAGATTCCACCCAACAAGCCCCATAACTATCTCTTAGTACTGATATTTCACTTTTGTATTTCCCCTTTTTGTATATGCAAATAGTGAATGACTATGGGCTAAATTAAACACATCCATCAGATTCCACCCAACAAGCCCCATCACCATCTCTTAGTACTGATATTTCACTTTTGTATTTCCCTTTTTGTATATGCAAATAGTGAATGACCATGGGCTAAATTAAACACATCCATCAGATTCCACCCAACAAGCCCCATCACTATCTCTTAGTGCTGATATTTCACTTTTGTATTTCCCCTTTTTGTATATGCAAATAGTGAATGACCATGGGCTAAATTAAACACATCCATCAGATTCCACCCAACAAGCCCCATAACTATCTCTTAGTACTGATATTTCACTTTTGTATTTCCCCTTTTTGTATATGCAAATAGTGAATGACTATGGGCTAAATTAAACACATCCATCAGATTCCACCCAACAAGCCCCATCACCATCTCTTAGTACTGATATTTCACTTTTGTATTTCCCTTTTTTGTATATGCAAATAGTGAATGACCATGGGCTAAATTAAACACATCCATCAGATTCCACCCAACAAGCCCCATCACCATCTCTTAGTACTGATATTTCACTTTTGTATTTCCCCTTTTTGTATATGCAAATAGTGAAGGACCATGGGCTAAATTAAACACATCCATCAGATTCCACCCAACAAGCCCCAGCACCACTCTTTGTACTGATATTTCACTTTTGTATTTCCCCTTTTTGTATATGCAAATAGTGAAGGACTATGGGCTAAATTAAACACATCCATCAGATTCCACCCAACAAGCCCCAGCACCACTCTTAGTACTGATATTTCACTTTCGTATTTCCCCTTTTTGTATATGCAAATAGTGAAGGACCATGGGCTAAATTAAACATCCATCAGATTCCACCCAACAAGCCCCATCACCATCTCTTAGTACTGATATTTCACTTTTGTATTTCCCCTTTTTGTATATGCAAATAGTGAAATACCATGGGCTAAATTAAAGACATCCATCAGATTCCACCCAACAAGCCCCATCACCATCTCTTAGTACTGATATTTCACTTTTGTATTTCCCCTTTTTGTATATGCAAATAGTGAAGTACCATGGGCTAAATTAAAGACATCCATCAGATTCCACCCAACAAGCCCCATCACTATCTCTTAGTACTGATATTTCACTTTTGTATTTCCCCTTTTTGTATATGCAAATAGTGAATGACTATGGGCTAAATAAAACACATCCATCAGATTCCACCCAACAAGCCCCATCACCATCTCTTAATACTGATATTTCACTTTTGTATTTCCCCTTTTTGTATATGCAAATAGTGAATGACCATGGGCTAAATTAAAGACATCCATCAGATTCCACCCAACAAGCCCCATCACCATCTCTTAGTACTGATATTTCAGTTTTGTATTTCCCCTTTTTGTATATGCAAATAGTGAAGTACCATGGGCTAAATTAAAGACATCCATCAGATTCCACCCAACAAGCCCCATCACCATCTCTTAGTACTGATATTTCACTTTTGTATTTCCCCTTTTTGTATATGCAAATAGTGAATGACCATGGGCTAAATTAAAGACATCCATCAGATTCCACCCAACAATCCCCATCACCATCTCTTAGTACTGATATTTCACTTTTGTATTTCCCCTTTTTGTATATGCAAATAGTGAAGTACAATGGGCTAAATTAAATAGATCCAACAGAATCCACCCAACAAGCCCCATCACTATCTCTTAGTACTGATATTTCACTTTTGTATTTCCTTTTTTGTATATGCAAATAGTGAATGACCATGGGCTAAATTAAACACATCCATCAGATTCCACCCAACAAGCCCCATCACCATCTCTTAGTACTGATATTTCACTTTTGTATTTCCCCTTTTTGTATATGCAAATAGTGAAGGACCATGGGCTAAATTAAACACATCCATCAGATTCCACCCAACAAGCCCCATCACCATCTCTTATTACTGATATTTCACTTTTGTATTTCCCCTTTTTCTATATGCAAATAGTGAAGTACCATGGGCTAAATTAAAGACATCCATCAGATTCCACCCAACAAGCCCCATCACTATCTCTTAGTTCTGATATTTCACTTTTGTATTTTCCCCTTTTTGTATATGCAAATAGTGAAGGACCATGGGCTAAATTAAACACATCCATCAGATTCCACCCAACAAGCCCCATCGCCATCTCTTAGTACTGATATTTCACTTTTGTATTTCCCCTTTTTGTATATGCAAATAGTGAAGGACCATGGGCTAAATTAAACACATCCATCAGATTCCACCCAACAAGCCCCATCACCATCCTTTGGTACTGATATTTCACTTGTGTATTTCCCCCTTTTTGTATGTGCAAATAGTGAAGTACCATGGGCTAAATTAAACACATCCAACAGAATCCACCCAACAAGCCCCATCACTATCCCTTGGTATTGATATTTCACTTTTCTATTTCCCCTTTTTGTATATGCAAATAGTGAAAGACCATGGGCTAAATTAAACACATCCATCAGATTCCACCCAACAAGCCCCATCACTATCTCTTAGTGCTGATATTTCACTTTTGTATTTCCCCTTTTTGTATATGCAAATAGTGAATGACCATGGGCTAAATTAAACACATCCATCAGATTCCACCCAACAAGCCCCATAACTATCTCTTAGTACTGATATTTCACTTTTGTACTTCCCCTTTTTGTATATGCAAATAGTGAATGACTATGAGCTAAATTAAACACATCCATCAGATTCCACCCAACAAGCCCCATCACCATCTCTTAGTACTGATATTTCACTTTTGTATTTCCCTTTTTTGTATATGCAAATAGTGAATGACCATGGGCTAAATTAAACACATCCATCAGATTCCACCCAACAAGCCCCATCACCATCTCTTAGTACTGATATTTCACTTTTGTATTTCCCCTTTTTGTATATGCAAATAGTGAAGGACCATGGGCTAAATTAAACACATCCATCAGATTCCACCCAACAAGCCCCAGCACCACTCTTAGTACTGATATTTCACTTTTGTATTTCCCCTTTTTGTATATGCAAATAGTGAAGGACTATGGGCTAAATTAAACACATCCATTAGATTCCACCCAACAAGCCCCAGCACCACTCTTAGTACTGATATTTCACTTTCGTATTTCCCCTTTTTGTATATGCAAATAGTGAAGGACCATGGGCTAAATTAAACATCCATCAGATTCCGCCCAACAAGCCCCATCACCATCTCTTAGTACTGATATTTCACTTTTGTATTTCCCCTTTTTGTATATGCAAATAGTGAAGTACCATGGGCTAAATTAAAGACATCCATCAGATTCCACCCAACAAGCCCCATCACCATCTCTTAGTACTGATATTTCACTTTTGTATTTCCCCTTTTTGTATATGCAAATAGTGAAGTACCATGGGCTAAATTAAAGACATCCATCAGATTCCACCCAACAAGCCCCATCACCATCTCTTAGTACTGATATTTCACTTTTGTATTTTCCCTTTTTGTATATGCAAATAATGAATGACCATGGGCTGAATTAAAGACATCCATCAGATTCCACCCAACAATCCCCATCACTATCTCTTAGTACTGATATTTCACTTTTGTATTTCCCCTTTTTGTATATGCAAATAGTGAAGGACCATGGGCTAAATTAAACACATCCATCAGATTCCACCCAACAAGCCCCATCACCATCTCTTAGTACTGATATTTCAGTTTTGTATTTCCCATTTTTGTATATGCAAATAGTGAAGTACCATGGGCTAAATTAAAGACATCCATCAGATTCCACCCAACAAGCCCCATCACCATCTCTTAGTACTGATATTTCACTTTTGTATTTCCCCTTTTTGTATATGCAAATAGTGAATGACCATGGGCTAAATTAAAGACATCCATCAGATTCCACCCAACAATCCCCATCACCATCTCTTAGTACTGATATTTCACTTTTGTATTTCCCCTTTTTGTATATGCAAATAGTGAAGTACAATGGGCTAAATTAAATAGATCCAACAGAATCCACCCAACAAGCCCCATCACTATCTCTTAGTACTGATATTTCACTTTTGTATTTCCCTTTTTGTATATGCAAATAGTGAATGACCATGGGCTAAATTAAACACATCCATCAGATTCCACCCAACAAGCCCCATCACCATCTCTTAGTACTGATATTTCACTTTTGTATTTCCCCTTTTTGTATATGCAAATAGTGAAGGACCATGGGCTAAATTAAACACATCCATCAGATTCCACCCAACAAGCCCCATCACCATCTCTTATTACTGATATTTCACTTTTGTATTTCCCCTTTTTCTATATGCAAATAGTGAAGTACCATGGGCTAAATTAAAGACATCCATCAGATTCCACCCAACAAGCCCCATCACTATCTCTTAGTTCTGATATTTCACTTTTGTATTTTCCCTTTTTGTATATGCAAATAGTGAAGGACCATGGGCTAAATTAAACACATCCATCAGATTCCACCCAACAAGCCCCATCGCCATCTCTTAGTACTGATATTTCACTTTTGTATTTCCCCTTTTTGTATATGCAAATAGTGAAGGACCATGGGCTAAATTAAACACATCCATCAGATTCCACCCAACAAGCCCCATCACCATCCTTTGGTACTGATATTTCACTTGTGTATTTCCCCCTTTTTGTATGTGCAAATAGTGAAGTACCATGGGCTAAATTAAACACATCCAACAGAATCCACCCAACAAGCCCCATCACTATCCCTTGGTATTGATATTTCACTTTTGTATTTCCCCTTTTTGTATATGCAAATAGTGAAAGACCATGGGCTAAATTAAACACATCCATCAGATTCCACCCAACAAGCCCCATCACTATCTCTTAGTGCTGATATTTCACTTTTGTATTTCCCCTTTTTGTATATGCAAATAGTGAATGACCATGGGCTAAATTAAACACATCCATCAGATTCCACCCAACAAGCCCCATAACTATCTCTTAGTACTGATATTTCACTTTTGTACTTCCCCTTTTTGTATATGCAAATAGTGAATGACTATGAGCTAAATTAAACACATCCATCAGATTCCACCCAACAAGCCCCATCACCATCTCTTAGTACTGATATTTCACTTTTGTATTTCCCTTTTTTGTATATGCAAATAGTGAATGACCATGGGCTAAATTAAACACATCCATCAGATTCCACCCAACAAGCCCCATCACCATCTCTTAGTACTGATATTTCACTTTTGTATTTCCCCTTTTTGTATATGCAAATAGTGAAGGACCATGGGCTAAATTAAACACATCCATCAGATTCCACCCAACAAGCCCCAGCACCACTCTTAGTACTGATATTTCACTTTTGTATTTCCCCTTTTTGTATATGCAAATAGTGAAGGACTATGGGCTAAATTAAACACATCCATTAGATTCCACCCAACAAGCCCCAGCACCACTCTTAGTACTGATATTTCACTTTCGTATTTCCCCTTTTTGTATATGCAAATAGTGAAGGACCATGGGCTAAATTAAACATCCATCAGATTCCGCCCAACAAGCCCCATCACCATCTCTTAGTACTGATATTTCACTTTTGTATTTCCCCTTTTTGTATATGCAAATAGTGAAGTACCATGGGCTAAATTAAAGACATCCATCAGATTCCACCCAACAAGCCCCATCACCATCTCTTAGTACTGATATTTCACTTTTGTATTTCCCCTTTTTGTATATGCAAATAGTGAAGTACCATGGGCTAAATTAAAGACATCCATCAGATTCCACCCAACAAGCCCCATCACCATCTCTTAGTACTGATATTTCACTTTTGTATTTTCCCTTTTTGTATATGCAAATAATGAATGACCATGGGCTAAATTAAAGACATCCATCAGATTCCACCCAACAATCCCCATCACTATCTCTTAGTACTGATATTTCACTTTTGTATTTCCCCTTTTTGTATATGCAAATAGTGAAGGACCATGGGCTAAATTAAACACATCCATCAGATTCCACCCAACAAGCCCCATCACCATCTCTTAGTACTGATATTTCACTTTCGTATTTCCCCTTTTTGTATATGCAAATAGTGAAGGACCATGGGCTAAATTAAACACATCCATCAGATTCCACCCAACAAGCCCCATCACCATCTCTTAGTACTGATATTTCACTTTTGTATTTCCCCTTTTTGTATATGCAAATAGTGAAGGACCAAGGGCTAAATTAAACACATCCATCAGATTCCACCCAACAAGCCCCATCACCATCCTTTGGTACTGATATTTCACTTGTGTATTTCCCCCTTTTTGTATGTGCAAATAGTGAAGTACCATGAGCTAAATTAAACACATCCAACAGAATCCACCCAACAAGCCCCATCACCATCTCTTAATACTGATATTTCACTTTTGTATTTCCCCTTTTTGTATATGCAAATAGTGAAGGACCATGGGCTAAATTAAACACATCCATCAGATTCCACCCAACAAGCCGCATCACTGTCTCTTAGTACTGATATTTCACTTTCGTATTTCCCGTTTTTGTATATACAAACATACCTGCCTGCTACTACAGAATGTTCATGGTTTCCACAGGCTTTGTTGTCTGACTACGGAACTTCAGAACTCTCTGTCAAAACATTGGATTCTATGAATTTTGATTTTGTTTAAAAAAAATTATTTTGCTGTTATTTTACTATATACAGGAGATTCTTAAGCAAATTTAGGAAATTGCACATTTTGGGTCATCATTTAAATCATTGTCAAGATGGATGCAAAACTGAAAAATATTTGGAGCGGGGGGGTCATTTTCCGTTTGGGGGACGACATTTCATGTTTCAAAACTTTCAAGAATGGTTGTTAAACGAAGTAATAAAATTTGCCGTAATCATTTTTGTTTTTTCTCTCTTTCCATGTTGTCTTTGTGTTCAGTATTCTTGTTAATATAATTTTATTGCATAAATGTTGGGTTTTCATCGTGAAACTTTAGGCAACAATTTGAGGAAACAGAAATTAGTAATTCTGACTTTGGTTTTGCAATTTAACTGGCCTGTTTGCTATCCGGGTGTAGGGCGGAATTCCGGGGTTTTTTTAATGTACTGGGTTTTGTTCCAGAATCCTTAGGTTGAATGACCAACTGGAACCCTCAGCTGTGGGCTAATCCCTCACACTGATGTACTTACCTGATTAAAAAGACAAAAAGAATTTAGGAAGCATGTTTGACAGAGAGAACAAATTGGATGGTGAAATTAGTATGCGAGCATTGAAAGTCATAGCTGCTCTGGAAGGTTTTCACAGGAATGATGGGTTCTCAAGAGAGTCCCGCATGGCTGTGTATGAAAGTGTAATTGTTCCTACTCTGGTATATGTCAGTGAAACCTGAATACTACAGAAGAAACACAGGATTCTTTTTTTCTAGTCGTTTGTGTGCTGGAGAATTGCATTAGGGGGGGGTTGTGGCAAGACAAGTTCTGATTGTGTGTGGAATGAAGATGTGTTGCAGTTGTGTAATGTGAAGCAAAATGTTGTCAGCAAGGTGGAGACTAATATGCTTCGGTGGTTTGGGCATGTTGAAAGAATGAGTGACGAGATGCTTACTAAGAAAATCTTTTTTAGCCCATGTGGCAGGAAGCAAAGGCAGAGGAAGGCCAAGGAAGTCATGGGAGGATCAGGTTCAGGAGTGTCTGCATGAGAAAAAGATAATGAGTATGAAGTACAGAAGATCTTGTGTGCGTCGTGTGATGGATGTCAGTGAAGCCCGAGTGGTATGTCAAGATCGCTGTAAATGGAGAAGTTTGATACTACAACAGTAAGTCAATAATCAATTAAAAATTATCTGGTAGTTTGTTTTTTCTTTCTGTAGCTAACCTCTGAATCCCAGAGAACAGCTTAGTGATATGTATGTATATATTTTACAAATTTCTGATATGGCTTTTTTTTTTCTTTTAGCAATTTTTGCACCACCAATATTGGCTAAGATTTTCAAAATATGGCTAACGACTTTTTAATTTGGTTAAAACTTTGGCTAACACTTCTTTTTTTTTTTTTAGCAATTTTTATGCAACCAATATTGGTTAAGATTTTCAAAATATGGCTAATGACTTTTTAATTTGGTTAAAACTTAGGCTAACACTTTTTTTTTTAGCAATTTTTACGCCACAAATATTGGTTAAGATTTTCAAAATATGGCTAATGACTTTTTAATTTGGTTAAAACTTTGGCTAACACTTTTTTTTTTTAGCAATTTTTACGCCACCAATATTGGCTAAGATTTCAAAATATGGCTAATGACTTTTTCATTTGGTTAAAACTTTGGCTAACACTTTTTTTTTTTAGCAATTTTTACGCCACCAATATTGGCTATGATTTTCAAAATATGGCTAATGACTTTTTAGTTAAAACTTTGGCTAACACTTTTTTTTTAGCAATTTTTACGCCACCAATATTGGCTAAGATTTTCAAAATATGGCTAATGACTTTTTAGTTAAAACTTTGGCTAACACTTTTTTTTAGCAATTTTTACGCCACCAATATTGGCTAAGATTTTCAAAATATGGCTAATGACTTTTTAGTTAAAACTTTGGCTAACACTTTTTTTTTAGCAATTTTTACGCCACCAATATTGGCTAAGATTTTCAAAATATGGCTAATGACTTTTTAGTTAAAACTTTGGCTAACACTTTTTTTTTAGCAATTTTTACGCCACCAATATTGGCTAAGATTTTCAAAATATGGCTAATGACTTTTTAGTTAAAACTTTGGCTAACACTTTTTTTTTAGCAATTTTTACGCCACCAATATTGGCTAAGATTTTCAAAATATGGCTAATGACTTTTTAGTTAAAACTTTGGCTAACACTTTTTTTTTTTAGCAATTTTTACGCCACCAATATTGGCTAAGATTTTCAAAATATGGCTAATGACTTTTTAGTTAAAACTTTGGCTAACACTTTTTTTTAGCAATTTTTATGCCACCAATATTGGCTAAGATTTTCAAAATATGGCTAATGACTTTTTAGTTAAAACTTTGGCTAACACTTTTTTTTTTAGCAATTTTTACGCCACCAATATTGGCTAAGATTTTCAAAATATGGCTAATGACTTTTTAGTTAAAACTTTGGCTAACACTTTTTTTTTAGCAATTTTTACGCCACCAATATTGGCTAAGATTTTCAAAATATGGCTAATGACTTTTTAGTTAAAACTTTGGCTAACACTTTTTTTTTAGCAATTTTTACGCCACCAATATTGGCTAAGATTTTCAAAATATGGCTAATGACTTTTTAGTTAAAACTTTGGCTAACACTTTTTTTTTTAGCAATTTTTACGCCACCAATATTGGCTAAGATTTTCAAAATATGGCTAATGACTTTTTAGTTAAAACTTTGGCTAACACTTTTTTTTAGCAATTTTTACGCCACCAATATTGGCTAAGATTTTCAAAATATGGCTAATGACTTTTTAGTTAAAACTTTGGCTAACACTTTTTTTAGCAATTTTTACGCCACCAATATTGGCTAAGATTTTCAAAATATGGCTAATGACTTTTTAGTTAAAACTTTGGCTAACACTTTTTTAGCAATTTTTACGCCACCAATATTGGCTAAGATTTTCAAAATAATGCTAATGACTTTTTAATTTGGTTAAAACTTTGGCTAACACTTTTTTTTTTTTAGCAATTTTTACGCCACCAATATTGGCTAAGATTTTCAAAATATGGCTAATGACTTTTTAATTTGGTTAAAACTTTGGCTAACACTTTTTTTAGCAATTTTTACGCCACCAATATTGGCTAAGATTTTCAAAATATGGCTAATGACTTTTTAATTTGGTTAAAACTTTGACTAACACTTTTTTTAGCAATATTTACGCCACCAATATTGGCTAAGATTTTCAAAATATGGCTAATGACTTTTTAATTTGGTTAAAACTATGGCTAACACTTTTTTTTTTTTTAGCAATTTTTATGCCACCAATATTGGCTAAGATTTTCAAAATATGGCTAATGACTTTTTAGTTAAAACTTTGGCTAACACTTTTTTTAGCAATTTTTACGCCACCAATATTGGCTAAGATTTTCAAAATATGGCTAATGACTTTTTAATTTGGTTAAAACTTTGGCTAACACTTTTTTTTAGCAATTTTTACGCCACCAATATTGGTTAAGATTTTCAAAATATGGCTAATGACTTTTTAATTTGGTTAAAACTTTGGCTAACACTTTTTTTTTTAGCAATTTTTACGCCACCAATATTGGTTAAGATTTTCAAAATATGGCTAATGACTTTTTAGTTAAAACTTTGGCTAACACTTTTTTTTTAGCAATTTTTACGCCACCAATATTGGTTAAGATTTTCAAAATATGGCTAATGACTTTTTAATTTGGTTAAAACTTTGGCTAACACTTTTTTTAGCAATTTTTACGCCACCAATATTGGTTAAGATTTTCAAAATATGGCTAATGACTTTTTAATTTGGTTAAAACTTTGGCTAACACTTTTTTTTAGCAATTTTTACGCCACCAATATTGGTTAAGATTTTCAAAATATGGCTAATGACTTTTTAATTTGGTTAAAACTTTGGCTAACACTTTTTTTTTTTAGCAATTTTTACACCACCAATATTGGCTAAGATTTTCAAAATATGGCTAATGACTTTTTAATTTGGTTAAAACTTTGGCTAACACTTCAGATTTCTTGGCCCTAGCCATGGGGAGGTAATGCATTTCTTCATACCTGTCACAGAGATTGTGTTCATAGGAAATTGAAATGCCACATTTTCTTCAGAGGAAATATTTTTTTGCTCCCCCAACACACAAAATATGCTTTTAAAAACCACTAAAAAAAAAAAAAAAGAGTGTGAGGGAGACATACCTGCCAACTACTACGTAATGTCCGTAGTTTCTACTGATTTAGTTGTCTGACTACGGAACACACTGTCGAAACTACAGATTCTACGAATTTTCATTTGTTTATTTTTTATTTTGCTATTATTTTATGATATAGATGAGATTCTTAAGTGGAGTCGCGGAATTTCGTTTTTTTTTTTTAGTCGTCATTTAGATCATTCTCAAGATCAATGCAAAACTGAAGAGAATTTCTTTTGGGGGTGGGTGGGTGGGGGGAGGGTCCGTCTGGAGATGGTATTTCGTGTTTCAAAACGTTTGAAAATGGTCGCTAAACGGAGTAAAAAATTTGCCTTAATTGCATTTTTTTTTCTCCCGATGTTGCCTTTGTGTACAGTATTCTTGTTAAATATTATTTATTGCATAGCTGTTTGTATTCCAGCTTAAAACTGTAGGCAGCAATTTGCGAAAACGGAAATTTGACGCCGCGAAAATTTCCCTGTAATCTTCAGCTTTAAGATTCTTCCCGGAAGGCGAGGAATTCCGCCTTTTTCATTATTATTTTGGCCGTTCAAACGATCGACGCCCAAGTGAATAAAAATTACTGAAGCCCGTGCTGTGTGTCAAGATTGCTGTAAATGGAGAAGTTTGATACGGCAACAGTAAGTAAATAATCAGTTAAAAGATTTATCTGGTGGTTTGTATTTCTTTGTGGAGCTAATCTCAGAGAACACCTTAGGAATATGTATTATCAGTTAAACGTTTATTTGTCAGATGGTCTTTTTTTTTTTTTGAGGAGCTAACCTCTGAATGTCAGAAAACAGCTTAATGATATGTATGTGTGTATGTATGTATGTATTACAACATTTTCTTTTTTTCAGAATGATTTGACTGGAGAGCATTCTTGCATAATGTTGAAAGCTCTGGAGAGTGAGTTTGTCTCCTCAAGTTGGTTGCCCGAATTCTTTGCTGACTTCAAGGAGCGATATATTTCTCTTCTGGCCTATCAGTTCCGCAACTTCTTACCGTCACTGGCTCTGAGCGTCATAACAAATAACAATGTACAGAAAACTTCTGCCAAAGGTATGCTGGTGCAGTTAGCTTCTTATATTAACCCACCGAGTTTTCATGATATGTTTTCAGTGGTATTGCTCTTTTCACCTTTGAGTGTGAAAATTAAAAGTAACATAGTTCGATAGTAAAAATTCATCATATAATGAACAGACCTGTTTGTAATCCGGGTGTAGCTCGAAATTCTGGGCGTTTGTCACATTCCAAACCCGTAAATCCGGGTTTTTAAGTTTTAGAAGAATTTGAGATGCTTCGGATATTTCATTTCTAAAAATGCTACGAAATGATAACTAGACTTTCAAGTTCCATTTTCAGACGTGCCAACTCTCCGGGTTTAGGCCGGCAATGCTGGATTCCATCATAAATTCCGTAGCGTAAATTAAATAGTAATGAGAAAAGTTCGAAGTTCTCCAAGGCATCGTAGAACTTCGTTGATTAACGTAGCGTAAATTAAAAAGTAATGAGAAAAGTTCGAAGTTCTCCAAGGCATCGTAGAACTTCGTTGATTAACGTAGCGTAAATTAAAAAGTAATGAGAAAAGTTCGAAGTTCTCCAAGGCATCGTAGAACTTTGTTGATCAACGTAGCGTAAATTAAAAAGTAATGAGAAAAGTTCGAAGTTCTCCAAGGCATCGTAGAACTTCGTGGATTAACGTAGCGTAAATTAAAAAGTAATGAGAAAAGTTCGAAGTTCTCCAAGGCATCGTAGAACTTCGTTGATTAACGTAGCGTAAATGAAAAAGTAATGAGAAAAGTTCGAAGTTCTCCAAGGCATCGTAGAACTTCGTGGATTAACGTAGCGTAAATTAAAAAGTAATGAGAAAAGTTCGAAGTTCTCCAAGGCATCGTAGAACTTCGTTGATTAACGTAGCGTAAATTAAAAAAGTAATGAGAAAAGTTCGAAGTTCTCCAAGGCATCGTAGAACTTCGTGGATTAACGTAGCGTAAATTAAAAAGTAATGAGAAAAGTTCGAAGTTCTCCAAGGCATCGTAGAACTTCGTGGATTAACGTAGCGTAAATTAAAAAGTAATGAGAAAAGTTCGAAGTTCTCCAAGGCATCGTAGAACTTCGTGGATTAACGTAGCGTAAATTAAAAAGTAATGAGAAAAGTTCGAAGTTCTCCAAGGCATCGTAGAACTTCGTGGATTAACGTAGCGTAAATTAAAAAGTAATGAGAAAAGTTCGAAGTTCTCCAAGGCATCGTAGAACTTCGTGGATTAACGTAGCGTAAATTAAAAAGTAATGAGAAAAGTTCGAAGTTCTCCAAGGCATCGTAGAACTTCGTTGATTAACGTAGCGTAAATTAAAAAGTAATGAGAAAAGTTCGAAGTTCTCCAAGGCATCGTAGAACTTCGTGGATTAACGTAGCGTAAATTAAAAAGTAATGAGAAAAGTTCGAAGTTCTCCAAGGCATCGTAGAACTTCGTTGATTAACGTAGCGTAAATTAAAAAGTAATGAGAAAAGTTCGAAGTTCTCCAAGGCATCGTAGAACTTTGTTGGTTAACGTAGCGTAAATTAAAAAGTAATGAGAAAAGTTCGAAGTTCTCCAAGGCATCGTAGAACTTCGTTGATCAACGTAGCGTAAATTAAAAAGTAATGAGAAAAGTTCGAAGTTCTCCAAGGCATCGTAGAACTTCGTTGATTAACGTAGCGTAAATTAAAAAGTAATGAGAAAAGTTCGAAGTTCTCCAAGGCATCGTAGAACTTCGTTGATTAACGTAGCGTAAATTAAAAAGTAATGAGAAAAGTTCGAAGTTCTCCAAGGCATCGTAGAACTTCGTTGATTAACGTAAGCGTAAATTAAAAAGTAATGAGGGGGAAATTTTGACAAATGGTTTAACTGCCTGGGAATGTAGATAGTGTAAATATGTACATAGTGTTTTTAACGGAATGTATGAATGAGTGGTTATAGTGTGTGTATGTGTGAGGTTTTTATCATGATGACGAGCTATGGTTATGTTTCATATGGCAGAAGGAAACCTGCGTGTGTTGTCCAGTAAATAAAAAAAAAAAAAAAAAAAAAAAAAAAATAGTACGACGTTTCATCCCTGGAAGAAGGAAAGTCATAGGCAAAGAGTCAGTTCAACCTCAGAAAGCCAACAACAATATAATTGACGTGCTTGATTGAAGTGTTAGTGTTACAAGATAAAAAAATGACCAAGATCTTTTGGGTAAGTGAATGGTTGTTTTTATAGTATATCATTAAGTAAAATCCTTTAGGAGCCAGTACAACATGGTAAGTGTTACTTTCAGTGCATAGTTAGTTATTTTTTGGACACCCTGTATTTGCCTGTATATGTGTGCAGTCTACATTTTTCTTTTTTTCACTTCCTAGTGCTGACAAAAGAAGAACTAGGACTGCATCTAAATGCCTATTCTGTTAAGCGGTTGGAAATGTACAGCCAAAATTTGGCGGACTACCACCTTATTGTAGATCTGATGCCAACAGTTGCCCGACTTTATTTTCTCAACCGCCTTGGTGAAATCTCACTTACATATTTACAAACAGTAAGTTTATTATGTATATTACAGTAAGTGTTCTTAATTTGTTTATATCCCACAAATTGTGTTTAATAAACCTGATTTTTGTGTCCCTCCAGGACTGGCTCCTAACATAAACTATATTGACAAAAGTCACCGGACACCTAGAAGAGAAGCACTACATAGCATCTATTGACATACATATTAGTGCAGTGTCGTTCCAACTGTGGCCTTAATGCATGCACTGACGCTTTAAGACATGCTTTCGGCAAGGTTTTGGAACACAGCGATAGGTATGCGCTTCCATTCAGTACCTAATGCTGCCACTAAGTGTTGCTTAGTAGTAGGCCTTGGTTCCAAACTTCTTATGCGGCGCTCTAATTCATCGCATAGGTGCTCTATGGGATTAAGATCAGGGCTCTGTGCTGCCCAGTCCAAACACGATACGGAATTATTGTCAAACCACACCGTAACATTCCTTGCTTTTTATGGCTCGGTGCATTATCCTGCTGGTACCAACAAGGCTCGATTCCATAGTATTGCCACAGAGTTGGTAGGGCATAATTGTCCAGAATATCGAGGGAGACGTGCCGGTTAACAGGTTTGTCCACGCTAACCAATGGGCCGGGACTGTACCACGAATAACATCCCCACACGCGTACACTGCCAGCTTTAAACTTAACCGTAGGAACAGTGCGCTGTGGTAAATAGCGTTCCCCCGGCTGCCGCCATACCCACATCCCCGCACGGGGATAACTGGTTTTCCAGTTATTTGGGGAGCGGCGCCCCCACGGCCCGAGCTGACCTTGTGACTGGTCAACATCTGATGTCATGCCACCGCTTTGCTGTTGGTGTTTGCAGGGACGGCTGTTCATCCAGCTGTTGGGGAGTCGCGGCCCCACGATCCCGAGCTGGTCTTGTGTCTCGCTTTTTTTTTTTTTTTTTTTTGTTTTTGTTTATTTTCTCCACTGGCTAGTTGCCCGTGTTGTGTTCTACCTAATCGCTACCACGTTATGTACTAACACCCCGGCCTTGTGGTTTTGTTACCCTCCACCACTAACTGATTTATATTAACCGCTCAGTTCGTAGGTTGCTGAGATTCTGTTTAGGTTCCCTTCCAGGATTTGTCTTCTTTGGATTTCTGTTTTTCCTTTTTAGCTGGTTTGGGTGCTAGACCTACCTGCATGTTTGCCGCGTGCGGTGACCCGTGAGGCGGAAATGGGATGTCTGGCGGCTGAGGTCGCAGGAGACCGGATAAGTGCCTCCTGTGTACCAACACTCCTCTTCGACCCCGGCTTCGCTGTAAACGGGAGGCTAGAGACTAACCCACCTCTAGTCAGAAGTCTTGTACCAAGTTGTGTGCAGGGCTTTAGCGGCTTTTTTGTCGTATAGCACGGCAGGGTGAGCCCGGGGGCTGTGGGATCATGCCAAAGGCGTTGGCATGACGGTACCCGGAGGCCGAAGTGTCCGCCGAGTGTGTGTGATCACAGCCAACGGACTATATCTGCAACGTATAAGCTCCAGAACTGTGTCCAGCGTCATTTTCTTGGCTTGCAGACCTCCAGTTCTCCCTTGTAGGGCTCGGTGGTGGGTGGAGTAGTCTGCAGACGAATCCTTCTCCTTTTTTCCATGGGTAAACCCAAAAACAAACGCTCCAAATTCAAGTCACCTGAGCAAATGATCGTTGACAACGACTCTCCTTCGTCTTCTCAACCTACCAAGTCTCATACCCTTAAAAGATCTTTAGACCATGATCTGGACCCAGAATGTGGAACTTCTTCTTCGGCAGCTGTACCAGTCGCTCCGAAGCGTCGTCTCCCATCGATTGCTGTGACTACGCATGCTACACACTTACTTGTAGAATCCATCGATCCGAATGAGAGACTGTCCACCAGATCTCCATTTTTCATTTCTAAAGCTTTGGACGCTGCGGTTGGCCCCTTGAAGTCTGTGAGGAAGCTTCGCTCTGGGGACCTGCTTGTTCAAACTTGCAGTGTTTCTCAGAGTAACACTTTTCTGCGCCTTTCTAGTCTTCAAGGCATTCCTGTCAGAGTGACACCTCACCCGTTTCTTAACACCTCTCGCGGTGTTATTTCGGAGTTTGATCTCTTGCCATGCAGTGAGGATGAATTGGTGACTGAACTTGCGGATCAGGGTGTTCTTGCTGCACGTCGTATGATGTTCCGGCGTGTTGGTTCCATGATTAAGTCAAAAAATGTCATCTTGACTTTTGACTCCCTGACAGTTCCGACAGAAATCAAAGCAGGCTACTTGGTCTGTGCAGTTCGCCCGTACATTCCCAGTCCTCTGCGCTGTTTCAGGTGCCAGAGGTACGGGCATTCACAACGATTCTGTAAGAGTTCCGCTCGTTGCGCAAATTGTGGCTCCAGTGAACATGACGGGGATGGTTGCGCCTCTGCGGCCTGCTGTGTTAACTGCGCTGAGGCCCATGCAGCTTCCTCCCGCAACTGTATGAAATGGAAGGAAGAGATGGCGATCCAGCGCCTCAAGACCCTGGAAGGCCTCTCGTACCCTGCTGCCAAAGCCAAGTTGGGTATTCCCAACACCCGACAGCGTAGTTTTGCCGCAGTTGTTAAGTCTCTGCCACAACCCGTGCAGCCCTTTGTTCCGCGCCCTGTAGCTCTCGCCGCACTTGCCAAGCGATCTACAGTTGAACAGGCGACACAGGTGGATTTCACCGAGCTCCAGCTTATTCGACCAGCTGAGTCTGCGCCTTCTCTTTTGAAGACGACCGACTCTTCCGGTTCCCGGCAGACAGCCTGCACGTGCGGAAGACCCGGCCCTCAATCCGCGAAGGTGTGCAGTGTCCATCCAACTGTCGCGGTCCGCCTGACCAACATTGCACCTGTCTCAGACTCAGCGAGGTCCCCACCCTCAACCAACATTGTGGAGGAACATAGGGGGAGGAGAGTGACAGTTCGGACCCAGCCTCCGCCAGCATTGCTGAGGACCATGGGGGGAGGAGAGTGACAGTTCGGACCCGGCCTCCGCCAGCATTGCAGGGGACCATGGGGGGAGGAGAGTGACGGTTCGTCCCCGCCCTCGGCCTCGGCCAGCATTGCAGAGGAGTGTGGGGGGAGGAGAGTGACGGTTCGTCCCCCTCCTGGTGACTCATCCTTTGTGTTGTTGTGTATATAAAAAAAAAAAAAAAAAAAAAAAAAAAAGCAAATAATATTAATTATAATAGTGAATTGATCATTTTTTTATACACCTGGTTGCCTAACTTTTCTTCACAGCTTTCATCATTCTCTTTTCCGGCTTTTGCCCAGCTTGTCTGCTCTTGGTCATTTTCAACGCTTTTAAAAATCTGTGGCTGATAGTTCTTTGTCTGGCGCTCTTTGGCCAACCCTGGCCCTTGCGCCACTAAAATCCACCAACCAACCAACCAACCATACCCACATATGGCCATCAGACTGATGGATCATGTATCTGGATTCCTCAGCCCATAGGACCATTTCCATTGATCTGCGGTCCACCATAAATGTTCTTTACGCCATGCTGAACGACGAGTAGCATTCCGAGTGGAGATGAAAGGCTTATGAGCAGCCGCACGACCACAGTAACCCATGGAATGAAGTTCTCTGTGAATGGTACAGCATTTTTACTCACCTGTACTCTGAGGTCTTGTGCAGTACTCCGTCGATTAGCTGTAACGACTCTCCTGAGACTTCGACGTCCTCTATCACTGATTTTCTTTGGTCTGCCGGTACGTTTTGCTGCTTCAGGCACGCCATGTGTCTTCCACTTATTCAGTACATCAAAAACAGTTAACTTGGGTATGTTTAAACGCCTCTCGGTTTCTCTTATGGACAACCCACTAATATAACACCCAACAATCTTGCCTTTCTCAAAGTTCAGTTCTCTCCCGCAGCGACATTTTCACTCAACCTCACAGTGCGATACAATCGCGGTCAGCTGCAGGCTTGTTTTTATACCGTTTGCAGCTGTCGCGTGCATCTTAACAGCGCAGTAGATCCGTTCATTTGCTTTTAAAGGGGGGGGGGGTGTCCGGTGATTTTTGTCAATATAGTGTAGTTGAAGTATTTCCTGTTTTTCTTGATTGCATTATAGTTAGTCTAGTAATTGTCTCGAGGCACAAATTTCCGGGATTATTCTTTCATGAAATTTAGGGTTTTTTCTGTAATTTCATGAATATTAAATATACTGGTTTCTAGAAATTAAGGAAAATTAAGAAACTACTTGGTGCAATTTCATGAAAATCGGTGAAAGGGTGCATTAAATTGTAAATCATAGTTTAGTCAGGAAAATGAAGGAACTACTTGGTGAAATTTCATGAAAATCAGTGAAAGGGTGCATTAAATTGTAAATCATAGGTTAGTCAGGAAAATTAAGAAACTACTTGGTGAAATTTCATGAAAATCGGTGAAAGGGTGCATTAAATTGTAAATCATAGGTTAGTCAGGAAAATTAAGAAACTACTTGGTGAAATTTCGTGAAAATCAGTGAAAGGGTGCATTAAATTGTAAATCATAGGTTAGTCAGGAAAATTAAGAAACTACTTGGTGAAATTTCATGAAAATCAGTGAAAGGGTGCATTAAATTGTAAATCATAGGTTAGTCAGGAAAATTAAGAAACTACTTGGTGAAATTTCATGAAAATCGGTGAAAGGGTGCATTAAATTGTAAATCATAGTTTAATCAGGAAAATGAAGAAACTACTTGGTGAAATTTCATGAAAATCAGTGAAAGGGTGCATTAAATTGTAAATCATAGGTTAGTCAGGAAAATTAAGAAACTACTTGGTGAAATTTCATGAAAATCAGTGAAAGGGTGCATTAAATTGTAAATCATAGGTTAGTCAGGAAAATTAAGAAACTACTTGGTGAAATTTCATGAAAATCGGTGAAAGGGTGCATTAAATTGTAAATCATAGCTTAGTCAGGAAAATTAAGAAACTACTTGGTGAAATTTCGTGAAAATCAGTGAAAGGGTGCATTAAATTGTAAATCATAGGTTAGTCAGGAAAATTAAGAAACTACTTGGTGAAATTTCATGAAAATCAGTGAAAGGGTGCATTAAATTGTAAATCATAGGTTAGTCAGGAAAATTAAGAAACTACTTGGTGAAATTTCATGAAAATCAGTGAAAGGGTGCATTAAATTGTAAATCATAGGTTAGTCAGGAAAATTAAGAAACTACTTGGTGAAATTTCATGAAAATCGGTGAAAGGGTGCATTAAATTGTAAATCATAGGTTAGTCAGGAAAATTAAGAAACTACTTGGTGAAATTTCGTGAAAATCAGTGAAAGGGTGCATTAAATTGTAAATCATAGGTTAGTCAGGAAAATTAAGAAACTACTTGGTGAAATTTCATGAAAATCAGTGAAAGGGTGCATTAAATTGTAAATCATAGGTTAGTCAGGAAAATTAAGAAACTACTTGGTGAAATTTCATGAAAATCGGTGAAAGGGTGCATTAAATTGTAAATCATAGTTTAATCAGGAAAATGAAGAAACTACTTGGTGAAATTTCATGAAAATCAGTGAAAGGGTGCATTAAATTGTAAATCATAGGTTAGTCAGGAAAATTAAGAAACTACTTGGTGAAATTTCATGAAAATCAGTGAAAGGGTGCATTAAATTGTAAATCATAGGTTAGTCAGGAAAATTAAGAAACTACTTGGTGAAATTTCATGAAAATCGGTGAAAGGGTGCATTAAATTGTAAATCATAGCTTAGTCAGGAAAATTAAGAAACTACTTGGTGAAATTTCATGAAAATCGGTGAAAGGGTGCATTAAATTGTAAATCATAGTTTAATCAGGAAAATGAAGAAACTACTTGGTGAAATTTCATGAAAATCAGTGAAAGGGTGCATTAAATTGTAAATCATAGGTTAGTCAGGAAAATTAAGAAACTACTTGGTGCAATTTCATGAAAATCGGTGAAAGGGTGCATTAAATTGTAAATCATAGGTTAGTCAGGAAAATTAAGAAACTACTTGGTGAAATTTCATGAAAATCGGTGAAAGGGATGCATTCATTTGGAAATCATAGGTTAGTCAGGAAAATTAACAAAACTACTTGGTGAAATTTCATGAAAATCGAAACTACTTGGTGAAATTTCATGAAAATTGGTGAAAGGGTGCATTAAATTGTAAAACATAGTTTAGTCAGGAAAATTAAGAAATTACTTGGTGAAATTTCATGAAAAGCAGTGAAAGGGATGTATTAAATTTTAAAGCATAGGTTAGTCAATCATAGCTTAGTCAGGAAAATTAAGAAACTACTTGGTGCAATTTCATGAAAATTGGTGAAAGGGTGCATTAAATTGTAAATCATAGGTTAGTCAGGAAAATTAAGAAACTACTTCGTAAAATTTCATGAAAATCAATAAAAGGGATGCATGAAATTGTGAATCATAGGTTTGTCAGGAAAATTAAGAAACTACTTAGTAAAATTTCATGAAAATCAATGAAAGGGTGCATTAAAATAAAATATAAATCATAGGTTAGTCAGGAAAATTAAGGAAGTACTTAGTGAAATTTCATGAAAATCGATGAAAGGGTGCATTAAATTGTAAATCATTGGTTAGTCAGGAAAATAAAGAAACTACTTAGTGAAATTTCATGAAAATCGGTGAAAGGGAGCATTAAATTGTAAATCATAGGTTAGTCAGGAAAATTAAGAAACTACTTGGTGAAATGTCATGAAAATTGGTGAAAGGGTGCATTAAATTGTAAATCATACGTTAGTCAGGAAAATTAAGAAACTGCTTGGTGAAATTTCATGAAAATCTGTGAAAGGGTGCATTAAATTGTAAATCATAAGTTAGCCAATCATAGGTTAGTCAGGAAAATTAAGAAACTACTTGGTGAAATTTCATGAAAATCGGTGAAAGGAATGCATTTATTTGCAAGTCATAGGTTAGTCAGGAAAATTAAGAAAACTGCTTGGTGAAATTTCATGAAAATCGGTGAAAGGGTGCATTAAATTGTAAATCATAGGTTGGTCAGGAAAATTAAGAAACTACTTGGTGAAATTTCATGAAAATTGATGAAAGGGTGCATTAAATTGTAAATCATAGGTTAGTCAGGAAAATTAAGAAACTACTTGGTGAAATTTCATGAAAATTGATGAAAGGGTGCATTAAATTGTAAATCATAGGTTAGTCAGGAAAATTAAGAAACTACTTGGTGAAATTTCATGAAAATCGATGAAAGGGTACATTAAATTGTAAATCATAGGTTAGTCAATCATAGGTTAGTCAGGAAAATTAACTACTTGGTGAAATTTCATGAAAATTGGTGAAAGGGATGCATTAAATTGTAAATCATAGGTTAGTCAAGAAACAAATCATGAAAACATTATTAAACATCAGAAAAATTGACTATACAGCAACGTGTCAAAAAGTAGGGTATAGGAATTCAATGGGAAAGTTGCTAAAATATGATGTGGGTTCACCTCTAACAGCAATACAAGCCTGACAGCGATGTTTCTAGCTCATTAAGATGGTGCCAATTAACTCAGTAGGCAGTAATGCCCATTGTTCCTACAAAGCAGTAGTAAGCAAGCCCCCTGTAGAGTATTGGGAGGCGGATTGAGGTTAGCAACATGTCGGCCCAGAGCATCCCAAACATGGTAATAATTGATGTCATGGTTATTCCTGAACTTGATGCCCTATAAATTTCACTAAATTATGTGTTTTACACAGGAATAAAGGAAATTACTTACAGTCAAATTTTTGGGTAGCACCCCTACCCTTCCTTAGGACTACACTATTGTGTAGTAGTTAGTTAATACATCGTTTTCTTCCCTTTCTCAAGACTACACTATTCTGCACTGTGGTTAGTCAATACATAGTTTTCTTCCCTTCCTTCGGACTACACTATTGTGTAAAGTGTCAGATTTTCGGGTAGCACCCTTACCGTTCCTCAAGACTACGCTAGTGTGTAGTTAGTTAATACATCGTTTTCTTCCCTTTCTCAGGACTACACTATTGTGTAGGTAGTTAATACACAGTTCGTTGCAGGATTTACAACGTCTGTCCATGCTGAGGACGAGGTTGTCAAGGAGCTGTTGAGGCATTGCGGCCCATTCCTCTTGTAGCGCCAATCGCAGCTGCGGAATTGTTGCTGGCGGCTGGTGACGTTCTGCCAAGCGTCTCCCGAGAAGGTCCCACACCTGTTCGATTGGATTTAGGTCCGGGGACCTTGCGGGCCAATCCATGCCTTGAATATCTTCACTCTCCAACAGCTCTGCGACAGCCACTGTGCGATGAGGTGTAGCGTTGTCGTTCATGAAGAGGAACTCAAGACCGACAGCACCTCTAAACAAACACACGTTAGGCAGGAGAGCCTCAGTACAATAGCGGACACCAGTGACTGAACCTCCTTGGAAGATGCGGAGGTCAGTACGGCTACCAAGCATGATACCGCCCCAAACGAGAACTCCGCCACCTCCAAACCGGTCCCTTTCGATGGTGTTGGAGGTGTGATTGCGTGTTCCGTGCTCTCTCCAGATGTGCATACGTCCAGAATCGCTCGTCAGACTAAATCGGCTCTCATCCGTAAAGAGAACTCGACCCCATTGCTGATGTGTCCAGTCCTTGTGTTCCTGGCACTACAGAAACCGCCGTCTCCGATGAGCAGGCGTTAATGGCACACACCGTACTGGTCTTCGTGCAAATAGACCACCTTTGTGCAGTCTCCTGGCCACAGTAAAACACGATAACGGACGTCCAGTTGTCTGTTTCAGGTGCCTTGCGATTTCTCCCGCTGTCTGCCATCTGTCTCTTCTCGCCTATAGGACAATATACCGGTTGTCTGCCGCTGTGGTTGCTCGTGGACAGCTGTTCCTGTCGTTTGAAATGCTCTCCAAGCTCGTGAAACGATGCTGTGAGCGATCCCGAACTCTTCGACTACACTAGTCACACTTCGACCTTCTTCCAACTTCCCAATGACGTGACCTTGCGTAAAGTCATCCAGATGTCGTCCACTGGATTGGCTGTTGGCCATATCACACGGTGTCAGCAACTCGACGTCGTTCAAACCGATGTACACACCGTGCAATAGCTTTCACCGAATTGCTGAGCGTACACCGCCCGTGTGCTTTATACCCTTCCGACACTCCCCTTCCTACGTCAAGCTGCATATATGCGCATGCCCTACCGTACCGGACCCTAGTCTATCTTCTGAGTGGTCTTTCGGTCCGTTCTGCCTGTTCGTTCTGCTGTTATGCTAATTTCTCCTCTTCATCCTTAATTTTTGCACACCAGTGTACCAGAAATCATTGCTCAAGTTTATTACTCAAGTTATGAGGATAATGGCTGTGGAATAAAGCTCACTCCTGTGCCCTGACCTTTGACCTCATTTCCTTGATATTAAACAGAATTAGTTCGGTATACCTCCGGAACAACATGATAAAGTTTTATCACAATAGGAGCATTTTTAGTCAAGTTATGAGGATAATGGCTGTTGAATAAATATCCCTCCTGTGCTCTGACCTTTGACCCCATTTTGACGATATTCAAGGTTACCTCTGGAATAACCTACTAAAGTTTTGTCGCAAAAGAAGCATTTTTAGTCAAGTTATGAGGATAACGGCTGTGGAATAAATCTCGCTCCTGTGTCCTAACGTTAAACCCCATTTGGATTATATTATACAGAATTGGTTCAGTATACCTCCGGAACAACATACTAAAGTTTTATCGCAATAGAAGCATTTTTAGTCAAGTTATGAGGATAATGGCTGTTGAATAAATATCCCTCCTGTGCCCTGACCTTTGACCCCATTTCGACGATATTCAAGAGAACCGGTTACCTCTGGAATAACCTACTAAAGTTTTGTCGCAAAAGAAGCATTTTTAGTCAAGTTATGAGGATAATGGCTGTGGAATAAATCTCGCTCATGTGCCCTGACCTTTGACTCTATTTCGATGATATTAAACAGAATTGGTTCAGTATACCTCCAGAACAACATACTAAAGTTTTGTCGCAATAGAAGCATTTTTAGTCAAGTTATGAGGATAATGGCTGTGGAATAAATCTCGCTCATGTGCCCTGACCTTTGACTCTATTTCGATGATATTAAACAGAATTGGTTCAGTATACCTCCAGAACAACATACTAAAGTTTTGTCGCAATAGAAGCATTTTTAGTCAAGTTATGAGGATAATGGCTGTGGAATAAATCTCGCTCATGTGCCCTGACCTTTGACTCTATTTCGATGATATTAAACAGAATTGGTTCAGTATACCTCCGGAACAACATACTAAAGTTTTGTCGCAATAGAAGCATTTTTAGTCAAGTTATGAGGATAATGGCTGTTGAATAAATATCCCTCCTGTGCCCTGACCTTTGACCCCATTTCGACGATATTCAAGAGAACCGGTTACCTCTGGAATAACCTACTAAAGTTTTGTCGCAAAAGAAGCATTTTTAGTCAAGTTATGAGGATAATGGCTGTGGAATAAATCTCGCTCATGTGCCCTGACCTTTGACCCTATTTCGAGGATATTCAACAGAACCGGTTCAGTACACCTCCAGAACAGCATGATATTATAGTCTTGCCACAATCGAAGCATTTTTACGTAAGTTGTGATCTGTAAGGGTGATGGAATGGATCCTGCTCCTATGTCCTGACCTTTGACCCATTTTCAATAGGGTTCGTCCCCGGTTGTCCCCTACCACATACTGAAATTCCATCAAGATCGAACCATTTTTACGTGAGTTATGGTGCAGACAGACGGACAAAACTGGAGCATATACACTTCTTCAACCTACGGTTGGAAAGCGTAAAAAAGGATATTGAAACGTGTCTTCTTCTTTTTTTCTGGCATTAGGAATTTTAACTGTTTTTCCTAAGTTTTTCCGGTATAGGAGGTAAGGCAAGCTCCTCAGAATCTACTAGTTTATGTAACTTTGTCAGTGTGATATTCTGTTTTTATTTTCAGGCCATTTTGTTGTGCTTGGGTCTGCAACATAAAACTGTTGACCAGATTGCCAGTGAGCTGAATGATGTGACTTCGTCCCAGATTTTGGGCCTTTTCAACAGGGCTATGCGTCGATTGAGCCAGCGTCTCACGGGAATTATCGAAAGTGCCATCGAGAAGACTCTTGCAGCTCCCAAGGACGTTGACATGGAACCCACTGAACAGACACTGGAACAGGAATTGGTAAGTCTTCTTATAATACTCTGACTGAGCTCAGTTTAGACGAGTGTGTTAGAAGTAAACTACCGTCTGTTGTCTGCATTCCGTCATTACCATGTCACCCCTGTATATCTACTGGGTTAGACCTGGCTTGGACTGAGCCTTCGGGATACCACGAGAATCCCTGGTGGGCTGCCGCATTGTGGGCCGGTGGGCCTCGTGCTAATTCAAAAAATAATAATAATAATAATAATGTATACAGATTGCAGGGGTGCAGAATATGTCCGAACGCGCGAACAAGGCTCGGGGGAAATTAAGGCAACTCTGGGGGAAATTTTGCCCGGGGGTAAAGTAATGGTAGTGATAATAAAACGAAACTCTGACTGAGCTCAGTTTAGATGAGTGTATTAGAAGTAAACTACCGTCTGTTATCTGCATTCCTTCATTATCATGCCACCTCTGTATTGCTACTGGGTTAGACCAGTCTTGGACTGAGCCTTCGGGATACCACGAGAATCCCTGGTGGGCTGCCGCATTGTGGGCCGGTGGGCCTCATGCTAATTAAAAATAATAATGTATACAGATTGCAGGGGTGCAGAATATGTCCGAACGCGCGAACAAGGCTCGGGGGAAATTAAGGCAACTCTGGGGGAAATTTTGCCCGGGGGTAAAGTAATGGTAGTGATAATAAAACGAAACTCTGACTGAGCTCAGTTTAGATGAGTGTATTAGAAGTAAACTACCGTCTGTTATCTGCATTCCTTCATTATCATGCCACCTCTGTATTGCTACTGGGTTAGACCAGTCTTGGACTGAGCCTTCGGGATACCACGAGAATCCCTGGTGGGCTGTGGGCCTCGTGCTAATTCAAAAAAAAATTTTATACAGATTGCAGGGGTGCAGAATATGTCCGAACGCGCGAACAAGGTTCGGGGGAAATTAAGGCAACTCTGGGGGATATTTTGCCCGGGGTTAAAATAATGGTAGTAATAATAAACCAAAAAATGGACTTATTAACAAAGAATATAGCGTGAAAAATAGGAGTAATTTACTTCACGGTTATCATTTTGAAAAATGTGTCGTTATGAATACAAGAATAAATGAACTGAAGTTTACGTGCTGATAAAACTATGTACAAGAAGCCTTCACACACGTAACTCACTCGAAGAAAACTCTGTAGTGGTTTTTAAGAACTTTTAATAAAAGTCATACGACTTCACAATCCGTGAGATCTTTCGGGACACCTTGTTCCCATCTTCTGACAGATTTCTCAGTCGGGTGCGTCCCCTATATATACACACTGAAGTTACAGCGATGACGCATGTTCTTGACGGAGTTTTCTTCGAGTGAGTTACGTGTGTGAAGGTTTCTTGTGCATAGTTCTTAGATGAATACGAGAGGTTATGAGGGCTGCGACGTGCTGCGAACTGCCGCTCGCAAATGATTCACCGAACCTAAACTACTTTACTAATGCCAAGGCGGAGACAGCGTGGCACGAGTGACAAGTACGACGGAGCCACTAGTCACGCTAATAAACGTTTCCGAAACTAATGGGCCACCCCAGTAGCACAGAGGTCTAAGCGATGGCTTCTGATCATTCGTCCGAGATGAGTCCGGGTTCGAATCCTATTGAGGCATGGATGTTGCGTTTGTCTCATGGCGCTGGCTCTCGCCCTTCCCTGGAACCAGTGGCCCTAAATTAGGGACGGGCGACTGCTTATAGCCCACTGAATTGCTCTAGGTGATTGTTAAACCTACAATAGAATAATACTAATAATAATGGCAGCCAATGAGTCATAGGCGCCGATTTGAAAAATTATTGGGGGTTCCGGATATTTTAAAGCGAACGACCCATGCACTTTGCAAAGGATTTAAGTCAAATTAAAATTTCATTCGGTAAAATTATCTGTCACAGTTAGATGCCTGGAATGCTGGAATGAAATAAAGTATAGTTAATTGCAGAATTTTTTAGCTGTTTATTTTTCAGCCTCTCTGCCCCGGGTTACTTCTTGATTCGCCTATTCTTCATACGTCAAAAGTTAACGGGTTCCGCCATTTTAGGCGAGGAAAGAATTCTTGATTCGCCTATTCCTGTCTCGCCTAAAACTTTCACCTGCCAGAGGGGAGGGATTCACCTGGAGCAAACTTCTTGATTTGCCTACTCTTGTTTCGCCTATTCCTCGTGCGTCGAAAGTTAATGGGTTCCGCCATTTTAGGCGAGGAGAGAATTCTTGATTCGCCTATTCCTGTCTCGCCTAAAACTTTCACCTGCCAGAGGGGAGGGATTCACCTGGAGCAAACTTCTTGATTTGCCTACTCTTGTTTTGCCTATTCCTCGTGCGTCAAAAGTTAATGGGTTCCACCATTTTAGGCGAGGAGAGAATTCTTGATTCGCCTATTCCTGTCTCGCCTAAAACTTTCACCTGCCAGAGGGGAGGGATTCACCTGGAGCAAACTTCTTGATTTGCCTACTCTTGTTTTGCCTATTCCTCGTGCGTCGAAAGTTAATGGGTTCCGCCATTTTAGGCGAGGAAATAATTCTTGATTTGCCTATTCCTGTCTCGCCTAAAACTTTCACCTGCTAGAGGGGAGGGATTCACCTGGAGCAAACTTCTTGATTTGCCTACTCTTGTTTCGCCTATTCCTCGTGCGTCGAAAGTTAATGGGTTCCGCCATTTTAGGCGAGGAAAGAATTCTTGATTCGCCTATTCCTGTCTCGCCTAAAACTTTCGCCTGCTAGAGGGGAGGGATTCACCTGGAGCAAACTTCTTGATTTGCCTACTCTTGTTTCGCCTATTCCTCGTGCGTCAAAAGTTAATGGGTTCCGCCATTTTAGGCGAGGAAAGAATTCTTGATTCGCCTATTCCTGTCTCGCCTAAAACTTTCACCTGCCAGAACGGGAGGGATTCACCTGGAGCAAACTGCTTGATTTGCCTACTCTTGTTTTGCCTATTCCTCGTGCGTCAAAACTTAATGGGTTCCACCATTTTAGGCGAGGAGAGAATTCTTGATTCGCCTATTCCTGTCTCGCCTAAAACTTTCGCCTGCTAGAGGGGAGGGATTCACCTGGAGCAAACTTCTTGATTTGCCTACTCTTGTTTCGCCTATTCGTCGTGCGTCAAAAGTTAATGGGTTCCGCCATTTTAGGCGAGGAAAGAATTCTTGATTCGCCTATTCCTGTCTCGCCTAAAACTTTCACCTGCCAGAGGGGAGGGATTCACCTGGAGCAAACTGCTTGATTTGCCTACTCTTGTTTTGCCTATTCCTTGTGCGTCGAAAGTTAATGGGTTCCACCATTTTAGGCGAGGAGAGAATTCTTGTTTCGCCTATTCCTGTCTCGCCTAAAACTTTCACCTGCCAGAGGGGAGGGATTCACCTGGAGCAAACTTCTTGATTTGCCTACTCTTGTTTCGCCTATTCCTCGTGCGTCGAAAGTTAATGGGTTCCGCCATTTTAGGCGAGGAAAGAATTCTTGATTCGCCTATTCCTGTCTCGCCTAAAACTTTCACCTGCTAGAGGGGAGGGATTCACCTGGAGCAAACTTCTTGATTTGCCTACTCTTGTTTCGCCTATTCCTCGTGCGTCGAAAGTTAATGGGTTCCGCCATTTTAGGCGAGGAAAGAATTCTTGATTCGCCTATTCCTGTCTCGGCGGAAACTTTCACTTGCTAGAGAGGGGAGGGATTCACCTGGAGCAAACTTCTTGATTTGCCTACTCTTGTTTCGCCTATTCCTCGTGCGTCGAAAGTTAATGGGTTCCGCCATTTTAGGCGAGGAAAGAATTCTTGATTCGCCTATTCCTGTCTCGCCGGAAACTTTCGCTTGCTAGAGAGGGGAGGGATTCACCTGGAGCAAACTTCTTGATTTGCCTACTCTTGTTTCGCCTATTCCTCTTACGTCGAAAGTTAATGGGTTCCGCCATTTTAGGCGAGGAAAGAATTCTTGATTCGCCTATTCCTGTCTCGCCTAAAACTTTCACTTGCTAGAGAGGGAGGGATTCACCTGGAGCAAACTTCTTGATTTGCCTACTCTTGTTTCGCCTATTCCTCTTACGTCGAAAGTTAATGGGTTCCGCCATTTTAGGCGAGGAAAGAATTCTTGATTCGCCTATTCCTGTCTCGCCTAAAACTTTCACTTGCTAGAGAGGGAGGGATTCACCTGGAGCAAACTTCTTGATTTGCCTACTCTTGTTTCGCCTATTCCTCGTGCGTCGAAAGTTAATGGGTTCCGCTATTTTAGGTGAGGAAAGAATTCTTGATTCGCCTATTCCTGTCTCGCCTAAAACTTTCGCCTGCTAGAGGGGAGGGATTCACCTGGAGCAAACTTCTTGATTTGCCTACTCTTGTTTCGCCTATTCCTCGTGCGTCGAAAGTTAATGGGTTCCGCCATTTTAGGCGAGGAAAATAATTCTTGATTCGCCTATTCCTGTCTCGCCTAAAACTTTCACCTGCCAGAGGGGAGGGATTCACCTGGAGCAAACTTCTTGATTTGCCTACTCTTGTTTTGCCTATTCCTCGTGCGTCGAAAGTTAATGGGTTCGGCCATTTTAGGCAAAGAAAGATCTCTTGATTCGCCTATTCCTGTGTCACCTGAAACTTTTACCAGCTAGAGAGGGGAATTCTCCTGGAGCACTAAATCTTTCGTGCGTAAAAAAAAAAAAAGAAAAAGGACCATTTTTCCCGTGAAAAAAAAGAGCTAGTTATTCATTGGAATAAATAGTTGCTTTTTTTTTTTTTTTTTTTTTTTATCAAATTGTTAAGTAATAGGGCTTTAAGGATAGTTCTTGTTCATCAACATGTACTCTAATAATTGTCTAAACGTGTATGAAAATACGCTACGGTTTTGGGGAAAATTTCAGGCAAAAAAAAAAAAAATGTTTTCTGGGAAATATTGGGCCCTGAACATTTTCTGCACCCCTGACAGATTGTTACATGGGCCCTTTATTCTGGGGTCCCCGGCATGCAAATTCCTCTTGAAAAAACCAAGGCTGTCCCGGTGACGCAATGGTCTAAGCAATGGCTTCTGATCATTCGTCCGAAAGGGGTCCAGGTTCGAATCCTGGTGAGGCATGGATAAATCAAAATGTACAGACGTGGTGCTCCATAGGTTTGTGTTACAGCACTGGCTCTGTCCCTTCCCTGGAACCAGTGATCCTAAATTAGGGACGGGCGACTGCTTATAGTTGATTAAGTTGCTCGCGTATGTCTCGTGTATGCATGGCTGCCGGGTTTTACGGTTTACCTCTAAACTTTATGGAAATTTTCCTTGTTTTACGGTTATTTTACAGATTTTTTTTTTTTTGCAGTTGGAGAGTGCAACTTTGAGAGTAGAATAAATGTCCCTATGGAGCACCACGTCTGTACATTTTGATTTACCTGGTCACATGCTCACCTACTTTTCCGTCCCCCAAACCTTTACTGTCAGGTTATTAGGAAAGACTGCAGAAATGCTGTAAGATTAAGATTGGGAATAACTGCTAAAAGAGGAGAGAGAGAGAGAGAGAGAGAGAGAGAGAGAGAGAGAGAGAGAGAGAGAGAGAGAGGATATCGGCCGCACATACTTAAAATCACGTTTTTAAAGGGTATTGCAGGATTTCATTGCATTTCCTGGAATTCCGGATTATAAATTAATATTGCCAGATTCCATCATGATTTCTGTAGCGTAAGTTAAGAAGTAACGAGGGGAAAAGTTCGAAATTCTCCGATGCATGGGAGAACTTTGATGATTACCGTAATGTAAATTAAAAAGTAACGAGCTGAAAAGTTCGAAGTTCTCCGAGGCATCGGTTCATTAGCGGAGGAGCCACATGATGATGCCATCTTTGACTCGCTGGATTCTTGCGGTTGCTCTCTTTCCACGGGGGTGCTCGAGTGATGGGCCAAGTCCAGAGTTCGCCAAAATGCGTAATTACGCATCTAGTACGTATTAAAATTTATCTTACCAACACGTAAAAACATGCATCGGGAATTTTTCTCCGCACGTAAAACTAAGCGTCGAATAATTTTACCAATTCGTAAAAATACGCGACGGGACTGTACTTCGTCTTTCAGAAACGGAAGTTAACGAAATAAAAAATTTCCGTAATCATAATTTCTTTTTCCTGTGATGTAGCCTCTGTCCAGTGTTGTTATATATCATTTTATTCCATAAATATTTGTATTTCAGTTTGAAAATGGAGGAAAAATTTCCAAAAACGGAAATTTGACGGCGAAAAGATTTCGATGTAATCTTTAGGCATAAGAGTGAGGAATTTTCCGTCATAATTGGGTTTTCCTCGAGATCGATGCATAATTGAACAGAAAATTTTTTAATATTTTTGAACAGAATTTTTTTACATTTTTATATGCATTAATGTAACAGTGCTTCAAGTTATGTCCATTGATATTTCAAACATACGATATGCTTGCAGGATTTTTCTCTTCTTAAGGTTGGCAAGTCTGGTATTCTAACAAAAGGAAAAGGTATTTTAACATGTTGGCACAAAAACTTAAGGTCAAAACTTCAGTTAAGTTAAACTAAAATCTTACTGCGATACCATAATAATTTTGCAGTTGCAAATGGCTTTTTTCCCCTGTGAGCGTATACCCTAATAATAACGTACTGGCGAGATAATTATGTATCGATTTCATTTTAATCGGTCTAAGTCTGAAATAATGTGAGATATCTTTCTTACGGCTTATGAAATCGATTAGAATCGGTAAATCATTTACATAATAAATTAATCGACATGTTCGAAACGTTTGATACATCAGTAAATCAGCATATATCATTACGTTCTCTGAAATGTTTTTACGGATTTCAATTGTTGAAAGTTGGCAAGTCTGAGTATGATTTTGACTTGGTGTGTTCTGGTCTTGCAGGGTTCCCACTCAACCTGGAAAACAGGGAAAACCTGGAATTCTCAGGGAATTTGAAAATGGTTTCAAAAATCAGGGAAAACTCAGGGAAAATTACCCTTTTTTGTAAAAATCAGGGAAAATTACCCTTTTTTTTGTAAAAATCAGGGAAAATTACCCCCTTTTTTTTGTAAAAATCAATGGATACTTTATTTTGCCAAAAAAAAACTTATTTTTTCAAGATTTCAGACTTTTGCTAGCAATTACTGCCTGCCTAGAATTTGGTAGATCTTACTTTCAGTTATATTAAGTATTTCCTTTATTCTCTAAAAAAAGATGCAATATTGAATTTTTAAAATTGCCAGTTATTAAGCTTTTTGTTCAATTTCTGCAGGCAGTTGTTATAACATGGAACAATTAGGCACAATGGCTCCTGCTTGAAGAAACACTTCACAAGAGAACCAACCAAATGATGGATCAAAGTCCTTTGTCTGTTGGTTCTCTTGAAACATGTTTCTTTGAACAGAGCCATTCCATCATTAAGCTTAGCTGCATTGTGTTATAGAAAAACTGAAACTATTCAACTGGCAGATTATTTCTTACATATGACCTGTTTCTATGGGAATGTATTTACAAAATTGAATTTTTAAAATTGCCAGTTATTAAGCTTTTGTTCAATTTCTGCAGGCAGTTGTTATAACATGGAACAATTAGGCACAATGGCTCCTGCTTAAAGAGACACTTCACAAGAGAACCAACCAAATGATGGATCAAAGTCCTTTGTGTGTTAGTTCTCTTGAAACATGTTTCTTTGAACAGAGCCATTCCATCATTAAGCTTAGCTTCATTGTGTTATAGAAAAACTGAAACTATTCAACTGACATATTTTTTTCTTACATATGACCTGTTTCTATGGGAATGTATTTACAAATTCCGTGTGGGTAGTATTCACAAAAGTTCATGGAACTTTGGTACAGAAAATAATGTGCATAGTCAGTTGTTATTAATGAAAAGATGATGGATCAAAGTCCTTTGTCTGTTGGTTCTCTTGAGATATGTTTCTTTGAACAGAGCCATTCCATCATTAAGCTTAGCTGCATTGTGTTATAGAAAAACTGAAACTATTCAACTGACAGATTTTTTCTTACATATGACCTGTTTCTATGGGAATGTATTTACAAAATTAAATTTTTTAAATTGCCAGTTATTAAGCTTTTGTTCAATTTCTGCAGGCAGTTGTTATAACATGGAACAATTAGGCACAATGGCTCCTGCTTGAAGAAGCACTTCACAAGAGAACCAACCAAATGATGGATCAAAGTCCTTTGTGTGTTGGTTCTCTTGAAACATGTTTCTTTGAACAGAGCCATTCCATCATTAAGCTTAGCTGCATTGTGTTATAGAAAAACTGAAGCTATTCAACTGACAGATTTGGAACTCTGGTACAGAAAATGTGCACAGTTAGTTGTTATTAATGAAAAGTAGGTAATTTTATAAAGACAAATTACTTAAAGAATTTACAAGTGTGTGCTTTGGTGAGAAAAATGAATGGAATGGAATGGAATGTAACAATTCTTTGCAACATGCCACTCTGGAAAACTTTAAAAACCACCTGGAGAACCTGGAAAAGTCAGGGAAGTGTTTTATTACTTTTGAGTGGGAAACCCTGTCTTGGTGAATTTTGTTGTTTGCATGCACTTTTGCACTTTCTTGGCTTGTTGGTTAGGTTTGGTTCTTTATTCCGGTGGCCTCGGGAACACACGGGTGGCTTTCAACATTTTGCCTATACCTGTACCGAAAGGTCACCAGGGACAGTGTTCCCCTGGCGAGATTGGCTCTCTACTTCTTTCCTTTTCACTGTTTGCATTATTTATTTATTTACTTTTTTATACTAAAAGCTGTTTTAAGCCAGTTTAGTGCTAAAGAGAAAGTTATAATAGCAGGGGATTTCAATGCTATCGTAGGTGTGCAGAATGCAATTTCTGACAATGTTCTGGGTAAGTTTAGTGATCCTTGTGTGAATGATAATGGTGAAAGATTAATTGAACTCTGCATTGAGAATGGATTGTGTGTATCTATTACATTTTTCAACCACAATTATATCCACACATATACTTGGGAAAATCATACTCTTGGTCGAAAGAGTGTGATAGTTTTTGTTGTCTATGATCAGCGTCTGAAACACTTAGTTGTTGACGCTCGTGTGATGAGAGGTGCGGATGTTGGCTCTGATCATTTGTGTCACGAGTGAAACTGAATGTTGGTTGAAGGAAGAGGAAGATGCCCAGGATGGAAAGAATAAAGGTTGAAAGGCTCCTGAAAATCATCAGCGTTATTCTGACGTACTCAGAGAACGACTGAAGGAACTGAAGTCTTGTGAGAGGGATGTAGAAAAGAAGTGGGAGTGTTTTAAGAACTGTGTAGTCACTGCTGCTGAAGAGGTCTATGGCACTACAATAGTGGGTAACAATAGAGGTGATGCTTGGTGGAATAGTGAAATTGAAGAGGCAGTAAAGAGAAAGAAGGAAGCCGATTTGGGGATGTTGCAAGGTAGAGTTTCTGTGGAAGATGAATATCGCTGTAAGAAGCGTGAAGCCGCCAAACTGGTTTGCCAGAGTAAGGCAAAAGATAGGAAGGAGAAGGTGGAAAGGCATGAATTGGCATTTCAAAAAGATAGCAAATCCTTCTGGAAGTACATGAGACTCAGGAAAAATAGGGGAAACAAAGTATTAAGTTGTGTGAAGAATATGGTTGGGGAAATGATATGGGAGCCCAATGAGTTAAGTGAAAGATGGGGTGAATACTTCTATGAGTTATTAGATCAGGAAAGCAAAGATGATTCTATGACAGATGCAGGCACAGTGAAGGATGAAAGCACAGGAGGGATCTCAATAGAAGAAGTGTGTAAAGCTCTAAAATCTCTTCAGAATAGTAAGGCTCCAGGAGTTGATGGCATAACTGCCAGGATGTTGAAATGTGGTGGTGACTCTGTAATTGATTGGTTAACTGAAATTTGCCAGTTGTGCTGGGTGTTAGGACTGGTCACTCGGGATTGGAGGGATGCTATCATTGCTCCCTTGTATAAGGGAAAAGGTGATCAGACTGACTGCAAGAACTGTCGTGGTATTAGCCTATTAAGTGTGCCAGGGAAAGTGTTTGGTAAGGTCATTTTTGAAAAAGTATGGGGTCTTACATCAGAGAAAGTGTGGGATGTTCAGAGTGGTTTTATGCCTGGTAAAGGCTGCACTAACCAGATTTTTGCATTACGCATGATGATTGAAAAGTATCTGGCTGTTAGTAAGAAAGTTTTATGCAGTCTTCATGGATTTAGAGAAAGCTTATGACCGAGTAAATGGGGCACTTTTGTGGAGGGTATTGAATGAATATTGTGTTACTGGGAATCTATTTAATAGTGTAAAAGCCATGTATGCTGGTAGTAGAGCTTGTGTACGAGTGAATGGTGTTTTATCAAAATGGTTTTCTATTAGTGAAGGAGTCAGGGAAGGTTGTGTAATGTCTACATGGCTGTTTAATATATTTATGGATGCGTGCATGTGTGATGCCAAAATAGATAATACTTGTGTATGTCTTGGTGATATCCATGTGTGCAGATTGCTGTTTGCTGATGACACTGTCCAGTTGGCAGAGAATGAAAGTGATTTGCAGATTATGTTGTCCCGGATGTACAAGTTTGCAAGAAATTCAAACTGAGTATAAATAAGGGAAAAACCAAAGTTATGGTTTTTGATAGAGGAACTCGTAGCACTGAATGTAATGTAAGTGTAAATGGCACAGTGATTGACCAGGTGAGTGAGTTGTAGGAAGCATGTTTAACTGAGAGAACAAGTTGGATGGTGAAATCAGTAGGCGAGTGAATTCTTCTTTGAAAGTCATAGCTGCTCTGGGAGGTTTTTACAGGAATGATGGGTTCTCTAGAGAGTCCCGCATGGCTCTGTATGAAAGTGTAATTGTTCCTACTCTGATGTATGGCAGTGAAACCTGGGTACTGCAGAAGAAACAGTGGAGTCGTTTTTGTGCTGGAGAAATGCATTACTTGCGGGGGGGGGGGTTGTGGCAAGACACTATCTGATTGTGTGAGGAATGAAGATGTGTTGCAGTTGTGTGAAGTGAAGCAAAATGTTGTTAGCAAGGTGGAGACCAATATGCTTCGGTGGTTTGGCCATGTCGAAAGAATGAGTGATGAAATGCTTACTAAGAAAATCTTTTCAGCCCAAGTGGCAGGAAGGAAAGGCCAAGGAAGGCCAAGGAAGACATGGGTGGATCAGATCCAGGAGTGTCTGCATGAGAAAAAGATTATGAGTATGAAGTATAAAAGATCTTGTGTACGGCGTGTAATGGATATCAGTGAAGCACGAGTTGTATGTCAAGATCGCTGTAAATGGAGAAGTTTGATACGACAACAGTAAGTGAAAATATCTGGAAGTTTGTATTTCTTTTTGGAGGTAACCTCTGAATCTCAGAGAACAGCTTAGTGATATGTGTGTATGTATGAAAGAATGAGTGATGAAATGCTTACTAAGAAAATCTTTTCAGCCCAAGTGGCAGGAAGGAAAGGCCAAGGAAGGCCAAGGAAGACATGGGTGGATCAGATCCAGGAGTGTCTGCATGAGAAAAAGATTATGAGTATGAAGTATAAAACATCTTGTGTACGGCGTGTAATGGATATCAGTGAAGCACGAGTTGTATGTCAAGATCGCTGTAAATGGAGAAGTTTGATACGACAACAAAAAGTAAAAATATCTGAAAGTTTGTATTTCTTTTTGGAGGTAACCTCTGAATCTCAGAGAACAGCTTAGTGATATGTATGTATGTATGAAAGAATGAGTGATGAAATGCTTACTAAGAAAATCTTTTCAGCCCAAGTGGCAGGAAGGAAAGGCAGAGGAAGTTCAAGGAAGATATGGGTGGATCAGATTCAGGAGTGTCTGCACGAGAAAAAGATTATGAGTATGAAGTATAAAAGATCTTGTGTACGGCGTGTAATGGATATCAGTGAAGCACGAGTTGTATGTCAAGATCGCTGTAAATGGAGAAGTTTGATACGGCAACAGTAAGTAAAAACTATCTGGTAGTTTTGTATTTCATTTTGGAACTAACCTCTGAATCTAAGAGAAGAGCTTAGTAATATGTATGTATGTGTACTTTTTTATATTTCATTTCGAGTTAGGCATTCTGCTACTATGCTTGCAGAGTGAGCTATGATTCTGTCAGTGATTCTTTCAAGATGTTCCTTAATCATTCTGAGACTTTTAAAAATATTTACTTGCTTTCTTAGGCTTTTAATTTTGTTCAATGGTTCTGAATGATTTTTATTATAGTAATTTGCAATATGGTGAACTTCTACCTTATGTATATATCATCATCATCGTCGTCAACCATTATCAATCCACTGCTGGACGAAGGTCTCCCCAAGTTTCCTCCACAACGGTCTGTCTTGTGCCAGTCTCCTCCATGTCACCCCTGCATACTTTCGAATTTCATCCACCCATCTCCCATGTGGTCTTCTTCTGGGTCTTTTCCTGTCCCTTGGAATCCAATCTAAAATTTCGGCTGTGTCTGTCCTTCTGGCAGTATGTCCAGCCCATTGCCATTTCAGGGATTTAACTCTGATCATGATGTCTTCCACTCTCGTCATTTTTCGGATCCACGAGTTCCTCTTCTTATCTCTCCTGGTTACACCAAGCATGCACCTCTCCATGCTGCTTTGAATTGTCTGCAGCCTTTGTATGTCTCTTTTAGTTAAGGTCCACGTCTCTGCACCATACGTAAGCACTGGAAGGATGCATTGATCAAACACTTTTCTTTTAAGACATAATGGCATATTGCTCTTGAAAATTATGCTGTTTCTTCCAAAAGCTCTCCAGGCAAGTTTTGTACGCCGATTAATTTCTTCATCAATGTGACCCTCACTTGATATCTGCTGTCCAAGATAAACGTACGTGTCTGTTATCTCCAGCTTTTCCCCATCAATCGATAAATCTTCATTTCTTGTAAAAGCATTGAACATCACTTTTGTCTTCTGAAAGTTCATTTTTAATCCCACTTCTTTACTCTTGTCAGCAAGTTCCTGGATCATACTCTGCAGCTCTGATGGGGTAGTTGCAAAAATGACTACGTCATCAGCAAAACGAAGGTGGGTTAGATAATCTCCATTAATCTTTATCCCTTTGTTTTCCCAGCTCAGTGACTGAAAAACACCCTCCAATGTGGCATTAAAGAGCTTGGGAGATATGGTGTCACCTTGTCTCACTCCCTTTCCAATTTTTACGTGTGTTGTATTTTCAAACAGCCTAATCTTTGCACTTGCATTTTCATAGATGTTATTAATAATATTAATGTATGCATCTTCAATACCGCAGGATTTCAGAGCCATTGTAACTGCTGATGGTTTCACCGAATCAAAGGCTTTTTCATAATCGATAAAAGCCATGCACAATGGAAGTTCATATTCCCTCGCTCTTTCAATTAGTTCTCTCAGCACGTGGATATGATCTATTGTGCTGTAGCCACTCCTGAATCCAGCTTGTTCTCTCGGTTGAGCCATGTCCAGTGTTACCTTCAAGCGGTGTGAAAGAACTTTAGTGAAGATTTTATAAACTACTGATAGGAGGCTGATAGGTCTGTAGTTCCAGAGATCCTCAATGTCACCTTTCTTATGTAGCAGGATCATTGTAGCGGTGTTCCAATCCTCAGGAATCTTTCCTTCATTAAGGCATCGAGTGAAAATTTGGGCGAGTACTGTTTCAATTTCTCCACTTGCTTCTTGTATGATGTCTACAGTAATTCCATCTTCTCCTGGAGCTTTTCCTCGCTTCATGTTCTTGATTGCATGTGCAACTTCTGCTGGGAGGACAGGAGGAACTCTGGTACTGGTACCTTTCATGATGTCTGGAGTGCATATATCATCCCTTTCATATAATTTGGAGTAGAAATCTTTCACTCTTGTCAAAATTTCGCCTCTATTTCTTGTTACAGAACCATCTTCTTTTCTCAGTGCCATAATCTGTTTTCTTCCCTTACTGAGATGTCCCTTTGCTATCTTTAGGCTTTGGTTGTTTTCAATTGCTTTCCTCACTAGTTCACAGTTGAATTTCCTTACGTCTTCAGTGATACTTTTTCGTACTGTCTTGCATAGCTCTATATATTCCACTTTGGAAGTCACATCTTCTTTAGTTGTCCTCATCTCTCTTCTTTTTTGCATCAACATTTTGGTTTTTCCTGATAATTTGTTCACATGCAACTTGTTCTTAGACCCAGCTAATTTTGTTGCTGTTTCCATAAGAGCTTTGGTTACTTTTCTGTTAACTTCAGAGATGTCCACTTCTTCCGATGTTAGGCCTTCTAAAGCAGAGAACCTGTTCTTCAGTTCTAACTTGAAGGTATTATGGTGTTTTTTAAGGTTGGTTATGTCAATAGATTTTGTTTGTCCTATGAGCTTGCCACGTTCGAGTTTAGTGTTGAGGTGCATCTTACATCTCACCAATCTATGGTCACTACCTGTGTTGAACTTGTTTAGCACACTGCAGTCTTCTATGACGAATTTTTTGTTACACATAATAAAATCAATTTCACTTGTCGTCCCATTTGGATGTCTCCATGTCCATTTCCTGTGTGGCTTTTTCTTGAAGAAGGAGTTCAAGATGAAAAACCCTTCTGCCTCTGCAAACTCAACGAGAGTATTTCCACGCTGGTTTCTGTTGCCATGACCGAATTTACCTACTGAAGTTTCATTCTGTTGCCGTTGCCCTATTTTTGCATTGAAATCTCCCATAATTATCTATTATTATATATATATTGTCTTTAAAATGGAACTGTTCTCTCTTTTTCTTATAGGCTGAGGCAGCAAAGGAAATAGAAATGAAACAGAAGTTAGAAGCAAAAAAACTTCAAGACATGGATTTCTCGGATTATGCCATCAAAGGCTCCGAAGATGATTGGCAGAAGGTTCTTGGAGGTGACAACAAAACACTTGTCAGCTTAAAAAGGTAATTTATTTACTAAAACTACCCGATGTTCAGCTGTTGCATTGTGCAGTGAGTGTTGTGTTCCTCTAAAATGCCATTTTGCACTGAATTCATGAACACTGAATTTTATGAATTATTAAGGAGAAACACCACATACACAGTAAATCTGGAAAGTTGTAGGAATGTTTATTTTTTTTATGTACTATTCGCTCGATCTCTTGGGCAACATACGAATTATTTTCTGTGAGCCTTCAGTAATATACTGATTTCATTGTCCCGTTCCGCCAATCTGTCTTGGCTCCACGGGGACTTATTGAGCACCTTGGATGTTATTTTGAAATGTTGCGACAATTATCCTGCCTTGAGACGCGGTTCGGACCCTGGCCACCCCAATGGCCCAGAGACCAGCCCGTGGTGACGTGCTGGCAGGCGACCTAGAATACCTTGTCTGGGTTCCCGCCCTGTCTGGCGGGATAGGTCGTTTCTTACTTTATCGTTGACTGGAAGATTCCTTGCCCTCGAACTTTTTTGGGGAATAATTTCCCTTTATTTTCTTTTTCAAAACATCTACACACATGTATGCACTGTCCTCATGCTTAGGACTTACAACATCAAGAGATAGCAAAAAAAAAAAAAAAAAAAATTATTTACAGACTATTTACATTGGTGGTCTCTTCTGTCTGCTTTCCCACAGACTTCTACCCTCATTCATCTTCCGAATCGCTTTCGGTGTGCACGTTCACCTCCTGCGTTTTGGTCCCCGTTTGATTGGGGAAGATGGTATGTTGCTGGAGGGTTAGCCTTTCTACAAAGGCTATTATCCCCTCCTGTTAACGGAAGATTGGATGAGCAGATCCAATCTTCGCGTTCTTTGCACACCTGGGATCAGTGTGTTTCTCCATTCGGCGAAGCCACTGCATTCAAGTACGCAGTGTTCTATGCTTGCCGTTCTCTTTCCACAGGGACAAGTGCAGTTCCTGATGGCAAATCTGCCTAGGTATTCAGGGCTGATGCCATGGCCACTGAGTACTTGATTCAGGAACTTATTTGTCTGTGCTCGTTTGGTCGAGACCTTCGGAAACACTCTGTGTGTCTTCCGCCCTGTCTCTCCCGTGTCCCATCTGACCTGCCATTCGGTCATGGTCCGACGTGCTAATGCTGCGCGAGTACACCTTCGCGGCGTTCTGCATTGCACGTCGACCGTCTCTTTCAGCGTGGCTGCCTTCGCCAGCTGATCTGCCCTTTCGTTTCCTAGGATTCCGACATGGCTTCGTACCCAGTGGAAACTAACTGCCCCATCTCCCTCTGCCCTCAAGAGGGTTTTGATCCTCTGGACGATGGGGTTTCTTCCCCTGAATCTACTCAGAGCCTGCAGTGCTGCCTCACTGTCCGAGTACAGTTTTATTCTTTCGTCACTACACCTGGGGAGTGCCCAGGTGAGTGCCGTCTCTATCGCCAGAAGTTCTGCCTGGAAGACAGAAGCGTTCTGCGATAATTTCACGCTTCCTGCGGTGGCTTCGTTCCCGTCCGAGAACGCACAGAAGCCTGCCCCCACTTGTCCCTTCAACTTTGAGCCGTCTTTGAACAGCTCATGCCCAACTCCCGTGGGTTTCTCCTTGTCCCACGGTGGGCAAATTTCCTCGGCAGGGTGGATCTGCCAGTCCACGCTTTCCATCTCCATGTCGGAGGCTCGATGCGGCGCACCGAGAAGGAAGGCGTCCTCGCCTGACCTTAGGCAGTGCATTGCTGCCTCCCTTTCCACTACTAGGTCTGCCGGCTCGCACCCCGCCAGCACTTGGAGTGCTAGGGTTGACGTTGTGCGAAAACAACCGGTTATCCCTAGTAGGGCCAACCTTTGGATTTGGTTTATCCCCTTCTTCATTCTGACTGTGGGATTCCACCATGCCCCACTTGCATACGTCAGAATTCTTTCAATTCCTCTCTGATAGATGGCCTTCTTGGTTTTGCCCGTTAACCTCATGCCATTCAATCTATTGAGAATCATCGTGCACCTTGTTCTAAGGTGCCTCAGGTGTGGCAGCCCTGATAGACTCTGATCCAGGACCACACCCAAGTATTTCATTTCACGCACCGCCTTGATAGTGCACCCTTGGAATCTGCACTGGGGTGGTGTTTTCATTACTCCTCTCTTAGCTATTGCTAGCAGAGTGGTAGTAAGTGATGCATACCTGCCAAGTTTTACGGTTTACCCGTAAAATTTATGGAAATTGTACTTGTTTTACGGCTATTTTTGCGGAGCGACATTTTTTACGGATTTTTTTTTTTTTTTCCGATATAGATTATGGCCATATGTACAAGGTTAGATATTTCAGCTAGATAATGCTTACCTTCGCATTTCCTGCACGTGGTCCGGTTGTCGCCGATGTTATCGTTCCAATCGTCCGTTTCAGGTATGGCTGTTCTTGGCGCTATTCTCGTTTAATGCTGGCTTGCTTCACTAAACTTCGACTGGGTTCCGTTAATACCAACTTTCACCGTTTTCTTTGCTCGAAATTTTATCGCCCAAAACTGTGGGCATCTTCAGGAGAAACTTTGGGCATCTTCAGGAGTGTACCTTTGCTAGCGGGTGCCTTCTCGCTTACTCGGGTCTGCTAATCCCGTTGCCACTCTTCGTTCTTCTCGGATACGCAGCTTGATCGTTTCTACCCTGTCGCTATCTACGTTTGTTTCCTCTTTGGACTTTTTTTTTTTTTTTTAAAGTAAAGGAATACAAACAAGATAGCATATTATAAAAAAAAAAAAAGTCCAAAGAGGAAACAAACGTAGATAGCGACAGGGTAGAAACGATCAAGCTGCGTATCCGAGAAGAACGAAGAATGGCAACGGGGATTAGCAGACCCCAGTAGGCGAGAAGGCTCCCACAAGCAAAGGTGCAGAATTGCCACGCTCCTGAAGATGCCCAAAGATTGGGGCGAAAAATTTCGAGCAAAGAAAACGGTAAAATTTTGGTATTAACGGAACCCAATCGAAGTTAGTGAAGCAAACCTGCACTAAATGAGAATAGCGCCAAGAACAGCCATACCTGAAACGGACGATTGGAACGATAACATCAGCGACAACCGGACCACGTGCAGGAAATGTAAAGTCAAGCAAGATAGAAATGCAAAGGTAAGCATTATCTAGCTGGAATATTTAATATGATGAACGTATGCACATTTAAAGGACAGTAGTTTTCTGATTGTATCAGAATTAGAACTACGAAGATGTTATGTACAAGGTTTGTCTGGAAAGTAATGAGACCACTTGTCCTGAGCCAATCAGAATAGCCGGAGGGCGGGGTATGTTAGGTAAACGATCGATGTCTTGTCGGTTGGCTCTGAGCTTTTACAGAGTGAGGATCGCTTGCGAAGTGGACAGCTGTGCGAAGGGACGGGTGGCGGGGTATGTTAGGTAAACGATCGATGTCTCGTCAGTTGGCTCTGAGCTTTTACAGAGTGAGGATCGCTTGCGAAGTGGACAGCTGTATGAAGGGACGGGTGGCCGGGTATGTTAGGTAAACGATCGATGTCTCGTCAGTTGGCTCTGAGCTTTTACAGAGTGAGGATCGCTTGCAAAGTGGACAGCTGTGTGAATGGGCGGGTGGCGGGGTATGTTAGGTAAACGATCGATGTCTCGTCAGTTGGCTCTGAGCTTTTACAGAGTGAGGATCGCTTGCAAAGTGGACAGCTGTGTGAAGGGGCGGGTGGCGGGGTATGTTAGGTAAACGATCGATGTCTCGTCAGTTGGCTCTAAGCTTTTACAGAGTGAGGATCGCTTGCAAAGTGGACAGCTGTGTGAAGGGGCGGGTGGCGGGGTATGTTAGGTAAACGATCGATGTCTCGTCAGTTGGCTCTGAGCTTTTACAGAGTGAGGATCGCTAAGTGGACAGCTGTATGAAGGGACGGGTGGCCGGGTATGTTAGGTAAACGATCGATGTCTCGTCAGTTGGCTCTGAGCTTTTACAGAGAGAGGATCGCTTGCGAAGTGGACAGCTGTGTGAAGGGACGGGTGGCGGGGTATGTTAGGTAAACGATCGACAGGGTTCTGACTCAACCTGGAAAACAGGGGAAACCTGGAATTCTCAGGGAATTTGAAAATGGTTCCAAAAATCAGGGAAAACTCAGGAGAAATTGCCCTTTTTTGTAAAATTCAGGGAAAACTCAAGGAAAATTAACTTTTTTTTTCCTTTTTTTTTTTTTTTTTTTGTGTGTGAAAAACAATGGATACTTTATTTTGCCAAAAAAAAACAAAACTTATTTTTTCAAAATTTCAAACTTTTGCTTGCAATTACTGCCAGCCTAGAGTTTCGTAGATCTTACTTTCAGTTATATTAGGTATTTTCCTTTATTCTCTAAAAAAGATGCAAAATTGAATTTTTTAAATTGCCAGTTATTAAGCTTTTGTTTAATTTCTGTAGGCAGTTGTTATAACATGGAACAATTAGGCACAATGGCTCCTGCTTGAAGAAACACTTCACAAGAGAACCAACCAAATGATGGATCAAAGTCCTTTGTCTGTTGGTTCTCTTGAAACATGTTTCTTTGAACAGAGCCATTCCATCATTAAGCTTAGCTGCATTGTGTTATAGAAAAACTGAAACTATTCAACTAACAGATTTTTTCTTACATATGACCTGTTTCTATGGGAACATATTTACAAATTCCATGTGGGTAATATTCACAAAAGTTCACGGAACTTTGGTACAGAAAATAATGTGCACAGTTAGTTGTTGTTAATGAAAAGCAGGTAATTTTATAAAGACAAATTACTTAAAGAATTTACAAGTGTGTGCTTTGGTGAGAAAAATGAATGGAATGGAATGAAATGTAACAATTCTTTGCAACATGCCACTCTGGAAAACTTTAAAAACCACCTGGAGAACCTGGAAAAGTCAGGGAATTTTTTTATTACTTTTCAGTGGGAACCCTGATCGATGTCTCGTCAGTTGGCTCTGAGCTTTTACAGAGTGAGGATCGCTTGCAAAGTGGACAGCTGTGTGAAGGGACGGGTGGCGGGGTATGTTAGGTAAACGATCGATGTCTCGTCAGTTGGCTCTGAGCTTTTACAGAGTGAGGATCACTTGCGAAGTGGACAGATGTGTGAATGGGCGGGCGGCGGGGTATGTTAGGTAAACGATCGATGTCTCGTCAGTTGGCTCTGAGCTTTTACAGAGTGAGGATCGCTTGCGAAGTGGACAGCTGTGTGAAGGGACGGGTGGCGGGGTATGTTAGGTAAACGATCGATGTCTCGTCAGTTGGCTCTGAGCTTTTACAGAGTGAGGATCGCTTGCGAAGTGGACAGCTGTGTGAAGGGACGGGTGGCGGGGTATGTTAGGTAAACGATCGATGTCTCGTCAGTTGGCTCTGAGCTTTTACAGAGTGAGGATCGCTTGCAAAGTGGACAGCTGTGCGAAGGGACGGGTGGCGGGGTATGTTAGGTAAACGATCGATGTCTCGTCAGTTGGCTCTGAGCTTTAACAAAGTGAGGATCGCTTCCGAAGTGGACAGCTGTGCGAAGGGACGGGTGGCGGGGTATGTTAGGTAAACGATCGATGTCTCGTCAGTTGGCTCTGAGCTTTTACAGAGTGAGGATCGCTTGCGAAGTGGACAGCTGTGTGAAGGGACGGGTGGCGGGGTATGTTAGGTAAACGATCGATGTCTCGTCAGTTGGCTCTGAGCTTTTACAGAGTGAGGATCGCTTGCGAAGTGGACAGCTGTGCGAAGGGACGGGTGGCGGGGTATGTTAGGTAAACGATCGATGTCTCGTCAGTTGGCTCTGAGCTTTTACAGAGTGAGGATCGCTTGCGAAGTGGACAGCTGTGTGAATGGACGGGCGGCGGGGTATGTTAGGTAAACGATCGATGTCTCGTCAGTTGGCTCTGAGCTTTTACAGAGTGAGGATCGCTTGCGAAGTGGACAGCTGTGTGAAGGGACGGGTGGCGGGGTATGTTAGGTAAACGATCGATGTCTCGTCAGTTGGCTCTGAGCTTTTACAGAGTGAGGATCGCTTGCGAAGTGGACAGCTGTGTGAAGGGACGGGTGGCGGGGTATGTTAGGTAAACGATCGATGTCTCTTCAGTTGGCTCTGAGCTTTAACAAAGTGAAGATCGCTTCCGAAGTGGACAGCTGTGCGAAGGGACGGGTGGCGGGGTATGTTAGGTAAACGATCGATGTCTCGTCAGTTGGCTCTGAGCTTTAACAAAGTGAGGATCGCTTGCGAAGTGGACAGCTGTGCGAAGGGACGGGTGGTGGGGTATGTTAGGTAAACGATCGATGTCTCGTCAGTTGGCTCTGAGCTTTTACAGAGTGAGGATCGCTTGCGAAGTGGACAGCTGTGCGAAGGGGCGGGTGGCGGGGTATGTTAGGTAAACGATCGATGTCTCGTCAGTTGGCTCTGAGCTTTTACAGAGTGAGGATCGCTTGCGAAGTGGACAGCTGTGCGAAGGGGCGGGTGGCGGGGTATGTTAGGTAAACGATCGATGTCTCGTCAGTTGGCTCTGAGCTTTTACAGAGTGAGGATCGCTTGCGAAGTGGACAGCTGTGCGAAGGGACGGGTGGCGGGGTATGTTAGGTAAACGATCGATGTCTCGTCAGTTGGCTCTGAGCTTTTACAGAGTGAGGATCGCTTGCGAAGTGGACAGCTGTGCGAAGGGACGGGTGGCGGGGTATGTTAGGTAAACGATCGATGTCTCGTCAGTTGGCTCTGAGCTTTTACAGAGTGAGGATCGCTTGCGAAGTGGACAGCTGTGCGAAGGGGCGGGTGGCGGGGTATGTTAGGTAAACGATCGATGTCTCGTCAGTTGGCTCTGAGCTTTTACAGAGTGAGGATCGCTTGCGAAGTGGACAGCTGTGTGAAGGGACGGGTGGCGGGGTATGTTAGGTAAACGATCGATGTCTCGTCAGTTGGCTCTGAGCTTTTACAGAGTGAGGATCGCTTGCGAAGTGGACAGCTGTGTGAAGGGACGGGTGGCGGGGTATGTTAGGTAAACGATCGATGTCTCGTCAGTTGGCTCTGAGCTTTTACAGAGTGAGGATCGCTTGCAAAGTGGACAGCTGTGTGAAGGGACGGGTGGCGGGGTATGTTAGGTAAACGATCGATGTCTCGTCAGTTGGCTCTGAGCTTTTACAGAGTGAGGATCGCTTGCGAAGTGGACAGCTGTGTGAGCGTCGCGTAACGGTCAAAATGCGGACGAGTGTCGAACAGCGATACGCGGCAAAATTTTGTGTTAAACTTGAAAAATATGCGACCGAGAAGCTTGCTATGTGGTACAGAAAGTCTACGGGAAGGATGTTTTATCGAAAGCACAAGTGTTTCGGTGGCATAAAACGTTCACAGAGGGAAAAGAGAGCGTCGAGGATGAGCCACGCCCAAGGTGCCCTTCAGCCTCTCACACTTCGGACAATGTGGAAAAGGTGAAAGCGGTTTTGGACTCTGAGCGATGTCTGAGTGTTAAATTGGTAGCAGTGCACGTGGGACTCGCGAAATCCATTGCGCATGAAATCATCACGCAAGAATTGCAGATGCGTAAAGTTTGCACCAGATTGGTTCCTAAGGTTTTGGCTGATGAACAGAGGAACAACCGTGTGTCGATTTCTCGTGAGCTTGTGGACCGTGTGAGGAGTGAACCAGGTTTCTTGGAGAAAGTGATAACAGGCGATGAAACGTGGGTCTTTGAGTACGATCCGGAGACGAAAAGACAGAGCTCAGAGTGGCACACTCCGGAGTCTCCTCGACCAAAGAAGACTCGAATGTGCGAATCGAAGATGAAATCGGTGCTCATTGTCTTCTTTGACTGTAAAGGTGTCGTCCATAAGGAGTTCGTACCACCCGGACAAACGGTCAACGCTGCATTTTACGTGGAAGTGCTTCAACGGCTGAAGAACGGAGTAGCGCGAATCCGCCCGCAGATCACCACCACTTGGGTTCTTCACCACGATAATGTGCCGAGCCATGCGTCGCTGAGAGTGAGAGAGTTTTTGGCGAAACACAAGGTGGCAACGCTGCCCGAACCTCCCTACAGCCCGGACTTGGTGGCTCTATCTGATAGCTCTGGATATTCATCTGGAACGGAAGATGTTTGATGGCTCTTTCCGATAGCTCTGGATAATCGTCTGGAATGGAAGATGTTTGATGGCTGTATCAGATAGCTCTGGATAGTCATCTGGACTGGAAGATGTTTGATGGCTCTATCTGATAGCTCTAGATATTCCTCTGGAATGGAAGATGTTTGATGTCTCTATCTTATAGCTCTAGATATTCTTCTGGAATGGAAGATGTTTGGTGGCTTTATCTGATAGCTCTAGATACTCGTCTGGAATAGAAGATGTTTGGTGGCTCTATTGATAGCTCTAGATATTCCTCTGGAATGGAAGATGTTTGATGGCTCTATCTTATAGCTCTAGATATTCTTCTGGAACGGAAGATGTTTGATGGCTGTATCTGATAGCTCTAGATATTCCTCTGGAATGGAAGATGTTTGATGGCTCTATCTTATAGCTCTAGATATTCTTCTGGAATGGAAGATGTTTGGTGGCTTTATCTGATAGCTCTAGATATTCCTCTGGAATGGAAGATGTTTGATGGCTCTATCTGATAGCTCTAGATATTCTTCTGGAACGGAAGATGTTTGATGGCTGTATCTGATAGCTCTAGATATTCCTCTGGAATGGAAGATGTTTGATGGCTCTATCTTATAGCTCTAGATATTCTTCTGGAATGGAAGATGTTTGGTGGCTTTATCTGATAGCTCTAGATACTCGTCTGGAATAGAAGATGTTTGGTGGCTCTATCTGATAGCTCTAGATATTCCTCTGGAATGGAAGATGTTTGATGGCTCTATCTGATAGCTCTAGATATTCTTCTGGAACGGAAGATGTTTGATGGCTGTATCTGATAGCTCTAGATATTCCTCTGGAATGGAAGATGTTTGATGGCTTTATCTGATAGCTCTAGATACTCATCTGGAATAGAAGATGTTTGGTGGCTCTATCTGATAGCTCTAGATATTCCTCTGGAATGGAAGATGTTTGATGGCTCTATCTTATAGCTCTAGATATTCTTCTGGAATGGAAGATGTTTGGTGGCTTTATCTGATAGCTCTAGATACTCATCTGGAATAGAAGATGTTTGGTGGCTCTATCTGATAGCTCTAGATATTCTTCTGGAACGGAAGATGTTTGATGGCTGTATCTGATAGCTCTGGATACTCGTCTGGTACGGAAGATGTTTGATGGCCCTATCTGATAGCTCTGGATATTTGTGTCAAGCGTGCACTCAAAATTTAAGAGGAGGGATTCTCACATTCTTCATTAATTTTTCTTCTGAAATTTCCTGCGGTCCAGCGGTGGTCCGTGGACTACACTTTGAGAAACACTGATATAGTGCATACAACTTCTGCTGCTGGTTGGCTACGTTGATGTCATGTGACGTCGACAGAAAGTCTGTGGGAGAGCACAAGGCAAGAGGAGCTCTTGTCAGTGTCTCTTGACTTTAACTTTGTAATTTTGACTTTGGTTTTAAAGTTCAAGCCATGAAACAATTATCTGCACAATATCCAAATCTAAATCTTGTAACTTTAAGTACAGTTTTATTATTTACATTCGTTTTGTTCCATATGGGTTTTTCCGTCATATGAAAACTGATTTGACCAGTAGAACTCTCCCTTAAATTGCATAAATTCTAATTTATTACATACGCAAACTTGAATTATATGCAACAATATCACAAGCTTCATCAACAGACTTTAGTTTTTATAATTAAGTCACGTGTAAAAGTATATTTGTACATGGTGCTTCACTCGCTACTTTACCTGGCATTTTTGTAATAACTGGAAGAGGAATGAAGGTATTGTAACACAATTTGAACTGGACTTGCCTTAGGCTGTGAGAGAGGAGATGGCGTAACATGTGCTGGAAATGGTCACCATTTAGGTCCAAGCAGAGCTGAACACAACGCTCGATATTTCGGAAGGTTCGGGTCAGCGTGTCCCCAGGAATTGACCGAATTTCTTGAATGATGATAGATTTCAATGTGGCGATGGATCGTGGATTATTGCCGTAAACTCTACCTTTCAGATAGCCCAGAGAAAGTAGTCTAGCATCGTCAAATCTGGCGACCGCAGAGGCCAGAGCCCCTTCGAAATGACTCTGTTCTCGAAAAATAACTCGATTTCGGCCATGCTGGCAAGGGAAGTATGGCATGTTGCTCCATCCTGCTGGAAATATCCAATGGTTAATTCCTCATCGTCCAACTGATTCATGAAGGTCGAAGTTCTTTTTGCCTTTGAAAGTTAGGAGTTGTATCACACTTATTACTGCAGTGTGGTAAAACTCCTAACTTTCAAAGGCAAAAAAGAAAGTTTTTTTTTGCATCGTATTACTACTGCCGACGAGAAATGGTTATGGTACGATAACCCTAAATGGCAGAAAGCATGGGTGAAGCCAGATGAACCAGGTTCTTCAACGCCAAAACGCAATATCCATGGTTCAAAGGTAATGCTGTGTATCTGGTGGGACCAGAAGGGTGTGATCCACTATGAACTGCTGAAACTGTCAGAAACTATTACTGGTGATCGGTATTGAACCCAATTAATGCGTTTAAGACGAGCTCTCACGCAAAAACGGCCGGAATGGGAGAATAGACACAACAAAGTCATCTTACAGCATGACAACGCAAGACCACATGTTTCTCGACCTGTGAAAAAGTACTTAGAAGAATCCGACTGGGAACTTCTGCCATATTCGTCAGATATTGCGCCGTCGGATCACCACTTGTTCCGCTCGATGCAGTCAGCACTTTCTGGAGAACGGTTAAGTTCTTATGAAGACATCAAAAATTGGCTGGACAACTGGATCTCTTCCAAGGAACCGGAATTCTTCCTTCGGGGCATACGTTCACTGCCCGAAAGATGGGGTAAAGTTGTAGCTTCAGAGGGAGCATACTTCGATTAATATTAAAATATTATTTCTGTTCTCCAACAACATGTTTTGTTCACCTCGAATCCCTCAAACTTATTTATATATCAAATATGTTTTCCAAACTTCCTGAAAAGACTGGTTAAGAGGAACAGCAGCCCCATAACGGGTTTCTTGCTTGGGGCCCCCAACACCCTGGATTCGAGAGTAGCTAGGATATACAGGATGTCTCAAAAATACACGGCAAAACTGCAGGAATGAGTTCCTCGTAGGTAGATAAGAAAAAAAAGTTTGTCAACATGGGTCTGGAAATGCTTGGTTTCTGAGTTATGAAGGTTTGTCTATGACACTTAACTGTTCACATTACCTGATTCGTGATTCGGGTCGGTCTTGGTTTCCCAGTTATTCACTGGAATGTTTTATCTCCCACAGGTGAATTCCTTTATCACAAGGTACTGACAGAATCTGGTGGTTTTCCTTTCTGACCATATACTCAAATCAGGAGCAAGCGAATATGCACTTTATTTACGATTTGGCGGATGGCAATGCTCTGGAGGCAAGTCCTTTGTACCACGAAAGGTTCCCAGGACGAAAATGTCCAGACAGGAAAACATGTTAAAGTATTCGTCACTGCCTTTGTAAACATTCGACCTTTACCAACCAGGGTTCCCACTCAACCTGGAAAACAGGGAAAACCTGGAATTCTCAGGGAATTTGGAAATGGTTCCAAAAATCAGGGGAAACTCAGGGAAAATTACCTTTTTTTTTTTTGTAAAAATCCGGTGAAACTCAGGGAAAATTACCTTTTTTTCTTGTTAAAATCAGGTGAAACTCAGGGATAAATACCTTTTTTTTTTTTTGGAAAAATCAGGTGAAACTCAGGGAAAATTACCTTTTTTTTTGTAAAAATCAGGTGAAACTCTGGGAAAATTACCTTCTTTTTCTTTTTTTTTTTTTTTGTAAAAATCAATGGATACTTTATTTTGCCAAAAAAACTTAGTTTTTCAAGATTGCAAACTTTGGGTTGCAATTACTGCCTGCCTAGAATATGGTAGATCTTACTTTCAGTTATATTAAGTATTTCCTTCATTCTCTAAAAAAAGATGCAAAATTGAATTTTTTAAATTGCCAGTTATTAAGCTTTTGTTCAATTTCTGCAGGCAAAGTTGTAATAACATGGAACAATTAGGCACAATGGCTCCTGCTTGAAGAAACACTTCACAAGAGAACCAACCAAATGATGGATCAAAGTCCTTTGTCTGTTGGTTCTCTTGAAACATGTTTCTTTGAACAGAGCCATTCCATCATTAAGCTTAGCTGCATTGTGTTATAGAAAAACTGAAACTATTCAACTAACAGATTTTTTTCTTACATATGACCTGTTTCTATGGGAATGTATATACAAAATTGAATTTTTAAAATTGCCAGTTATTAAGCTTTTGTTCAGTTTCTGCAGGCAGTTGTTGTTATAACATGGAACAATTAGGCACAATGGCTCCTGATTGAAGAAACACTTCACAAGACAACCAACCAAATGATGGAACAAAGTCCTTTGTCTGTTGGTTCTCTTGAAACATGTTTCTTTGAACAGAGCCATTCCATCATTAAGCTCAGCTGCATTGTGTTATAGAAAAACTGAAACTATTCAACTGACAGATTTTTTCTTACATATGACCTGTTTCTATGGGATTGTATTTACAAAATTGAATTTTTAAAATTGCCAGTTAAGCTTTTGTTCAATTTCTGCAGGCAGTTGTTGTAACATGGAACAATTAGGCACAATGGCTCCTGATTGAAGAAACACTTCACAAGACAACCAACCAAATGATGGAACAAAGTCCTTTGTCTGTTGGTTCTCTTGAAACATGTTTCTTTGAACAGAGCCATTCCATCATTAAGCTTAGCTGCATTGTGTTATAGAAAAACTGAAACTTGCAACTGACAGATTTTTTCTTACATATGACCTGTTTCTATGGGAATGTATTTACAACATTGAATTTTTAAAATTGCCAGTTATTAAGCTTTTGTTCAATTTCTGCATGCAGTTGATATAGCATGGAACAATTAGGCACAATGGCTCCTGCTTGAAGAGACACTTCACAAGAGAACCAACCAAATGATGGATCAAAGTCCTTTGTCTGTTGGTTCTCTTGAAATATGTTTCTTTGAGCAGAGCCATTCCAACATTAAGCTTAGCTGCATTGTGTTATAGAAAAACTGACACTATTCAACTGACAGATTGTTTCTTACATATGACCTGTTTCTATGGGAATGTATTTACAACATTGAATTTTTAAAATTGCCAGTTATTAAGCTTTTGTTCAATTTCTGTATGCAGTTGATATAGCATGGAACAATTAGGCACAATGGCTCCTGCTTGAAGAGACACTTCACAAGAGAACCAACCAAATGATGGATCAAAGTCCTTTGTCTGTTGGTTCTCTTGAAATATGTTTCTTTGAGCAGAGCCATTCCAACATTAAGCTTAGCTGCATTGTGTTATAGAAAAACTGACACTATTCAACTGACAGATTGTTTCTTACATATGACCTGTTTCTATGGGAATGTATTTACAACATTGAATTTTTAAAATTGCCAGTTATTAAGCTTTTGTTCAATTTCTGCATGCAGTTGATATAGCATGGAACAATTAGGCACAATGGCTCCTGCTTGAAGAGACACTTCACAAGAGAACCAACCAAATGATGGATCAAAGTCCTTTGTCTGTTGGTTCTCTTGAAACATGTTTCTTTGAGCAGAGCCATTCCAACATTAAGCTTAGCTGCATTGTGTTATAGAAAAACTGACACTATTCAACTGACAGATTGTTTCTTACATATGACCTGTTTCTATGGGAATGTATTTACAACATTGAATTTTTAAAATTGCCAGTTATTAAGCTTTTGTTCAATTTCTGCATGCAGTTGATATAGCATGGAACAATTAGGCACAATGGCTCCTGCTTGAAGAGACACTTCACAAGAGAACCAACCAAATGATGGATCAAAGTCCTTTGTCTGTTGGTTCTCTTGAAACATGTTTCTTTGAGCAGAGCCATTCCAACATTAAGCTTAGCTGCATTGTGTTATAGAAAAACTGACACTATTCAACTGACAGATTGTTTCTTACATATGACCTGTTTCTATGGGAATGTATTTACAACATTGAATTTTTAAAATTGCCAGTTATTAAGCTTTTGTTCAATTTCTGCATGCAGTTGATATAGCATGGAACAATTAGGCACAATGGCTCCTGGTTGAAGAGACACTTCACAAGAGAACCAACCAAATGCTGGATCAAAGTCCTTTGTTGGTTCTCTAGAAACGTGTTTCTTTGAACAGAGCCATTCCATCATTAAGCTTAGCTGCATTGTGTTATAGAAAAACTGAAACTATTCAACTGACAGATTTTTTCTTACATATGACCTGTTTCTATGGGAATGTATTTACAACATTGAATTTTTAAAATTGCCAGTTATTAAGCTTTTGCTCAATTTCTACAGGCAGTTGTTATAACATGGAACAATTAGGCACAATGGCTCCTGCTTGAAGAAACACTTCACAAGAGAACCAACCAAATGCTGGATCAAAGTCCTTTGTTGGTTCTCTAGAAACGTGTTTCTTTGAACAGAGCCATTCCATCATTAAGCTTAGCTGCATTGTGTTATAGAAAAACTGAAACTATTCAACTGACAGATTTTTTCTTACATATGACCTGTTTCTATGGGAATGTATTTACAAAATTGAATTTTTAAAATTGCCAGTTATTAAGCTTTTGTTCAATTTCTGCAGGCAGTTGTTATAACATGGAACAATTAGGCACAATGGCTCCTGCTTGAAGAAACACTTCACAAGAGAACCAACTAAATGATGGATCAAAGTCCTTTGTCTGTTGGTTCTCTTGAAACATGTTTCTTTGAACAGAGCCATTCCACCATTAAGCTTAGCTGCATTGTGTTATAGAAAAACTGAAACTATTCAACTGACAGATTTTTTCTTACATATTACCTGTTTCTATGGGAATGTATTTACAAAATTCCGTGTGGGTAGTATTCACAAAAGTTCATGGAACTTTGGTACAATTTGTGCACAGTTAGTTGTTATTACATGGAACAAGTAGGTAATTTTATAAAGACAAATTACGTAAAGAATTTACCAAATGATGGATCAAAGTCCTTTGTCTGTTGGTTCTCTTGAAACATGTTTCTTTGAACAGAGCCATTCCACCATTAAGCTTAGCTGCATTGTGTTATAGAAAAACTGAAACTATTCAACTGACAGATTTTTTTCTTACATATTACTTTTGAGTGGGAACCAGTACTGCCGACAGAGGACGACCAAGATCTGCGACTGCTGAAGTAGAGCGAGTAATTCTGTTGTCACCAGTAGTATTACCCTGTACGAGTAATATTCTGCCAGTAGTTATTACAGCAGTGTGGCTCAACTCCTAACTTTCCTGCCTTAGTGATATTCACCGATGAAGCACAGTTCACACGCGACAGAATCCTAAACTTTCACAATCAGCATGTGTGGTCTGAGAAAACCCACGTGCTATTCTTCCATCACGTCGCCAACAGCGGTTCAGCCTAAACATCTGGTCAGGTGTTGTTGGTGATAAGTTATTTGTGCCCCATGTACTTCCCAACAAACTCGTGGGGTGGGCACACCACACCTTTCTGGAAAACAACATGCCTGATTTCTTGGACAACACGCCGGTAATCATTCGTCAGCAAGCACACTTTATGCACGATGGCACTCCCGCACATTTTAGCCACCTAGCTCGCAATTACTTGAATCGCAAGTTTTTTTAGTCAGTGGATAGGTAGAGGTAGACCAACTGCCTGGAATCCACGCTCACTAGATTTAAACCCTCTAGATTTCTTCTTGTGGGGCCATTTAAAATCATTAGTGTATTCAACTCCAGTAGCAGATGTGGAGATTCTCCACAATCGAATTGTATGGTTGTGAAACAATGCAATACACACCAGCAATTTGGCAGCGTGTTCGCGAGTCCATGAGGCATTAATGTGAGGCCTGTATTGAGGTAGAAGGTGGACATTTTGAACAATTACACTAAGGTAATGTGAACAGTTAAGTGTCATAGACAGACCTTCATAACTCGGAAACCAAGCATTTCTGGACCTATGTTTGACATAAACTATTTTTCTTTTCTACCTATGAGGAGGAACTCATTCCTGCAGTTTTGCTGTGTATTTTTGAGACACCCTGCATACACTCCAAATTGGATTTTGAGTCCTAACTGTGTGTTACCTACTAAGCTTTCATGAGTATGAAAGAACTTCCAGTTTTGCGTCTCCGAGCAGCAAGAGAAGATGTCATTCACCAACTGGCTGCTGCTGATGAAAAAAAGTCGTCGTGCTGCGGAAGAGGAGCGTAAATTCTACCCATTCACTTCAATACTGTCTTCTTTCCCCCCCCTGCTGAATTTGTACTTCAGGTTTATTTACACTAAAAAGTTGAAAACAAGTGGAGGAAATATGCAAATTTATGCGTTCATTATGAAATTAATCCACACCCTCAACGTGGAACACCAAACAGAAGTCAGCGCACTTTCCATGTTAATAAGTGAGTCGCGGAAAAATTCTCATCGGTCGCCGCCAGGAATCGAGCCCAGTTGCATTGAACAACTAACTAGGAGGCAAATAAGTAATTAATTCATACACTTGACGTGGATCAGAAACACCAAACTGAAGTCATCGCTCTTTCCACGTTAACAAGTGAGTCACTGAAAATTTCTCATCAGCTGCTGCCAGGAATCAAACCCAGTTACATTGAACAACTAACTAGGAGGCAAATAAGTAATTAATTCATACACTCGACATGGATCAGAAACACCAAACAGAAGTCATCGCACTTTCCACGTTAATAAGCGAGTCGTGGAAAAATTCTCATCGATCGCCGCCAGGAATCGAGCCCAGTTACATTGAACAACTAACTAGGAGGCAAATAAGTAATTAATTCATACACTCGACATGGATCAGAAACACCAAACAGAAGTCATCGCACTTTCCACGTTAATAAGCGAGTCGCGGAAAAATTTCTCATCGGCCGCTGCCAGGAATCAAACCCAGGGTCCTCCAGTTACGTTGAACAAATAACTAGGAGGCAAATAAGTAATTAATTCATACACTCGACGTGGATCAGAAACACCAAACAGAAGTCATCGCACTTTCCACGTTAATAAGTGAGTCACGGAAAAATTTCTCATCAGCCGCTGCCAGGAATCAAACCCAGGGTCCTCCAGTTACGTTGAACAAATAACTAAGAGGCAAATAAGTAATTAATTCATACACTCGACGTGGATCAGAAACACCAAACAGAAGTCATCGCTCTTTCCACGTTAACAAGTGAGTCACTGAAAATTTCTCTTCAGCCGCTGCCAGGAATCAAACCCAGGGTCCTCCAGTTACGTTGAACAAATAACTAGGAGGCAAATAAGTAATTAATTCATACACTCGGCGTGGATCAGAAACACCAAACAGAAGTCATCGCTCTTTCCACGTTAACAAGTGAGTTACGGAAAAATTTCTCTTCAGCTGCTGCCAGGAATCAAACCCAGGGTCCTCCAGTTACGTTGAACAAATAACTAGGAGGCAAATAAGTAATTAATTCATACACTCGACGTGGATCAGAAGCACCAAACAGAAGGCATCGCTCTTTCCACGTTAACAAGTGAGTTACGGAAAAATTTCTCTTCAGCCGCTGCCAGGAATCAAACCCAGGGTCCTCCAGTTATGTTGAACAAATAACTAGGAGGCAAATAAGTAATTAATTCATACACTCGACGTGGATCAGAAACACCAAACAGAAGGCATCGCTCTTTCCACGTTAACAAGTGAGTTACGGAAAAATTTCTCTTCAGCCGCTGCCAGGAATCAAACCCAGGGTCCTCCAGTTATGTTGAAAAAATAACTAGGAGGCAAATAAGTAATTAATTCATACACTCGACGTGGATCAGAAACACCAAACAGAAGGCATCGCTCTTTCCACGTTAACAAGTGAGTCACTGAAAATTTCTCATCAGCTGCTGCCAGGAATCAAACCCAGGGTCCTCCAGTTACGTTGAACAAATAACTAGGAGGCAAATAAGTAATTAATTCATACACTCGACGTGGATCAGAAACACCAAACAGAAGGCATCGCTCTTTCCACGTTAACAAGTGAGTCACAGAAAAATTTCTCTTCAGCCGCTGCCAGGAATCAAACCCAGGGTCCTCCAGTTACGTTGAAAAAATAACTAGGAGGCAAATAAGTAATTAATTCATACACTCGACGTGGATCAGAAACACCAAACAGAAGTCATTGCTCTTTCCACGTTAGCAAGTGAGTCACGGAAAAAATTTCTCATCAGCCGCTGCCAAGAATCAAACTCAGGAAAATATGTGTTTACGTACAAAATTTCAAAAATGTGTGTTTTTTATGTAAAAATATATTTATTTACCTAAAAATTGATCCATGTTTCGCTCTTTTTTTTTTTTTTTCTTGGCATAAAGCTTTTAAATTTATCAGGAAAAATGTACAGATTTCTAAAGGAGCTTGAATTTTAGAATGATAAATTTTCGATGTTTAACTGTGTGGTTGTATATATTTATTTTGTTTTTAATGTTTCCATAATAATAGATCTTTTTTTCTTCTTTTTTTTTCAGGTTACAGAAATCTGGGTCCTCGAGTGAAACTCAGGTCTCTTATAAAAGAGAGAAACAACCTCATGGAAAGAAATTCAATTTCAAAAAGCGAAAGCCTGTTAAATAATTATAGTGTAAATAAATGTAAATTAAAAAGGTGTATCTCGTGCATATTTTTTTACCAATGTCAATTTGTTATTCTTTTGCAGTGGGAGTTTGTGTGGTGTATTTTGAGCGTTTTTATATCCTGTGTAAACTTTACCATTATTCATGGCAGTGGTGCTTGTAACAACAAAAACTGAAAGTCTTACATTACCCATTTCCTCTAAACCCTCAGTTGTCTGCTCTGTAACATACCGAAACGACTCAGAACTCATTTGTGTGCTGGCAAGATGTTTTGCTTGGCAAGACGTGTTTTGATCATGTCAGGAATGGAGATGTGTTGCAGATATACACTGAAGAGCAATTGAATTAGAGACAGCTGGCGTTATGCAAATGTGGCGCTGTGGGCGGCCCTGTAAACGGAAACGACATGACGTATGCAGCGATCCAAAAATATAAGGAGTGATGCGACAGGAATCGGTAAGAGTCGGACGCAGTATGGGTAAGACGAAGGATCTGAGCACATTTGATCGTGGGCAAATTGTCGGGGCCCGACGAATGGGTCACTCCATCTCGGAAGTCGTGCAGGCACTATGATTTTCACGAGCCACTGTGTCACGGGTGCACCGTGAGTACATCGAATCCGGTAAAACCATCCCTGCAAGAGCCAACTGCCGTGGACAACAGCGTGTCGATGAGCGGGGTCATCGTCGGCTAGATCCCATTGTAACAGTGGATAGACGGGCCACAGTGCAAGACATCACTCTGCAATCTAACGCTGGTGCACAAAAACGTGTAAGCAGCCACACCATCCAGAACCATCTTCTCGCTATGGGGTACAGAAGCCATCGTCCCACGAGGGTACCGCTGCTGACCGCACATCACAGGGTGTAAAGATTAGCATGGGCGCGGGGGAACATGGCCACTGGACCCTAGACATGTGGGAAAATGTTGCGTGGACTGGTGAGTCGAGGTTCACGTTGGTACATGCGGATGGCAGGATACGAGTATGGCGCAAACCACATGAAGCGATGGATCCTTCTTGCCAGCAGGGTACTCTTCAAACTGGTGGGGGTGGGATTCTCGTCTGTGGACTGTTTACGTGGACTGAAATGGGACCCCTGGTACGTGGGACATCGTCCCTCACAGGTCAACGTAACCGCGATATCCTGGACGACCATTTGCTCCCGTTTGTGCGTCTTCAACATCCCACTGGGGACCTTATCTTGCAACAATACAATGCACCATGCCATCACTCTCGAATTGTATCTGAATGGTTGGATGAACACTCCACCGACGTGACCTTGCTTCCTTGGCCAGCTAGGTCTCAGTGCCATCGAACACATCTGGGATGCCATCGAGAGATATGTTTGAAACTCTGACACCCCCTCCATCAAATATTTGTGAACTGTAGAAGCTTGTTAAGGGGTAGTGGATCCGTATGGCTTCCCAACGCTTCCGGTGTCTTGTCGAGTCCATGCCGAGACGAATCGCCGCCGTCATCAGGACGAAAGGTGGTGCTACACGTTACTAGACAGTTATCTCTAATTCAATTGCTCTTCAGTGTATAATGTTGTTAGTTATCTTACTAACTAATGTTGTTAGTTAGTAAGATGGAGACAAATATTCTGAGGTGGTTTGGCCATGTTGAAAGAATGAGTCTTGAGATGCTTACTAAGAGAATTTATTCAGCCCAAGTGGCAGGAAAGAAAGGTAAAATGTTGTTATTAAGGTGGAGACAAATATTCTGAGGTAGTTTGGCCATGTTGAAAAAATGAGTGGTGAGATGCTTACTAAGAGAATTTATTCAGCCCAAGTTGCAGGAAAGAAAGGGAAAATGTTGTTATTAAGGTGGAGACAAATATTCTGAGGTAGTTTGGCCATGTTGAAAAAATGAGTGGTGAGATGCTTACTAAGAGAATTTATTCAGCCCAAGTGGCAGGAAAGAAAGGTAAAATCTTGTTAGTAAAGTGGAAACAAACATTCTGAGGTAGTTTGGCCATGTTGAAAAAATGAGTGGTGAGATGCTTACTAAGAGAATTTATTCAGCCCAAGTGGCAGGAAAGAAAGGTAAAATGTTGTTAAGGTGGAGACAAATATTCTGAGGTAGTTTATCCATGTTGAAAAAATGAGTGGTGAGATGCTTACTAAGAGAATTTATTCAGCCCAAGTGGCAGGAAAGAAAGGTAAAATCTTGTTAGTAAAGTGGAAACAAATATTCTGAGGTAGTTTGGCCATGTTGAAAAAATGAGTGGTGAGATGCTTACTAAGAGAATTTATTCAGCCCAAGTGGCAGGAAAGAAAGGTAAAATGTTGTTATTAAGGTGGAGACCAATATTCTGAGGTAGTTTGGCCATGTTGAAAAAATGAGTGGTGAGATGCTTGCTAAGAGAATTTAGTCAGCCCAAGTGGCAGGAAAGAAAGGTAAAATGTTGTTATTAAGATGGAGACAAATATTCTGAGGTAGTTTGGCCATGTTGAAAAAATGAGTGGTGAGATGCTTCCTAAGAGAATTTATTCAGCCCAAGTTGCAGGAAAGAAAGGTAAAATGTTGTTATTAAGGTGCAGACAAATATTCTGAGGTAGTTTGGCCATGTTGAAAAAATGAGTGGTGAGATGCTTACTAAGAGAATTTATTCAGCCCAACTGGCAGGAAAGAAAGGTAAAATGTTGTTAGTAAGGTGGAGACAATTATTCTGAGGTAGTTTGGCTATGTTGAAAAAATGAGTGGTGAGATGCTTACTAAGAAAATTTATTCAGCCCAAGTGAGAGGAAAGAAAGCTGAAATGTGTTAGTAAGGTGGAGACAATTATTCTGAGGTAGTTTGGCTATGTTGAAAAAATGAGTGGTGAGATGCTTACTAAGAGAATTTATTCAGCCCAAGTGGCAGGAAAGAAAAGTAAAATGTTGTTAGTAAGGTGGAGACAAATATTCTGAGGTAGTTTGGCTATGTTGAAAAAATGAGTGGTGAGATGCTTACTAAGAGAATTTAGTCAGCCCAAGTGGCAGGAAAGAAAGGTAAAATGTTGTTAGTAAGGTGGAGACAAATATTCTGAGGTAGTTTGGCAATGTTGAAAAAATGAGTGGTGAGATGCTTACTAAGATAATTTATTCAGCCCAAGTGGCAGGAAAGAAAGGTAAAATGTTGTTAGTAAGGTGGAGACAAATATTCTGAGGTAGTTTGGCAATGTTGAAAAAATGAGTGGTGAGATGCTTACTAAGAAAATTTATTCAGCCCAAGTGAGAGGAAAGAAAGCTGAAATGTGTTAGTAAGGTGGAGACAATTATTCTGAGGTAGTTTGGCTATGTTGAAAAAATGAGTGGTGAGATGCTTACTAAGAGAATTTATTCAGCCCAAGTGGCAGGAAAGAAAAGTAAAATGTTGTTAGTAAGGTGGAGACAAATATTCTGAGGTAGTTTGGCTATGTTGAAAAAATGAGTGGTGAGATGCTTACTAAGAGAATTTAGTCAGCCCAAGTGGCAGGAAAGAAAGGTAAAATGTTGTTAGTAAGGTGGAGACAAATATTCTGAGGTAGTTTGGCAATGTTGAAAAAATGAGTGGTGAGATGCTTACTAAGATAATTTATTCAGCCCAAGTGGCAGGAAAGAAAGGTAAAATGTTGTTAGTAAGGTGGAGACAAATATTCTGAGGTAGTTTGGCCATGTTGAAAAAATGAGTGGTGAGATGCTTACTAAGAGAATTTATTCAGCCCAAGTGGCAGGAAAGAAAGGTAAAATGTTGTTAGTAAGGTGGAGACAAATATTCTGAGGTAGTTTGGCCATGTTGAAAAAATGAGTGGTGAGATGCTTACTAAGAGAATTTATTCAGCCCAACTGGCAGGAAAGAAAGGTAAAATGTTGTTAGTAAGGTGGAGACAAATATTCTGAGGTAGTTTGGCCATGTTGAAAAAATGAGTGGTGAGATGCTTACTAAGAGAATATATTCAGCCCATGTGACAGGAAAGAAAGGTAAAATGTTGTTATTAAGGTGGAGACAAATATTCTGAGATAGTTTGGCCATGTTGAAAAAATGAGTGGTGAGATGCTTACTAAGAGAATTTATTCAGCCCAAGTGGCAGGAAAGAAAGGTAAAATGTGTTAGTAAGGTGGAGACAAGTATTCTGAGGTAGTTTGGCCATGTTGAAAAAATGAGTGGTGAGATGCTTCCTAAGAGAATTTATTCAGCCCAAGTGGCAGGAAAGAAAGGTAAAATGTTGTTAGTAAGGTGGAGACAAATATTCTGAGGTAGTTTGGCCATGTTGAAAAAATGAGTGGTGAGATGCTTCCTAAGAGAATTTATTCAGCCCAAGTGGCAGGAGAGAAAGGTAAAATGTTGTTATTAAGGTGGAGACAAATATTCTGAGGTAGTTTGGCCATGTTGAAAAAATGAGTGGTGAGATGCTTACTAAGAGAATTTATTCAGCCCAAGTGGCAGGAAAGAAAGGTAAAATGTTGTTATTAAGGTGGAGACAAATATTCTGAGGTAGTTTGGCCATGTTGAAAAAATGAGTGGTGAGATGCTTACTAAGAGAATTTATTCAGCCCAAGTGGCAGGAAAGAAAGGTAAAATGTTGTTATTAAGGTGGAGACAAATATTCTGAGATAGTTTGGCCATGTTGAAAAAAAATGAGTGGTGAGATGCTTACTAAGAGAATTTATTCAACCCAAGTGGCAGGAAAAGAAAGGTAAAATGTTGTTATTAAGGTGGAGACAAATATTCTGAGATAGTTTGGCCATGTTGAAAAAATGAGTGGTGAGATGCTTACTAAGAGAATTTATTCAACCCAAGTGGCAGGAAAGAAAGGTTAAATGTTGTTATTAAGGTGGAGACAAATATTCTGAGATAGTTTGGCCATGTTGAAAAAATGAGTGGTGAGATGCTTACTAAGAGAATTTATTCAACCCAAGTGGCAGGAAAGAAAGGTAAAATGTTGTTATTAAGGTGGAGACAAATATTCTGAGATAGTTTGGCCATGTTGAAAAAAATGAGTGGTGAGATGCTTACTAAGAGAATTTATTCAACCCAAGTGGCAGGAAAGAAAGGTAAAATGTTGTTATTAAGGTGGAGACAAATATTCTGAGATAGTTTGGCCATGTTGAAAGAATGAGTGGTGAGATGCTTACTAAGAGAATTTATTCGGCACAAGTGGCAGGAAAGAAAGGTAAACTGTTGTTAGTAAGGTGGAGACGAATATTCTGAGGTGGTCTGCCCATGTTAAAAGAATGAGTGGTGAGATGCTTACTAAGAGAATTTATTCAGCCCAAGTGGCAGGAAAGAAAGGTAAAATGTTGTTAGTAAGGTGGAGACAAATATTCTGAGTGTAGTTTGGCCATGTTGAAAAAAATGAGTGGTGAGATGCTTACTAAGAGAATTTATTCAGCAGAAGTGGCAGGAAAGAAAGGTAAAATGTTGTTAGTAAGGTGGAGACAAATATTCTGAGGTGGTTTGGCCATGTTGAAAGAATGAGTATTGAGATGCTTACTAAGAGAATTTATTCGGCACAAGTGGCAGGAAAGAAAGGTAAACTGTTGTTAGTAAGGTGGAGACGAATATTCTGAGGTGGTCTGCCCATGGTAAAAGAATGAGTGGTGAGATGCTTACTAAGAGAATTTATTCAGCCCAAGTGGCAGGAAAGAAAGGTAAAATGTTGTTAGTAAGGTGGAGACAAATATTCTGAGGTAGTTTGGCCATGTTGAAAAAAATGAGTATTGAGATGCTTACTAAGAGAATTTATTCAGTCCAAGTGGCAGGAAAGAAAGGTAAAATCTTATTAGTAAAGTGGAAACAAACATTTTGAGGTGGTTTGGCCATGTTGAAAAAATGAGTGGTGAGATTCTTCCCAAGAGAATTTGTTGAGCCGAAATGGCAGAAAAGGAAGATAGAGGAAGGCCAAGGAAATCACGGGAGAACCACATTCAGAAATGTCTGCATGAGAAAAAGGTTATGAGTATGCAGCACAAAATGTGTTGTGTGAGATGTTTGATAGATGTCAGTGAAGATCAAGTTGTGTACCAAGATCGCTGCAAATGGAGACTGATGATAACATTCCAATGAAATCTATCAGCTGTAATTTGGTTTGACAGATGATCCGCCTTTGAGGTGTTGATCTCTGAATCTTAAATATCAGCTTTGTGATATACACTGAGCGCTCATTGAATTTTGACCTCCTCTCGTGTAAAGTGAGTTTTTACCTGACACTGGCGGGGGTGTGACTTGTAGTCTAAGTGTGTGTGTGTTCAAGAAATTGGGTTTTAAAAAAATAATAAAACCAAGGATTCATTGGCGATTATAAAAGACCATATTGTAGATGTATGAATGAAGGGTTGGTGGGTCCACTTTGGAAATGGTGGGGGCAGGCACATGGGCTGTTCAGGGGTCTGGTACGATTGGTCCAACCACGATTGGTCCAATACCAATTCGTTCAATGGACAATTGGTCCAAAGGTACGATTGGTCCAATGCCGATTCGCCCAATGGACAATTGGTCCAATTCCGTCCTATCTGTCCGAAGTGCTAGTCGTGCTATAAAAGTCTCATCTGTTCTGATTCTATCTCCGATGTTATACGAAAGTACCGGTAGTCCAAAGAATGTAAAATAATGTTGCAAATAATGTTGCATTTCATGCGTAATATTGTGGTTAGAGATTCCTTTTTTTTTTTTTTTTTTTTTGTAATCGCGTTTTCATTCTTGTTATACTGTCCTTGCTGCCGTATGAAGTTACTGATGTACGAGCCGTTCTATCAAATTCAATGTTTCTCTTTTGCATGAAATAATATAAAATACTAGTGTTCCGTTTCTGTTTGTAGAATGCAGTGGGGTTTTCCGCCAACTGCCCAATGGAAACAACTGGTCGGGGTTTGGGCAGAGGCCTTTTCAACAGTTTTTATTCCAGCGATGTCACATTCGTAACGTTTACCTATCAAATCAAGTTAATAATATTGAGCTTTCACTTAAACACGAAATATTAATTCATAGGCCCTAGGCCTAGGCGGCTTTTTTAACAGTTTATATTCTACCGATGTCATATTCATAACGTTTACATATCAAATCAAGTTAATAATATTGCGCTTTTACTTAAACACGAAATATTAATTCATAGACCCTAGGCCTAGGCCTTTTCAACAGTTTTTATTCCAGCGATGTCATATCCATAACGTTTACATATCAAATCAAGTTAATAATATTGCGCTTTTACTTAAACACGAAATATTAATTCATAGACCCTAGGCCTAGGCCTTTTCAACAGTTTTTATTCCAGAGATGTCATATTCATAACGTTTACATATCAAATCAAGTTAATAATATTGTGCTTTTACTTAAACACGAAATATTAATTCATAGACCCTAGGCCTAGGCCTTTTCAACAGTTTTTATTCCAGCGATGTCATATCCATAACGTTTACATATCAAATCAAGTTAATAATATTGCGCTTTTACTTAAACACGAAATATTAATTCATAGGCCCTAGGCCTAGGCTTTTTTAACAGTTTTAATTCTACCGATGTCAGATTCATAACGTTTGCATATCAAATCAAGTTAATAATATTGAGCTTTTATTAAAACATGAAATATTAATTCATAGGCCCTAGGCCTAGGCCTTTTTTGGACTTTTTATTCTACCGATGTCATATTCATAACGTTTACTTATTAAATCAAGTTAATAATATTGCGCTTTTACTTTAGCACGAAATATTAATTCATAGGCCCGCGGCCAAGGTGCCTAGCAAAGACCTCAGAAATTATACGATGTATGCCTTTTATAAAGTTTTATAAAATGTTTACAAATACCAAATATCTAGGTTGTAACTCAAAATCTTCTAAAAAGGCCCGGGGCCTAGGTGCCTTGTAAAGACCTGAGGAATGATACGATGAGTGCCTTTTATTTTATAAGGCTTTATAGAATGTTTACAAATACCAAATATCTAGGTTGTAAATTAAAGTCTTCAAAAAATGCCCGTGGCCTAGGTGCTTTGCAAACAGCTGAGAAATGCTCCACTGAGTGTCTTTTACCAGGTTTATGTAAAATGTTTACAATTACCAAATATACGGAAATTATCTTTCAAAAGGATATAAAGAAAAGAATAATTTAAATTATTATTCCTTTCTGGAAAATAAAGTTTACCGTTGGTAAGATGATACCATTGGACGAATCGGCGTTGGACCAATCGTACCATTGGACAAATCGGCGTTGGACCAATCATCGTTGGACGAATCGTCCGGAACGGGCTGTTCAAGGGCCACCTTGGTTAAGGACATGTTTCCAAAATGGACAAACAAACATAAAGTGCAGGAAAAGTTGGCTTCCAGAAGTGAATGATGGCTGTGTTACCTTGTACACAGCAATTCACACATTGCAGTTGATGGTTGATACAGTATGGATCAACCAGAAATATCCCATGTGACTATACACTGCATGGATGGGTTACAACAGCAAGTTGACTGGTGGTCTGTGTAAAACTCACCTGGCCGACCCGGTGGCGCAGTGGTCTAAGCGATGGCCTCTGATCATTCGTCCGAAAGGGGTCCGGGTTCGAATCCCGGTCAGGCATGGATGTTGTGTTTGTCTTACGGCACTGGCTCTCTCCCTTCCCTGGAACCAGTGACCCTAAATTAGGGACGGGCGACTGCTTATAGCCCATTGAGTTGCTCACGGTGGTCGTTAAACCTCCAATCAATCAATGAATGGATGTTGTGTTTGTCTTACGGCACTGGCTCTCTCCCTTCCCTGGAACCAGTGACCCTAAATTAGGGATGGGCGACTGCTTATAGCCCATTGAGTTGCTCACGGTGGTCGTTAAACCTCCAATCAATCAACGAATGGATGTTGTGTTTGTCTTACGGCACTGGCTCTCTCCCTTCCCTGGAACCAGTGACCCTAAATTAGGCACAGGCGACTGCTTATAGCCCATTGAGTTGCTCACGGTGGTCGTTAAACCTCCAATCAATCAACGAATGGATGTTGTGTTTGTCTTACGGCACAGGCTCTCTCCCTTCCCTGGAACCAGTGACCCTAAATTAGGGACGGGCGACTGCTTATAGCCCATTGAGTTGCTCACGGTGGTCGTTAAACCTCCAATCAATCAATGAATGGATGTTGTTTGTCTTACGGCACTGGCTCTCTCCCTTCCCTGGAACCAGTGACCCTAAATTAGGGACGGGCGACTGCTTATAGCCCATTGAGTTGCTCACGGTGGTCGTTAAACCTCCAATCAATCAACGAATGGATGTTGTGTTTGTCTTACGGCACTGGCTCTCTCCCTTCCCTGGAACCAGTGACCCTAAATTAGGGACGGGCGACTGCTTATAGCCCATTGAGTTGCTCACGGTGGTCGTTAAACCTCCAATCAATCAATGAATGGATGTTGTTTGTCTTACGGCACTGGCTCTCTCCCTTCCCTGGAACCAGTGACCCTAAATTAGGGACGGGCGACTGCTTATAGCCCATTGAGTTGCTCACGGTGGTCGTTAAACCTCCAATCAATCAACGAATGGATGTTGTGTTTGTCTTACGGCACTGGCTCTCTCCCTTCCCTGGAACCAGTGACCCTAAATTAGGGACGGGCGACTGCTTATAGCCCATTGAGTTGCTCACGGTGGTCGTTAAACCTCCAATCAATCAATGAATGGATGTTGTTTGTCTTACGGCACTGGCTCTCTCCCTTCCCTGGAACCAGTGACCCTAAATTAGGGACGGGCGACTGCTTATAGCCCATTGAGTTGCTCACGGTGGTCGTTAAACCTCCAATCAATCAATGAATGGATGTTGTTTGTCTTACGGCACTGGCTCTCTCCCTTCCCTGGAACCAGTGACCCTAAATTAGGGACGGGCGACTGCTTATAGCCCATTGAGTTGCTCACGGTGGTCGTTAAACCTCCAATCAATCAATGAATGGATGTTGTTTGTCTTACGGCACTGGCTCTCTCCCTTCCCTGGAACCAGTGACCCTAAATTAGGGACGGGCGACTGCTTATAGCCCATTGAGTTGCTCACGGTGGTCGTTAAACCTCCAATCAATCAACGAATGGATGTTGTGTTTGTCTTACGGCACTGGCTCTCTCCCTTCCCTGGAACCAGTGACCCTAAATTAGGGACGGGCGACTGCTTATAGCCCATTGAGTTGCTCACGGTGGTCGTTAAACCTCCAATCAATCAATGAATGGATGTTGTGTTTGTCTTACGGCACTGGCTCTCTCCCTTCCCTGGAACCAGTGACCCTAAATTAGGGACGGGCGACTGCTTATAGCCCATTGAGTTGCTCACGGTGGTCGTTAAACCTCCAATCAATCAACGAATGGATGTTGTGTTTGTCTTACGGCACTGGCTCTCTCCCTTCCCTGGAACCAGTGGCCCTAAATTAGGGACGGGCGACTGCTTATAGCCCGTTGAGTTGCTCACGGTGGTCGTTAAACCACCAATCACATCACACAAAACTCACCTGACAACTTCACAAGGACATTCTACTCTTCGCTCCATTTCTCTCTCTCTGATCCAGGATCATCGGTACAAGAATCAGTTCTGTACTCCCCCCCCCTCCATGGGGGATATGTTCCAAGATTCCCAGCAAACGCCTGAAACTGCTGGGAGTCACTACATATAGGAAAAAACATAGTATGTATATAGTACCAAAACCTATACATACACTGTTTTTTCCTATACAGAGTGCATAGGAAAGTCCCTTTAGAATAGAATAACTTGCGAATGGAGAGAGGTACAGCTATGCAAGTGACATAACGGTATAGTAAAGCGATTACGCCCGATCGAATGCAACTGATAGCAGCGCCCCTAGTGAAGAAATGCGGAAGTTAGCCATTGCAAATTGAAAACGAAAAGAGATAGAGCAAAATTCCATACCTGCCATATTACCATGACCCCGGTTGTACGGTGGTCGCGGAATACTTAATACTCGTCTAATTGGATAAACAGTGAGGTTGCGTTCCCATAAATGTAAAGAACCCAATCTCAAAGTTTACGGACGTCGCGTTGCGTTTCATATGAGCTCGTTACGAGGTATTCGTAAAAAACCCATGTGCCGCAAATTGTGAATTTAGAGGAATATACACAGCCTATAAGGTTAGCTACACCAGGTTAAGCAATTAACAATGTTTATTAATGGAAAAAGTATATATATATATAAGCAATTACATCCTTTAGGCTGCAGACAACTCAAAGAAGCATGGAGGTGTAACCAGGAGAGATAAGAAGAGGAACTCGTGGATCCGAAAAATGACAAGAGTGGAAGACATCATGATCAGAGTTAAATCCCTGAAATGGCAATTGGGCCACCCCGGTGGCGCAGTGGTCTAAGGCGCTGACCTCTGATCATTCGTCCGTAAGGGGTCCGGGTTCGAATCCCAGTGAGGCATGGATGTTGTGTTTGTCTTATGGCACTGGCTCTCTCCCTCCCCTGGAACCAGTGACCGTAAATTAGGGACGGGCGACTGCTTATAGCCCATTGAGTTGCTCACGGTGGTCGTTAAACCTCCAATCAATCAATGAATGGATGTTGTGCTTGTCTTACGGCACTGGCTCTCTCCATCCCCTGGAACCAGTGACCGTAAATTAGGGACGGACGACTGCTTATAGCCCATTGAGTTGCTCACGGTGGTCGTTAAACCTCCAATCAATCAATGAATGGATGTTGTGTTTGTCTTACGGCACTGGCTCTCTCCCTTCCCTGGAACCAGTGACCCTAAATTAGGGACGGGCAACTGCTTATAGCCCATTGAGTTGCTCACGGTGGTCGTTAAACCTCCAATCAAAAAAAAAAAAAAAAAAAAAAAGGACCTCATATTCAAGATCGTATCACTTAATTGCAGGGGATTCGCATCCCCCTCAATAATGCCTTGGCTTATGAAGACCTCAACCCGTTAGGGGCAGATCTTCTCCTACTCCGTGAAACGAATTGCAAATCTACCACTCTCTTCTCTAGATGGCGGCCGTGGAACTATAAGTTTCACCATGCATTTGGATTATCTCCTCATAGTGGCCTCGCAATTGGCGTCCGCAACACCTTCAACTCTACTGTCACCTCCTTTTTCAGTTCGCAACCTGTGTAGAGATCTCCTACAGCTTGCAACTTTCACCATTGAGTCAACTTGTTACCATATTTTCAATATCTACATTCCATGTTCTACAACCTTCCTGTCGATACTATTCACCCGTCTTCGTCGTGCTTTATCTCGCATCTCTCCTACAGATCACGTTCTCATAGGAGGTGATTTTAACTGCACCCTCAATCCTCAACATGATCGGTCCCCTTCCATCAGAGAGCACCGAGTCGCCTTGGTGAATCTTCTACAGTCGATTGTTTCAAACAACTCACTCACTGATGTCCACCGCCGCTTCCATCCGACGACGACTCTTCACACCTGGTGCTCATCCCATGACCACAGTCCTTCTACAGCCCGTCTTGACAGGTTTTATGCCTCAAGTACCATTCTTCCAGCTGTGACTGAATCGTGCATTCATCCCACAGCCTCTTCTGATCACTGCGCTATTGCTCTCACCGTTCATACTGCTAGGACAAAACTCAAGACAATTCGTCCTTGGACTTTTGATCTCAGACCCACATTTCTGCTCGTCAGTTCGATCATTCCTAGAGGAAAGACGAACACAACTCCAATCTGCCTCCTGTGGTCTAACTTTGTGGATGGAGATCAAACAACACCTTGTTCTTCATGTCCGCAACCTTTCTTTCACGGCAAAGACGATTCAGAACATGCGTCTTGACCATGTTCGCTCAATGCTCTCTCTTCTTAGCCTAAGTGATCCTCTCTTCTCCTCCTATCAAGCAGAACTTCGATCTCTTCTCCTTCCACTGGCTCAACAAGCTCTGTGTTGACTCCGTCTTCAACATCTGACGCCAGACGCGCATAATTATGAGTTTCTTACATCAGTGGAACGCACACGACGAGCATCGAGTGCACTTAATTATCTCCGCCTTTTTTCTGGTGAGGTGTCGGACGACCCGATCACTCTTTGTTCTCATGTCCGTAAGCAATATACTGAAAAGTTCTGTGAACCTCCTCCTCCATCCCCCACAGCTATGGCATCTCTCCTTTCTAATTTACCACAAGTTCCACCCCATCTTGCTACCACTCTACTTCTACCCCCCCCCCCCCACTTTCCGAACTCTCCACATTCCTTTCCCTGAATTCCAGTGCCGCTCCAGGTCCGGACGGCCTAACTTTCTGCTTTTACAAAACTTTTCTACCTCTACTTCTTCCGTTTCTCCTCTCTGCTTTTTCAGCTGCCTTTACTGTCTCCCGGCTCTCCCGAGGAGATTTACAGCCGCATATGTAGTCCTTTTCCCCAAGAAAGGTGATCTCCTTGACTTGCAGAACTGGCGCCCTATTTCTCTACTAAATCTTGATTACAAACTTTACACTAAGCTTCTTTCTCAACGACTCAATCCCATCCTCACTCACATTCTCTCCCCCAACCAAACTTAAACAGTCCCCGGCCGCTCTCTTTCTCACAACATCCACCTCCTTAACGACCTGATCCACCTCGCTCGACTCCGCTCTGAACCCCTCGCCCTCCTCTCACTAGATCAACAGTCAGCCTTCGATAATATCTCCCATTTATATCTTTCTCACACACTCCTTTCTTTTGGGTTTCCTCCCTCTTTTGTTTCCCTCCTCTCCTCCCTCTATCAGGACGCCAGTTTTCAGGTTAAGTTTTCCACCTTTCTCACAGCGCCGATTCCCTTCCGCCGTGGAGTGAGGCAAGGCTGCCCACTCTCCGGCCAACTCTTTGCAATAGCCATCGAACCATTTCTTCGCACAGTGCACCGTTCCTTTCAAGCTACTCTGCCACCACTCATCGGCCGCACGAGAGACAGCATGGCATCACCTCAGTTGCATATGCAGATGATGTAACCTTTTGCGTTCGTCTCGAATCACAGTTCACTCAACTGCAAAGTCTCTTCACAGAATACGCCTCGTGCTCCGGCGCAGCGATTAATTCTTCCAAAAGCACAGGCCTGTGGTGCGGCTCCTGGGTTGATCGTATGGATTCCCCTTTTGGGTGCCAACTGGTCTTCCATCTCACAACGCTTCCTTGGCGTCCATCATGGTATACCGGGCGATGCCTCCCTTACCACGTGAAATACCATTCATCCACGCTTGCACAAGTTAACTGCCTTTTGGCGCAGAGCCCAGTTCTGCTCATCCTACTTCCAACGAGCACGTCTCACTCGTACTTACCTACTTTCTTTATGTATTCACTCCTGGCACGCAGTCAAAACTCCACTCCTTCGTCTTCAAGACATCACCCGTTTCTTCACTTCCGTAATCTGGACTGGCCACCACTGGATCAGCGCCCCAAAGCTCTGTCTTCCTCCAGACCACGGTGGCATCGGCCTTGTCGACACACATCTGTATTACAAGGCTTTCAAGATTATTACGTTCCTTCGCCTCATCACGTCACCTGTACCTGATGCTATTTCTGTAAGAGATGTCATCACTAATCCGAGCAACGTCAGCTTCACTTTTCTTTCCCTACTACTCATGGACCGTCGATCTCTTGCTCTCTCCCGATGTCCCCCTGTCTACCGAGAAGCTCTCACTTTACTCCGCTCTCTCTCTCTCTCCCTTTCTCGCTCCCCGCCTGATTCTACCACGGAACTTCTCGCCGAACCCCTCTTTTTCTCGTCTCTTCTCCACCCTTCACATCTGTCGCACTTTGCCTATCCTTCCTGGCTCCGTGCAGGAGTCGTAACAGTCAGAGACCTCACTACTTCCGACCTTTCCTGGCGTCCTTATGCCAGTCTTTCCTCCACTCTTCTTCTATCCCCCTCCTCTCGCTCTGTCTATGACTCCCTCTTTTCTACTATTATCTCTCAGTTCCCCTACCTCGCCACTCCCTCTGGCCTTACCTTTGTCCCGTCTGCTTCCCTTCCTGTTCCCTTCTTCCTGTCCCTCGCCGGCACAACTCTTCCACTCTCTTCCATTGTCGACGTCGACTCTCTACCGTTTCCTTTCCATGTCCCACTCCTCTTCTCCCATCCCCATTCCTGACATCCTCCACCACCGCTGTGTGGTCCGCCGCCCTCTCTCCTCTGTCCGCTCCCCTAGAGATCAACACTCATTGGATTTTTCTTCACCGCCGTCTTCCCGTCCCTTCCATCCTCCACCACATGACACTTCTCGATTCACCTCTTTGCCCCTTCAGTGCTCAGGAAGCTGATGTCTGCCGCCCCGGTGGCGCAGTGGTCTAAGCGATGGCCTCTGATCATTCGTCCGAACGGGATCCGGGTTCGAATCCCGGTGAGGCACGGATGTTGTGTTTGTCTTACGGCACTGGCTCTCTCCCTTCCCTGGAACCAGTGACCCTAAATTAGGGACGGGCGATTGCTTATACAGGGTTCCCACTCAACAGGGAAAACCTGGAATTCTCAGGGAATTTGAAAATGGTTCCAAAAATCAGGGAAAACTCAGGGAAAATTACCCTCTTTTTTTTTTGCAAAAATCAATGGATACTTTATTTTGCCAAAAAAAACTTATTTTTTCAAGATTTCAAACTTTTGCTTGCAATTACTTGCCTGCCTAGAATTTGGTAGATCTTACTTTCAGTTATATTAAGTATTTCCTTTATTCTCTAAAAAAAGATGCAAAATTGAATTTTTAAAATTGCCAGTTATTAAGCTTTTGTTCAATTTCTGCAGGCAGTTGTTATAACATGGAACAATTAGGCACAATGGCTCCTGCTTGAAGAAACACTTCACAAGAGAACCAACCAAATGATGGATCAAAGTCCTTTGTCTGTTGGTTCTCTTGAAACATGTTTCTTTGAACAGAGCCATTCCATCATTAAGCTTAGCTGCATTGTGTTATAGAAAAACTGAAACTATTCTTACATATGACCTGTTTCTATGGGAATGTATTTACAAAATTGAATTTTTAAAATTGCCAGTTATTAAGCTTTTGTTCAATTTCTGCAGGCAGTTGTTATAACATGGAACAATTAGGCACAATGGCTCCTGCTTGAAGAAACCCTTCACAAGAGAACCAACCAAATCATGGATCAAAGTCCTTTGTCTGTTGGTTCTCTTGAAACATGTTTCTTTGAACAGAGCCATTCCATCATTAAGCTTAGCTGCATTGTGTTATAGAAAAACTGAAACTATTCAACTGACAGATTTTTTCTTACATATGACCTGTTTCTATGGGAATGTATTTACAAAATTTAATTTTTAAAATTGCCAGTTATTAAGCTTTTGTTCAATTTCTGCAGGCAGTTGTTATAACATGGAACAATTAGGCACAATGGCTCCTGCTTGAAGAAACCCTTCACAAGAGAACCAACCAAATGATGGATCAAAGTCCTTTGTCTGTTGGTTCTCTTGAAACATGTTTCTTTGAACAGAGCCATTCCATCATTAAGCTTAGCTGCATTGTGTTATAGAAAAACTGAAACTATTCAACTGACAGATTTTTTCTTACATATGACCTGTTTCTATGGGAATGTATTTACAAAATTGAATTTTTAAAATTGCCAGTTATTAAGCTTTTGTTCAATTTCTGCAGGCAGTTGTTATAACATGGAACAATTAGGCACAATGGCTCCTGCTTGAAGAAACCCTTCACAAGAGAACCAACCAAATCATGGATCAAAGTCCTTTGTCTGTTGGTTCTCTTGAAACATGTTTCTTTGAACAGAGCCATTCCATCATTAAGCTTAGCTGCATTGTGTTATAGAAAAACTGAAACTATTCTTACATATGACCTGTTTCTATGGGAATGTATTTACAAAATTGAATTTTTAAAATTGCCAGTTATTAAGCTTTTGTTCAATTTCTGCAGGCAGTTGTTATAACATGGAACAATTAGGCACAATGGCTCCTGCTTGAAGAAACACTTCACAAGAGAACCAACCAAATGATGGATCAAAGTCCTTTGTCTGTTGGTTCTCTTGAAACATGTTTCTTTGAACAGAGCCATTACATCATTAAGCTTAGCTGCATTGTGTTATTGAAAAACTGAAACTATTCAACTGACAGATTTGTTCTTACATATGACCTGTTTGTATGGGAATGTATTTACAAAATTGAATTTTTAAAATTGCCAGTTATTAAGCTTTTGTTCAATTTCTGCAGGCAGTTGTTATAACATGGAACAATTAGGCACAATGGCTCCTGTTTGAAGAAACACTTCACAAGAGAACCAACCAAATGATGGATCAAAGTCCTTTGTCTGTTGGTTCTCTTGAAACATGTTTCTTTGAACAGAGCCATTCCATCATTAAGCTTAGCTGCATTGTGTTATAGAAAAACTGAAACTATTCAACTGACAGATTTTTTCTTACATATGACCTGTTTCTATGGGAATGTATTTACAAAATTGAATTTTTAAAATTGCCAGTTATTAAGCTTTTGTTCAATTTCTGCAGGCAGTTGTTATAACATGGAACAATTAGGCACAATGGCTCCTGCTTGAAGAAACACTTCACAAGAGAACCAACCAAATGTTGGATCAAAGTCCTTTGTCTGTTGGTTCTCTTGAAACATGTTTCTTTGAACAGAGCCATTCCATCATTAAGCTTAGCTGCATTGTGTTATAGAAAAACTGACTCTATTCAACTGACAGATTTGTTCTTACATATGACCTGTTTGTATGGTAATGTATTTACAAAATTGAATTTTTAAAATTGCCAGTTATTAAGCTTTTGTTCAATTTCTGCAGGCAGTTGTTATAACATGGAACAATTAGGCACAATGGCTCCTGCTTGAAGAAACTCTTCACAAGAGAACCAACCAAATGATGGATCAAAGTCCTTTGTCTGTTGGTTCTCTTGAAACATGTTTCTTTGAACAGAGCCATTCCATCATTAAGCTTAGCTGCATTGTGTTATAGAAAAACTGAAACTATTCAACTGACAGATTTTTTCTTACATATGACCTGTTTCTATGGGAATGTATTTACAAATTAAGTGTGGGTAGTGTTCACAAAAGTTCACAGAACTTTGGTACAGAAAATAATGTGCACAGTTAGTTATTATTAATGAAAAACAGGTAATTTTATAAAGACAAATTATGTAAAGAATTTGCAAGTGTGTGCTTTGGTGAGAAAAATGAATGGAATGGAATGAAATGTAACCATTCTTTGCAATATGCCACGCTGGAAAACTTTAAAAACCACCTGGAGAACCTGGAAAAGTCAGGGAATTGTTTTATTACCTTTGAGTGGGAACCCTGTTATAGCCCATTGAGTTGCTCACGGTGGTCGTTAAACCTCAAAAAAAAAAAAAAAAAAAAAAAAAAAAAGGAAGCTGATGTCTCTCATGTATACCTCCATTGTGTCATGTTACTGCCGCTCCTGCATTTAGCATTTTCCATCGCCCAACGCTCAGTTACAGCTGATCTCACTTTCGACGCCTACAAGACACTGCTGCTTCGAGTTTCTCCTCCAGTCAAGCTACCATTAGTTTGTTAGTTTGTTCCTACATTTTTGTTTTAGTAAAGCCCGTTATCTACGTGTTTCACCAACGCTGCCCAGATATTACCACTCCTGATACAGTGCCTCAAGCTTCTCAGATGTTAGTGTGTCATTTTCGAGACTGCCTTCTTTCTCGTCTCCGCTTCGGGAACCAAGTAGCTGTTACTCAAAACTGCGAGAGTACGTTTCTCTCTACATGGTCTCCGGCTGCGTCTCCTGGTTTGCTGGCTCGCCGATGTCGCTACAAATGACGGTTGGCCGACCATGACTTCGCCTGTACTTGCTTTTGAAGAGCTTTGTTTAAATCTTCACGATCACCATTGCAGTAGACCTTTCGTGTTGTTTCTCCTCAATTTGAATCTTATGTAATTCTTGCAATACCGTTTTTTGTGTTTAATTATTGTAGTCTCTATCATCCACGTGAATCTTTCGTATGTTGAGACGAACAACTCCCGTCTGTCTCATATTTTCACATTAATGCTTTCTTTGTTCTCATAGTGATTTTGCACAATGGTGTACTTATATTATAATTTTGTTCTGTTGTTTGTTTACACAATATCGCATCTTTCTTTTGAGACGGCCGTCTCTTTCATTTGTTCATCGATATGTGCGCCCTCTTCACTCTTTTGTTTAATTTGGCCATTGCAATGTGCTGTATATAAATTGTACAATGTTTAGAATATCGTTACTTCTTTACTACATTTTACTTGTATTAAGTAATACTCGTCTGAATGTTTCCTAAATCATACTTTAATGAAGTTGCTTTCTTATACCGAATGTATTTCTAAACTGCGCAATGTTGTACATGTGTAATTAGTTATCGCCTACACTATTATTGATTGCGATATCTTAGTTCCGTTTTGGCTCAAGTTTTTCCACGTCTATGTAATGTGCTCATGTGTTGAGACGATCAACTCACGTCAGTCTCATGTTTTCACATTATCGCTATCTTCATTTCAGTTGTGAATTGCACAAAGTAGTACATACACTGCTGGACAATTGCTAAGGACGGATCATAAACGGCTATATAGCGCATAAAAAAGTAAGTGTGGTCGGATGCCAAGTGAAATAAAATAACGTCAGAATGCCAGGACATTACAAGAAAGACAATTTATTGTGCTCTGAAATCCAGAAGGCTTTCGGAACGTGTTCAAGGGACAAACAGGCCATTTTGTGCAGAATACGTAAACGTGAAAAAAATGCAATTACCGTCCGCAGGCGTTCCGGCGTAAGATGTCAATACGGGATATGGCCACCATGGAGGGCGATGCAAGATTCCACACGTCGTGTCATGCTTTGCACAACATTATCAAGCAGCTGTTGGGGTAATTTATCCCATTCCTCTGTCAGTGCACGGATGAGGGTGTCCTTGTTTATTGGAGGGCATTGATGACCAGCAAGACTCCTCCACAAAGCATCCCACACATTTTCAATGGGATTCAGATCTGGAGAACGTGCTGGCCATACGAGGCGTTGAATATCCTCGCTCTCAAGACACTCCTGGACAGCGACTGTTCGATGACATGTTGCGTTGTCGTCCATGAAAATGAATCTATCACCGACAGCACCACGGAACATGAGGTAGCAGAACATCATTAATGTATCGTTGGCCAGTCATAGTCCCAGTTGGAAGCACATAGAGGGACGTACGGCCATTGATCATGATGCCAGCCCATACCATGACACTACATGTCGGATATCGGTCCCTTTCCTGTATGTTTGCTGGACAATATGCAGTACCACTATCACGCCAGATCAGTTGTCGTCGACAATCAGACGATAGACTGTATCTACTCTCATCTGAGAAGAGGACAGCAGACCAGTCGTTATCAGTCCAATTGCGATGTTGATGGCACCATTGCAAACGGGCGGTACGGTGACGTCTGGACAATGGGATGCACACAACAGGACGGCGGGCGTATAGTCCTCCTTCATGCAAACGTCTGGCGACAGTTTTTCGGGAGATCCGCTTGCCAGTAGCAGCCATAAACTGATTTGCTACCTCACTAGCTGTGCTGCGCCGGTGTCTTTTTGTTGATAGCACTATGTACCGATCTTCTGCAGGTGTCGTACTGCGAACACGACCTCCCCCGTGACGTTTGCTACACTCTCCATTTGTTTGAAATGATTTCCAAAGCCTTGAAACAACACTGTGGCTGACGTCGAACTCCCTGGCAACATCTGTTATTTTTCGCCCTTCTTCAATCTTGCCAAAAATACGGCCACGCGTCAAATCATCTAGGTGATGTCGGGAAGACATACTGAAAATTGCAAGTTCGTCAATTGATTCTTTCCCTTTCAACTTTGCGTTTGAACAACAACGGTCAATACGCGTCAAATCCTTTATATCTCTTATCAGCGCTATGACGTCACGAACAAGTTCGGCAATCCAAAATTTGCATACGCACAACACGTCTTACTGTATCTCGCACTTATGCTAATTTCCACATTTTCCTGCCTTCCATTTTATGGTTGCTATCGTTGCTATTGTCATCCGTCCTTAGCAATTGTCCGGCAGTGTATCTTGTAAATACGTTCTGTGGTTTGCTATCGCATTACTGCGCCATGGTTACCATGAAATGTCATGTTCGTCCATCTCTTGTATCAGTTTATCACTATGAGTGCCTTCATCATTATGTTGCTTATTTTGACCATTGCACCGAGCTGAACATAAATTGTACAAAATTTAGAAATCTTGTTACATTTTAAACTGTATTTCACTTGTATCCAGATATACTAGTCAGATTGTCATCTAACTCAAACTGCAATACCACGTTGATTTCTTATTTCCTATGTTTTCCTCAATTGCACAATGCTGTACATGTGTATATAATTCTTGTCTTTAGTATGCATGATACAAAATCCCCCAGTACTGAGATATTCTAATTCCGTCTGTCTCAGATTATTACATTTTTTTTTTATTTTTTTTTATTTTTTTTTTTTTTGTATTCTTGGTCTTCAGTAATTTCTTTTCGCACAGTGCTCAATTATTGTACACCTGCACTGTTATCTGTCAGCACTGAATTTGTACCTTTACTCCGAGACGCACTGTTACGCCAGTTCTCGTGCAAAGTATGAATGCACCCTTCACCGCGATGCTCCTTTGTAGATCCGCGCTGTATTTAAATGTACATAGTTTTTAGAATTTTGCCTATTTTAATGTATTTAACTTGTATCAGGACGTTCTAATTAGTTCGCTTCCTGAACCCTACCTTGAAAATAAAACCGATTTGAAACCATTGAGTTACTCACGGTGGTCGTTAAACCTCACAAAAAAAAAAAAATAAAAAAAAAAATATAAAGGTTTATTTAAACTAAAAGTGCGAAATCAGATTGGATTTCTTTAAAGTAAATAGAAAAAAGACTGATTTTTCGCCGCTAGATGACGCCACATGCCACAAATCTCCTAATGTGATTCACAAAATACAATTTTATTCAACGGAAGCGACAATCATGGATATTTCTACGAGTTAGCTGGCGTGGACTTCGACCCCCCCAACCATGGGCGCTGACCGGTGGGGGGGGGGGTCACTCGACCCCCTGTAGATTTATTTTTTCCCTTTATTTTATTTTATTTTATTTATTATTATTTTAATTCGCATCCCTCTGTGCTCCGGAGCTGAATGTTTTACCAATTAAGGTACACCGGGGGAATTTATCTCTGTAACTTTTCCTTTTTGATATGTGCGTCACCTCTGTAGTACTTCGAAACGAAAACTATCATAAAGACAAAATTATTATCTCAAAGAAGTATTTGCTTTTTAAGCTCAAGAAAAAGACCAGAATATGCATTGAAAGTCCAGAGAGAGAGAGAGAGAGAGAGAGAGAGTAAAACGGTTAAAATCTACGATTTTCTTTCCGAGGAGATGGGGTTGAGGTTGTATTTTTATTTATTGTATAAAAACTGCTTCACAAAACGACAAAAAGCTACGTGCCTAGCGAAACATTTTGGATTGCGAATATTTTAGTGTAGAACACTGCCGGATGACAATAGCAACGATAGCAACCATAAAATGGAAGGCAGGAAAATGTGGAAATTAGCATAAGTGCGGGATACAGTAAGACGTGTTGTGCGTATGCAAATTTTGGATTGCCGAACTTGTTCGTGACGTCATAGCGCTGATAAGAGATATAAAGGATTTGACGCGTATTGACCGTTGTTGTTCAAACGCAAAGTTGAAAGGGAAAGAATCAATTGACGAACTTGCAATTTTCAGTATGTCTTCCCGACATCACCTAGATGATTTTACGTGTGGCCGTATTATTGGCAAGATTGAAGAAGGGCGAAAAATAACAGATGTTGCCAGGGAGTTCGACGTCAGCCACAGTGTTGTTTCAAGGCTTTGGAAATCATTTCAAACAAATGGAGAGTGTATCAAACGTCACGGGGGAGGTCGTGTTCGCAGTACGACACCTGCAGAAGATCGGTACATAGTGCTATCAACAAAAAGACACCGGCGCAGCACAGCTAGTGAGGTAGCAAATCAGTTTATGGCTGCTACTGGCAAGCGGATCTCCCGAAAAACTGTCGCCAGACGTTTGCATGAAGGAGGACTATACGCCCGCCGTCCTGTTGTGTGCATCCCATTGTCCAGACGTCACCGTACCGCCCGTTTGCAATGGTGCCATCAACATCGCAATTGGACTGATAACGACTGGTCTGCTGTCCTCTTCTCAGATGAGAGTAGATACAGTCTATCGTCTGATTGTCGACGACAACTGATCTGGCGTGATAGTGGTACTGCATATTGTCCAGCAAACATACAGGAAAGGGACCGATATCCGACATGTAGTGTTATGGTATGGGCTGGCATCATGATCAATGGCCGTACGTCCCTCTATGTGCTTCCAGCTGGGACTATGACTGGCCAACGATACATTAATGATGTTCTGCTACCTCATGTTCGCATGTTCCGTGGTGCTGTCGGTGATAGATTCATTTTCATGGAAGACAACGCAACATGTCATCGAACAGTCGCTGTCCAGGAGTGTCTTGAGAGCGAGGATATGCAACGCCTCGTATGGCCAGCACGTTCTCCAGATCTGAATCCCATTGAAAATGTGTGGGATGCTTTGTGGAGGAGTCTTGCTGGTCGCCAATGCCCTCCAATAAACAAGGACACCCTCATCCGTGCACTGACAGAGGAATGGGATAAATTACCCCAACAGCTGCTTGATAATGTTGTGCAAAGCATGACACGACGTGTGGAATCTTGCATCGCCCTCCATGGTGGCCATATCCCGTATTGACATCTTACGCCGGAACGCCTGCGGACGGTAATTGCATTTTTTTCACGTTTACGTATTCTGCACAAAATGGCCTGTTTGTCCCTTGAACACGTTCCAAAGCCTTCTGGATTTCAGAGCACAATAAATTGTCTTTCTTGTAATGTCCTGGCATTCTGACATTATTTTATTTCACTTGGCATCCAACCACACTTCCTTTTTTATGCGCTATATAGCCGTTTACGATCCGTCCTTAGCAATTGTCCAGCAGTGTAAATCCGTATAAATAGTTTTTTTCTCCTGATGCATGTTTTAGTGATTGACTTTTAATGCAAAATGCAGTAACTGACAAAGTAGTGACTTTTTGAATTCTTATACGCGCTCATATGTGATTTTTTTAATAAAAATTCCAGTAATGTTTTTAAAGTCACTGAATAAATTACCTTCATGTATAGCCCGAAACCAACTTTGATATTGTTCTTTTTTATTTGATTTAAATTTCAGTATCAGGTTTGTACGCAAATTGTTAAATATATAAAAGCAAATTTTTAAATATACAAAATTAATATATATATATATACATCATCATTTTTTTTTTTTTTTTTTTTTTTTTTTTGATTGGAGGTTTAGCGACCACCGTGAGCAACTCAATGGGCTATAAGCAGTCGCCCGTCCCTAATTTAGGGTCACTGGTTCCAGGGAAGGAGAGAGGCAGTGCCGTAAGACAAACACAACATCCATGCCTTCACCGGGATTCGAACCCGGACCCCTTTTCGACGAATGATCAGAAGCCAACGCCTTAGACCACTGCGCCACCGGGGCGGCATATATCATCATCATCATCATCATTGTCAACCATTATCAATCCACTGCTGGACGAAGGTCTCCCCATATATATATATATATATACATTAATGATGTTCTGCTACCTCATGTTCGCATGTTCCGTGGTGCTGTCGGTGATAAATTCATTTTCACTCGATGCCTTAATGAAGGAAAGAATCCTGAGGATTGGAACACCGCTACAATGATCCTGCTACATAAGAAAGGTGACATTGAGGATCTCGGAAACTACAGACCTATCAGCCTCCTATCAGTAGTTTATAAAATCTTCACTAAAGTTCTTTCACACCGCTTTAAGGTGACACTGAACATGGCTCAACCGAGAGGACAAGCTGGATTCAGGAGTGGCTACAGCACAATAGATCATATCCACGTACTGAGAGAACTAATTGAAAGAGCGAGGGAATATGAACTTCCATTGTGCATGGCTTTTATCGATTATGAAAAAGCCTTTGATTCGGTGAAACCATCAGCAGTTACCACGGCTCTGAAATCCTGCGGTATTGAAGATGCATACATTAATATTATTAATAACATCTATGAAAATGCAAGTGCAAAGATTCGGCTGTTTGAAAATACAACACACATAAAAATTGGAAAGGGAGTGAGACAAGGTGACACCATATCTCCGAAGCTCTTTAATGCCACATTGGAAAATGTCTTTCAATCACTGAACTGGGAAAACAAAGGGATAAAGATTAATGGAGATTATCTAACCCACCTTCGTTTTGCTGATGACGTAGTCATTTTTGCAACTACCCCATCAGAGCTGCAGAGTATGATCCAGGAACTTGCTGACAAGAGTAAAGAAGTGGGATTAAAAATGAATTTTCAGAAGATAAATGTGATGTTCAATGCTTTTACAAGAAATGAAGATTTATCGATTGATGGAGAAAAGCTGGAGATAACAGACACGTACATTTATCTTGGACAGCAGATATCAAGTGAGGGTCACATTGATGAAGAAATTAATCGGCGTACAAAACTTGCCTGGAGAGCTTTTGGAAGAAACAGCATAATTTTCAAGAGCAATATGCCATTATGTCTTAAAAGAAAAGTGTTTGATCAATGCATCCTTCCAGTGCTTACGTATGGTGCAGAGACGTGGACCTTAACTAAAAGAGACATACAAAGGCTGCAGACAACTAAAAGCAGCATAGAGAGGTGCATGCTTGGTGTAACCAGGAGAGATAAGAAGAGGAACTCGTGGATCCGAAAAATGACAAGAGTGGAAGACATCATGATCAGAGTTAATTCCCTGAAATGACAATGGGCCGGACATACTGCCAGAAGGACAGACCATCGATGGACAGCCGAAATTTTGGATTGGATTCCAAGGGACAGGAAAAGACCCAGAAGAAGACCACATGGGGGTTGGGTGACAATGACAATGGGCCGGACATACTGCCAGAAGGACAGACCATCGATGGACAGCCGAAATTTTGGATTGGATTCCAAGGGACAGGAAAAGACCCAGAAGAAGACCACATCGGAGATGGGTGGATGAAATTCGAAAGTATGTGGGAGTGACATGGAGGAGACTGGCACAAGACAGACCATTGTGGAGGAAACTTGGGGAGACCTTCGTCCAATAGTGGATTGATAATGGTTGACAATGATGATGAGCCGCCCCGGTGGCGCAGTGGTCTAAGGCGTTGGCCTCTGATCATTCGTCCGTAAGGGGTCCGGGTTCGAATCCCGGTCAGGCATGGATGTTGTGTTTGTCTTACGGCACTGGCTCTCTCCCTTCCCTGGAACCAGTGACCCCAAATTAGGGACGGGCGACTGCTTATAGCCCATTGAGTTGCTCACGGTGGTCGTTAAACCTCCAATCAAAAAAAAAGAAAAAAAAAAAAAATGATGATGATGATGATGATGATATATACATAATGATGAAATTAAATTTGCGATTTGGTGAATTCGGAAAATGTCAAGGTCGTTACAATAATCACTTGAAATCAACAGATCTCCGTATTTGTACGGCGAAGGGCGATAACCTATTCGAAAACCGGGCGACTGGAAACAAACAAACAAAAAAACTTAAAAAAAAAAGAAACACCTTTTTAAGGGCCTCGCATCCGAAAACTTACCCACAAGAAATTATAATCGTAAAAAATTCTAACTATTTTTTTTTCTTAAACTGCGGGGCCTCTTATACGCGCGAGGCCCGGGGCGTCCTCCCCGGTTTCCCCTATAGTCCAGCCGGCCCTGAGGTGGAGTTTAGGGCGTTTAATTTAATATCCCAATTTTATTGGAAATTTGGAATTTGGAAACGATAACGTGAAAGCGGAAAGGCCGCCCCGGTGGCGCAGTGGTCTAAGCGATGGCCTCTGATCATTCGTCCGAAAGGGGTCCGGGTTCGAATCCCGGTGAGGCATGGATGTTGTGTTTGTCTTACGGCACTGGCTCTCTCCCTTCCGTGGAACCAGTGACCCTAAATTAGGGACGGGCGACTGCTTATAGCCCATTGAGTTGCTCACGGTGGTCGTTAAACCTCCAATCAATCAATGAATGGATGTTGTGTTTGTCTTACGGCACTGGCTCTCTCCCTTCCCTGGAACCAGTGACCCTAAATTAGGGACGGGCGATTGCTTATAGCCCATTGAGTTGCTCACGGTGGTCGTTAAACCTCCAATCAATCAATGAATGGATGTTGTGTTTGTCTTACGGCACTGGCTCTCTCCCTTCCCTGGAACCAGTGACCCTAAATCAGGGACGGGCGACTGCTTATAGCCCATTGAGTTGCTCACGGTGGTCGTTGAACCTCCAATCAATCAATGAATGGATGTTGTGTTTGTCTTACGGCACTGGCTCTCTCCCTTCCTGGAACCAGTGACCCTAAATTAGGGACGGGCGACTGCTTATAGCCCATTGAGTTGCTCACGGTGGTCGTTAAACCTCCAATCAAAAAAAAAAAAAAAATGATGATGATGATGATATATACATAATGATGAAATTAAATTTGCGATTTGGTGAATTCGGAAAATGTCAAGGTCGTTACAATAATCACTTGAAATCAACAGATCTCCGTATTTGTACGGCGAAGGGCGATAACCTATTCGAAAACCGGGCGACTGGAAACAAACAAACAAAAAAACTTAAAAAAAAAAGAAACACCTTTTTAAGGGCCTCGCATCCGAAAACTTACCCACAAGAAATTATAATCGTAAAAAATTCTAACTATTTTTTTTTCTTAAACTGCGGGGCCTCTTATACGCGCGAGGCCCGGGGCGTCCTCCCCGGTTTCCCCTATAGTCCAGCCGGCCCTGAGGTGGAGTTTAGGGCGTTTAATTTAATATCCCAATTTTATTGGAAATTTGGAATTTGGAAACGATAACGTGAAAGCGGAAAGGCCGCCCCGGTGGCGCAGTGGTCTAAGCGATGGCCTCTGATCATTCGTCCGAAAGGGGTCCGGGTTCGAATCCCGGTGAGGCATGGATGTTGTGTTTGTCTTACGGCACTGGCTCTCTCCCTTCCGTGGAACCAGTGACCCTAAATTAGGGACGGGCGACTGCTTATAGCCCATTGAGTTGCTCACGGTGGTCGTTAAACCTCCAATCAATCAATGAATGGATGTTGTGTTTGTCTTACGGCACTGGCTCTCTCCCTTCCCTGGAACCAGTGACCCTAAATTAGGGACGGGCGATTGCTTATAGCCCATTGAGTTGCTCACGGTGGTCGTTAAACCTCCAATCAATCAATGAATGGATGTTGTGTTTGTCTTACGGCACTGGCTCTCTCCCTTCCCTGGAACCAGTGACCCTAAATTAGGGACGGGCGACTGCTTATAGCCCATTGAGTTGCTCACGGTGGTCGTTAAACCTCCAATCAATCAATGAATGGATGTTGTGTTTGTCTTACGGCACTGGCTCTCTCCCTTCCCTGGAACCAGTGACCCTAAATTAGGGACGGGCGACTGCTTATAGCCCATTGAGTTGCTCACGGTGGTCGTTAAACCTCCAATCAATCAATGAATGGATGTTGTGTTTGTCTTACGGCGCTGGCTCTCTCCCTTCCCTGGAACCAGTGACCCTAAATTAGGGACGGGCGACTGCTTATAGCCCATTGAGTTGCTCACGGTGGTCGTTAAACCTCCAATCAATCAATGAATGGATGTTGTGTTTGTCTTACGGCGCTGGCTCTCTCCCTTCCCTGGAACCAGTGACCCTAAATTAGGGACGGGCGACTGCTTATAGCCCATTGAGTTGCTCACGGTGGTCGTTAAACCTCCAATCAATCAATGAATGGATGTTGTGTTTGTCTTACGGCGCTGGCTCTCTCCCTTCCCTGGAACCAGTGACCCTAAATTAGGGACGGGCGACTGCTTATATAGCCCATTGAGTTGCTCAAGGTGGTCGTTAAAACTCCAACCGAAAAAAAAAAAAAAAAAAAAAAAAAAAAAAAGAAAGCGGAGAACCTAGCAAACCGTAAGGTAGTACGGCGAAACAAGTTCCGCTCGGGGTGGTGTGTGCTGAACTTAAAAGTCTTGGAGTGGCCCTGCTCAACACTGTTCATTATTTTGAAAACAGTTACCAATGTATATGATAATACATTGAAGAGCAATTAAATTAGAGACAGCTGGCGTTATGCAAATGTTGGCGCTGTGGGCGGCCCTGTAAACGGAAACGACATGACGTATGCAGCTATCCGACAATATAAGGAGTGATGCGACGGGAATCAGTAAGAGTCGGACGCAGTTATGGGTAAGACGAAGGATCTAAGCGCATTTGATCGTGGTCAAATTGTCGGGGCCCGACGAATGGGTCGCTCCATCTCGGAAGTCGTGCAGGCACTGGGATTTTCACGAGCCACTGTGTCACGGGTGCACCGTGAGTACATCGCATCCGGTAAAACCATCCCTGCAAGGGCCAACTGCCGTGGACAACAGCGTGTGGACGAGCGGGGTCGTCGTCGGCTAGCTCGCATTGTAACAGCGGATAGACGGTGCCACAGTGCAAGAAATCACTCGGCAATTTAACGCTGGTGCACAAAAACGTGTAAGCAGCCACACCATCCAGAACCATCTCCTGGCTATGGGGTACAGAAGCTATCGTCCCACTATAACGAAGTGAATTTCTCCGTCATTTTTATCCGCGCCGACTTTCGAACCCGGGTCCACTCATTCCCGAATAAGTTGCTCTACCAATTAAGCTACGCGGACGATTATTCTGATTCCTATCTGCCTTTATGTCGTGTGCGTCCTTCTGGCAGGTACGTCACATCTCCTGGTACGTTACATCATCTCCTCCTTATATTTTTTTTTTTCGAAGTGCTGGAGAAGGGATTCTCTGAATTTTCCTATCTCGCGGTGTGGAAAGAACATCACACCATTGCGAGATTTTGAACGGTCGGGTCATCCGGATAGTTCGGGCGCCATTATAACGAAGTAATATTTCTCCGTCATTTTTATCCGCGCCGGGGTTCGAACCCGGGTCCACTCATTCCGGAATAAGTTGCTCTACCAATTAAGCTACGCGGACGTTTTATTCTGATTCCTATCTGTCTTTATGTCGTGTGCGTCCTTCTGGCAGGTACACTCATTCCGGAATAAGTTGCTCTACCAATTAAGCTACGCGGACGTTTTATTCTGATTCCTATCTGTCTTTATGTCGTGTGCGTCCTTCTGGCAGGTACACTCATTCCGGAATAAGTTGCTCTACCAATTAAGCTACGCGGACGTTTTATTCTGATTCCTATCTGTCTTTATGTCGTGTGCGTCCTTCTGGCAGGTACGTCACATCTCCTGGTACGTTACACCACGAGGGTACCGATGCTGACCGCACATCACAGGATACAAAGATTGGCATGGGCGCGGGAACATCGCCACTGGACCCTAGACATGTGGGAAAATGTTGCCTGGACTGATGAGTCGAGATTCACGTTGGTACATGCGGATGACAGGATACGAGTACGGCGCAAACCACATGAAGCGATGGATCCTTCTTGCCAACAGGGGACTCTTCAAGCTGGTGGGGTGGCATTCTCGTCTGGGGACTGTTTACGTGGACTAAAATGTGACCCCTGGTACGTGTGACATCGTCCCTCACAGGTCAACGTTTACCGGGATATCCTGGACGACCATTTGCTCCTGTTTGTGCGTCTTCAACATCCCACTGGGGACCTCATCCTGCAACAAGACAATGCAGCTCCCGAATTGTATCCGAATGGTTGGATGAACACTCCACCGACGTGACCTCGCTTCCTTGGCCAGCTATATAAAAATGCATGATTGAAAAATGGACGCCAGTTCAGTTCTGCTTTAACCCCCCCCCACCCCCACCCCGGTTCAGTTTATTGAAATCATATCGAAGTAGTGGGCAAAATAATGACCTATTGATTCAAACGAATTCTTAATGTATGAAAATTTCCTCAAATTAGAGATGTGTACAAAAAAACCTTCTATAATGCGTTCGAAAGATTTGAGGATGAACTGGGGACGACAATACTTCTGCAGACTCCTGAAAAATCGCATAAAAATAGGAAATATTTTCACAAGGCAGTTTCTTATAGTTTTTGCTGTGCTATCTGCAAAGAAATCTGTAGAACTCTGTCAATTCTTTGAGCATCCTGCATAATTCTCGGGCCCCTAGAAAATGTAGGGCCCATGTCTTCAGCACCCCTATCCCCCTCTTAAATGGGCTCTGGGGGTGGCACATAGAATTTTTCCAAGGTAAGGGTGATTCCCCCTAAATTTACCGGGAAAAATAGTCAGGCGGCCATAACAATTAAGGAGGTATATTTTTCTACATTTATTCTTATACAGTTACTAGTAACGGGACAATACAAGAAAGTTAAATGATTAAAAGAAGCAGTAGATGAAGTTCTTTTCCTGGTAAGATTTTTCTAAATTTATTAAGCCCGGTGGCGCAGTGGTCTAAGCGATGGCCTCTGATCATTCGTCCGTAAGGGGTCCGGGTTCGAATCCCGGTCAGGCATGGATGTTGTGTTTGTCTTACGACACTGGCTCCCTCCCTTCCCTGGAACCAGTGACCCTAAATTAGGGACGGGCGACTGCTTATAGCCCATTGAGTTGCTCACGGTGGTCGTTAAACCTAAAAAAAAAAAAAAAAAAAAAAAAAAAAATTATTAAACAGAGCTACTCCCTTATAGTTATTTGCCCGCGTCGCACCGGACCTCTCCGTGGGTGCGGCACTGCTCGAGGGACTGATGCATAGACGTCGTGCAGTCACCCGCATAATAATTTAAATACATGGTTTCTTGCGGTAACACAATATACACGCTGCTTCATAAAGAAGTATACAGTTTCCAGATGCTGTAAAACAGTAACAGTTGAAGACACGGACCACCCGTTATAGGTAGATGTACCCAAGGTAGTTAGAATGAGAGAGGTAGGTCAAAGATTGTAAACAAACAGCGGGTGGTCCGTGATTCTTAGTTCAAATTAGAAGTTTTTAAGAATACATAAGCGGAATTTTAAAAATAGGAATTACAGAATTAAAAACAAAACTTATTGACTACTAAAAATTGGAACTTTAACTCCATTGTTTCCTTTCCTTTTTTTTTTTTTTGTGACGAAAGGCACAAAAAAAAAATTTTTTTGTTTTCTTGTGTGACGAAAGGCACAAACAATTTTTTTTTGTAACGAAAGGCACAAAAAAATTATTTTTTTTTGTTTTCTTGTGTGACGAAAGGCACAAAAAAAATATATATATTTTGTTTTCTTGTGTGACGAAAGGCACAAAACAATATTTTTTTTTGTTTTCTTGTGTGACGAAAGGCACAAAACAATATTTTTTTTTTGTTTTCTTGTGTGACGAAAGGCACAAAAAAATTATTTTTTTTTGTTTTCTTGTGTGACGAAAGGCACAAAACAATATTTTTTTTTGTTTTCTTGTGTGACGAAAGGCACAAAACAATATTTTTTTTTTGTTTTCTTGTGTGACGAAATCACAAAAAATTTTTTTTTTTGTGTGATGAAAGACACAAACAATTTTTTTTGTGACGAAAGGCACAAAAAAATTATTATTTTTTGTTTTCTTGTGTGACGAAAGGCACAAACAATTTTTTTTTTGTGACGAAAGGCACAAACAATTTTTTTTGTGACGAAAGGCACAAAAAAAATATTTTTTTTGTTTTCTTGTGTGACGAAAGGCACAAAAAAAATATATTTTTTTGTTTTCTTGTGTGACGAAAGGCACAAAAAAAATTTTTTTTTGTTTTTTTTGTGTGACGAAAGACACAAACAATATTTTTTGTGACGAAAGGCACAAAACAAATTTTTTGTTTTTTTGTGTGACGAAAGGCACAATTTTTTTTTGTGACGAATGGCACAAAAAAAATATTTTTTTTTTGTTTTCTTGTGTGACGAAAGGCACAAAAAAAATTTTTTTTTGTTTTTTTTGTGTGACGAAAGACACAAACAATTTTTTTTGTGACGAAAGGCACAAAACAAATTTTTTTTGTTTTTTTGTGTGACGAAAGGCACAAACAATTTTTTTTGTGACGAAAGGCACCAAAAAAATTATTATTATTTTTGTTTTCTTGTGTGACGAAAGGCACAAACAATTTTTTTGTGACGAAAGGCACAAAAACAATTTTTTGTTTTTTTTTGTCTGACGAAAGGCACAAACAATTTTTTTTGTGACGAAAGGCACAAAAAAATTATTATTTTTTGCTTTCTTGTGTGACGAAAGGCACAAACAATTTTTTTTGTGACAAAAGGCACAAAAAATTATTATTTTTTGTTTTCTTTTGTGACGAAAGGCACAAACAATTCTTTTTTGTGACGAAAGGCACAAACAATTTTTTTTTGTGACGAAAGGCACAAACAATTTTTTTGTGACGAAAGGCACAAAAACAATTTTTTTTGTTTTTTTGTGTGACGAAAGGCACAAACAATTTTTTTTTGTGACGAAAGGCATAAAGAAATTTTTTTTGCATCCAGCAATTTTTTTTTTTTTGTATCCAGCAAAGTAGCGTATGACTTCTTCCTCTTCAGGATTAGCAAAATTGCAAGTACACTGCTGGACAATTGCTAAGGACGGATCATAAACGGCTATGTAGCGCATAAAAAAGTAAGTGTGGTTGGATGCCAAGTGAAATAAAATAATGTCAGAATGCCAGGACATTACAAGAAAGACAATTTATTGTGCTCTGAAATCCAGAAGGCTTTGGAACGCGTTCAAGGGACAAACAGGCCATTTTGTACAGAATACGTAAACGTGAAAAATGCAATTACCGTCTGCAGGCGTTCCGGCGTAAGATGTCAATACGTGATATGGCCACCATGGAGGGCGATGCAAGATTCCACACGTCGTGTCATGCTTTGCACAACATTATCAAGCAGCTGTTGGGGTAATTTATCCCATTCCTCTGTCAGTGCACGGATGAGGGTGTCCTTGTTTATTGGAGGGCATTGGCGACCAGCAACACTCCTCCCCAAAGCATCCCACACATTTTCAATGGGATTCAGATCTGGAGAACGTGCTGGCCATACGAGGCGTTGAATATCCTCGCTCTCAAGACACTCCTGGACAGCGACTGTTCGATGACATGTTGCGTTGTCGTCCATGAAAATGAATCTATCACCGACAGCACCACGGAACATGCGAACATGAGGTAGCAGAACATCATTAATGTATCGTTGGCCAGTCATAGTCCCAGTTGGAAGCACATAGAGGGACGTACGGCCATTGATCATGATGCCAGCCCATACCATGACACTACATGTCGGATATCGGTCCCTTTCCTGTATGTTTGCTGGACAATATGCAGTACCACTATCACGCCAGATCAGTTGTCGTCGACAATCAGACGATAGACTGTATCTACTCTCATCTGAGAAGAGGACAGCAGACCAGTCGTTATCAGTCCAATTGCGATGTTGATGGCACCATTGCAAACGGGCGGTACGGTGACGTCTGGACAATGGGATGCACACAACAGGACGGCGGGCGTATAGTCCTCCTTCATGCAAACGTCTGGCGACAGTTTTTCGGGAGATCCGCTTGCCAGTAGCAGCCATGAACTGATTTGCTACCTCACTAGCTGTGCTGCGCCGGTGTCTTTTTGTTGATAGCACTATGTACCGATCTTCTGCAGGTGTCGTACTGCGAACACGACCTCCCCCGTGACGTTTGCTACACTCTCCATTTGTTTGAAATGATTTCCAAAGCCTTGAAACAACACTGTGGCTGACGTCGAACTCCCTGGCAACATCTGTTATTTTTCGCCCTTCTTCAATCTTGCCAATAATACGGCCACGCGTCAAATCATCTAGGTGATGTCGGGAAGACATACTGAAAATTGCAAGTTCGTCAATTGATTCTTTCCCTTTCAACTTTGCGTTTGAACAACAACGGTCAATACGCGTCAAATCCTTTATATCTCTTATCAGCGCTATGACGTCACGAACAAGTTCGGCAATCCAAAATTTGCATACGCACAACACGTCTTACTGTATCCCGCACTTATGCTAATTTCCACATTTTCCTGCCTTCCATTTTATGGTTGCTATCGTTGCTATTGTCATCCGTCCTTTTTTTTTTTTTTTTTTTTTTTGATTCGAGGTTTAACAACCACCGTGAGCAACTCAATGGGCTATAAGCAGTCGCCCGTCCCTAATTTAGGGTCACTGGTTCCAGGGAAGGGAGAGAGCCAGCGCCGCAAGACAAACACAACATCCATGCCTGACCGGGATTCGAACCCGGACCCCTTACGGACGAATCATCAGAGGCCAGCGCCTTAGACCACTGCGCCACCGGGGCGGCATCATCCGTCCTTAGCAATTGTCCGGCAGTGTATTAATAGACACATTACATTGTCCATCTCACAGGCGTTCGAATTCTCTGCCTCGTCTTGTTTTTCCATTAAATTAAAAAATAAATTGGTGCTTATTATTTTGTCTTCGTCGCAAGGCCTGGTGAAGCTTTTGCGGGAAGGGGGGGGGATATTTCATTGCGGGCAGTAAAAAAATTAAACTCGTATTTTAATAAAATCGTTACGTGAAAAATGCCATTCGTAAAGAACACACACAAAAACTGTCCTAAGGACATAATGATTATCTCACAGAAATACGTATGATCATAAAGCTTAAAAAGATACTTGCGTAGCGAATATTTTTGCATTCCGAATATTTTTGTGTAGAAAATATTAAGGACTCTTCTAAAATAAATTCGTAAAAATATTTTTTTTCCCATATACATGTTGCAGCGATTAATTTCGTTTTATTTTGTTAAATTTAAGTATTTGCTTTATATACAAATTGTTGAATATATAAAAGTAGGGCCCGCAAAATGATCAAATTTAATTTGCTATTTCATGAATGCGGATACAATAACCATTTGAAATCTGAAAAATCTCAGTATCTGTACGGCGAAGGGCAATAGCCTATTCGAGAGGGGGTGGGGATGGAGGTGGAAACAAAAAAAAAAAACTTAATAAAAATATTTTTAAGGGCAACGCGCTCCAAAACTTACGAAAAAAAGTAATTCTAAATTTTTTTACAAAAAGTGATTTTGTTTTTTTCTTTTAAAATGTGGGGCCCTTGGCGACCGTCCCCCGGTTGCACTTATGTCGCAGCCAGTTGTTATATCTTTTATTTTGAACAAATGTATTATAAGAATAATCATATGTTATAAACAAATATTTAACCAATTCACCATAGTTATCTTCAAACGTTAATCGGTACCAACGTTACATTCTAATACGGAACACGTGTTAAAGTTATGAACAATGGCACACGTGTTAATGCTATTCACTGGAACCCGTGTTACTGTCATCAATGTTAAATACAAGGTGTTAATTTTATTGTTATATTTATTATTATGAACAAATTATAGGTGCATCAATTACAGATCATTTACCGATTAAATTTACTTTATCGTGCCTTTTTATAACTATGGGACTTTTTGTTCTACAGTGATCGTATATGGACAAAAATGTGCCCCTTATATGTACTGGCATATAATAAAGCACGGCGTTGTGATTCACCTTTATCCCGTCACTGGAATGGTGGGGGAGTAAAGGTGCCGCTCGTGAAAGAAATCAGAAACATAAACACATATCTTAGTTTACACATACCTTAACTTATGTCTTGTGTGGTTATAAGGAAAACAAACAGGAATCTTATGTGGAAGTAATCAAAATAGTTTAATACGAGAGAATTAGGAACACTAAGGTACCACGTGCGTGGGTGCAGCCGTTAACAATACCTTACACATAAAATTTACTCTTATTACGATTTTTCTCTATAACGTCTCCGATCATTTCTGCATACATCTATCTATATATATAAGTGCAAAGCTTAGTGATTCATTTTTCTTCCAGTTCCTTTTCTCCTATGCTTTACCTAAATGTTTTACCTAGCTAACTGGGTTTTCATTGTTTTATCATGACCAATACACACGCCACGTGCTCTAAATAGGGTTATGAATTAATTTAAGCAAGTACATGCAATAAAAGGGAAAAGGAAAATAACTTATCTGGTATCTCCATATGTCTTTCAGGTTTTCAACACTGGGCATATACACCTAATTGAGCTGACTGGCGCTATCCGAACTCGGCTCTCCGTTTGACAACGTTGGGCATATTTCATTTCTCTCTCGTCATACTCGGCACTCAATACCCACGTCTGTTCCTTGTCGCTACACGTACTCCACTACTCTTGACCAGTGAAAAACCCCTGACCTTCTGAGCTTCACCTTGTCCGCTGATGCCAAGGTCACTTGACCTTCTGAGGGGTTCATCTATTCCGTCAGGTGAACGTTACTTCGCTCCCTTCTTGGGAACTGACCCTTCAACTTTTCCGACCCCCCTATATCCCCTGGGGCCTAAGTATCGTCTCAAGGCTTGAGACTGCCTCTCGCTATCCCCTGGGGCTATCTATGCACGTGCATGTTGGACTAAATTTATTTTAAATAATTTTATTTCCAACACAGTCCTGCTTCGTCGTTTTTAACGTTGACATTTACCGGCAGCGGAAGCTTTGATCCAAGCAGTAACATTTTCAGCCTGTGCTTGAAATCAGGAGGTAACGGATGATTGTAACATTTTTCGTTGATTAAGCAAAGAAATATAAACTACCTTGATCTGAAAATGATTTCACGATACCAAATGAACGTCTGCGCTACGGAGAGGGAGCGTTGGACAGCTCCAAGAGGGTTCCAGTGACGTCACTTATTCCTGGAACCCTAAGCCGGAGCAGGGCCAAAACCCCCTGGAGAGAAAGCCCCAGCGCGCGAACTACGAAGGGGTGTGACGTCACGGTCAAAGGGCCATCGCAATCCCACTCTCCAGAGAGGGCAAACGTAAAGGGAATGCCGATGTTAGCTTCTTTATACAACATGCTTGGAAAATATTGAGTGCCTTTATATAGATCTAATTACAAAGCACATCCAAAAACCACTGTTTTCAGCTTTCCTGAAAGTGAAAGCTTTCGAAGAAGGCGGATTTCTTCCGTACGAATGAAGAATTTTGAACCCACCGTGAATTCAAAGGTTAAAGTTTTCATGACAGCATTTTCTGCTTTCGTTGTAAATACAATTAAATTTAGTGAATTGTCAGTCGTTTTTTTTTTACTGACGGAGTAAAATTTAATGGCTAGCCTTCCGATTATCAGCTCATTATTAATTGTCGTTTAAATACTGGTATTTAATTACCATTCAACATTTCCTTTTCATAAAGTAATAGTTATTTTTCTTTACAAAATTCGTAGTTAGTAGTGTTCAAATTGAAAAAAAAAAAAAAAAAAAAAAAAAGCTGTACATATATGTATTATTAGCGCATCAAGTACTAAGGTTAACCAGGCTATAAAGAAACTGGCAATAAATTACGTTAAATCAACATTTCATTTCCGTAAAACAAATGTCATTTTTCTTCATAAAATTGCTGTGTATCAGAGTCCTAATTAAAACAAGAATTCGCACGAAATGTACACTTGATGCGCTGATAATCTAAAGGCTAGCCTAAAGAAAAGTTTATTGAATGTCCAACAAATGTATCCGAAAGTTTGGAATTAATATATTCCTTGTTCATTTGACAAAGAACTTTTTCCTAAATGATTTTAATTTATAATTTTTTTTTTTTTACCTTCTAGAAATAGTTGCAAGATTTGAGCACACATCTTACCGTATTTTCAGTAATTATACTCACTAAATCGGAAATTTTGCTTTCGCGCTCGTTATGTAATTACGGAAAAGTCTTTTCTTTTTTGCTTTCATTTCAATAAATCGAACGCGAAGGGAATTTCTAAAAGTTTTAAGTGAAATGATTATGTTCATACAGTCCTACCAATCTGCCATTAAAAAGATTGTAGTTGCAAAAATGCTTAACGTAAAATGCCGGGGTTTTCACGTTATGCGTGAAAAAACTTATTTTTTTGCTCCTTTAGCCAAATTGAAAACTAAAGAAAAAATTTCATGAAATCATTTCCCAGCGCAAGAGCAAAACTTTGGAATTCACCGATTTACGGATATCATTGCTGGAAACTGAGAAAAAAAAAATGAAAGCTAAGGATGTAATCTTTTGTTGTTATCTAAGGACAAAAAATAAAGAGAGAAAAAACGGTCGATTTATTGTTGTGTGCGCAAATTGTCTAGTACCACACTCGAGAAATTATTTCTCTTCGTAAACACCGCGGTTCTTCGTCGGCGTTTTCACGAGCATAGAGCTCGAGTCTGTCGGCACACTAGCTCTGACGTCACAAACCAGTTCGGAGGCTTTGTTAATCTTTAGGGGTTTTTGGCAGGGCTATAGAAGAGAAGGGCTGGTCCTTAGAGCCGGCTCCCCTGAAGACGCGAGCTGGAGATGTTAACGTAGTCATTCTGCAGCAGCGGGTCGGTAGTGGGGTTCTCAGAAGCCACTGTTCCACGGGAAATCCGAAATAATCAGTTTAAAAGTCAAGGAAAAGCTACATAACTGTAATGCACTACAGTAAAGGGAATGAAAATGAACTAAACTACCACCACTGTAGTTAAAAACATAAGGTTTTTTTTTTTTTTTTTTTTTGACATTACAGTATTGGCCATATAAACACATATAACGAAGTGAATTTCTCCGTCATTTTTATCCACGCCAGGATTCGAACCCGGATCCCCTCATTCCGGAATAAGTCACTCTACCAATTGAGCTACGCGGACGTTTTATTCTGATTCCTATCTGCCTTTATGTCGTGTGCGTCCTTCTGGCAGGTACATCACATCTCCTGGTACGTTACATCATCTCCCCCTTATTATTATTATTATTATTATTTTTTTTTTTTCGAAGTGCTGGAGAAAGGATTCTCTTATTTTTCCTATCTCGCGGTGTGGAAATAACATCACACCAATGCGAGATTTTGAACGGTCGGGTCATCCGGATAGTTCGGGCGCCATTATAACGAAGTGAATTTCTTCGTCATTTCTGTCCACGCCAGGATTCGAACCCGGATCCCCTCATTCCGGAATAAGTCACTCTACCAATTGAGCTACGCGGACGTTTTATTCTGATTCCTATCTGCCTTTATGTGGTGTGCGTCCTTCTGGCAGGTACATCACATCTCCTGGTACGTTACATCATCTCCCCCTTATTATTATTATTATTTTTTTTTTCGAAGTGCTGGAGAAAGGATTCTCTTATTTTTCCTATCTCGCGGTGTGGAAATAACATCACACCAATGCGAGATTTTGAACGGTCGGGTCATCCGGATAGTTCGGGCGCCATTATAACGAAGTGAATTTCTCCGTCATTTCTGTCCACGCCAGGATTCGAACCCGGATCCCCTCATTCCGGAATAAGTCACTCTACCAATTGAGCTACGCGGACGTTTTTATTCTGATTCCTATCTGCCTTTATGTCGTGTGCGTCCTTCTGGCAGGTACATCACATCTCCTGGTACGTTACATCATCTACCCCTTATTTTTTTTTTTTTTTTTTTTTTTTTTTTTTCGAAGTGCTAGAGAAGGGATTCTCTTATTTTTCCTATCTCGCGGTGTGGAAAGAACATCACACCATTGCGAGATTTTGAACGGTCGGGTCATCCGGATAGTTCGGGCGCCATTATAACGAAGTGAATTTCTCCGTCATTTTTATCCGCGCCGGGGTTCGAACCCGGGTCCACTCATTCCGGAATAAGTTGCTCTACCAATTAAGCTACGCGGACGTTTTATTCTGATTCCTATCTGCCTTTATGTCGTGTGCGTCCTTCTGGCAGGTACGTCACATCTCCTGGTACGTTACACACATCATTGTGTATTATGCAAAAGGCTCAGCGACTAATTAACAGTTGATTATTTATATAAATACAGCATTGGGAAAAATTTCCGAACACTGTGTTTTGCCGGTAACAAAAATCAAAATGCAGTGGTTCAAATGATAATACTTGTTTTCCTCTTGTGCCTTTTTTTCTGTGTCACCTATTAAATATATATATATCTAGGGAAAATTTATGCCATTCTAAAGCGCTGACCATAGAATTTAAGTTTTCTGTTTTCTAAAATTCTGTAATCACATTGTAGAAGATATATCTTATTTCTCCAAAAACGTTTGTAATTGTATTCTCTAATATGTATATTTTTTCGTTCTAAGACCACAATTTTTGAATTAAGTAAGTTTATATTTTTGGAGCTTCCAACTAACAAAAATCAGCTTGCATTTCATTTAATTTCATTTCAAAATTAATTTTATAACATAGTATTAAAAAACAACAACATATATAATGTTAATGCTTATGTACAGGGTAACCACAGAACAGGAAATTGAGTAAACGGTTATCATCATCATCATCATTGTCAACCATTATCAATCCACTGCTGGACGAAGGTCTCCCCAAGTTTCCTCCACAACGGTCTGTCTTGTGCCAGTCTCCTCCATGTCACCCCTACATACTTTCGAATTTCATCCACCCATCTCCCATGTGGTCTTCTTCTGGGTCTTTTCCTGTCCCTTGGAATCCAGTCTAAAATTTCGGCTGTCCATCGATGATCTGTCCTTCTGGCAGTATGTCCAGCCCATTGCCATTTCAGGGATTTAATCTGATCATGATGTCTTGTCATTTTTCGGATCCACGAGTTCCTCTTTCTTATCTTTCCTGGTTACACCAAGCATGCACCTCTCCATGCTGCTTTGAGTTGTCTGCAGCCTTTGTATGTCTCTTTTAGTTAAGGTCCACGTCTCTGCACCATACGTAAGCACTGGAAGGATGAATTGATCAAACACTTTTCTTTTAAGACATAATGGCATATTGCTCTTGAAAATTATGCTGTTTCTTCCAAAAGCTCTCCAGGCAAGTTTTGTACGCCGATTAATTTCTTCATCAATGTGACCCTCACTTGATATCTGCTGTCCAAGATAAACGTACGTGTCTGTTATCTCCAGATTTTCTCCATCAATCGATAAATCTTCATTTCTTGTAAAAGCATTGAACATCACTCTTTCAGAAGAGTAAACGGTTATATATATATACACTGCTGGACAATTGCTAAGGACGGATCATAAACGGCTATATAGCCCATAAAAAAGTAAGATAAAAAAGTAAGTGTGGTTGGATGCCAAGTGAAATAAAATAATGTCAGAATGCCAGGACATTACAAGAAAGACAATTTATTGTGCACTGAAATCCAGAAGGCTTTGGAACGTGTTCAAGGGACAAACAGGCCATTTTGTGCAGAATACGTAAACGTGAAAAAAATGCAATTACCGTCCGCAGGCGCTCCGGCAAAAGATGTCAATACGGGATATGGCCACCATGGAGGGCGATGCGAGATTCCACACGTCGTGTCATGCTTTGCACAACATTATCAAGCAGCTGTAGGGGTAATTTATCCCATTCCTCTGTCAGTGCACAGATGAGGGTGTCCTTGTTTATTGGAGGGCATTGGCGACCAGCAAGACTCCTCCCCAAAGCATCCCACACATTTTCAATGGGATTCAGATCTGGAAAACGTGCTGGCCATACGAGGCGTTGAATATCCTCGCTCTCAAGACACTCCTGGACAGCGACTGTTCGATGACATGTTGCGTTGTCGTCCATGAAAATGAATCTATCACCGACAGCACCACGGAACATGCGAACATGAGGTAGCAGAACATCATTAATGTATCGTTGGCCAGTCATAGTCCCAGTTGGAAGCACATAGAGGGACGTACGGCCATTGATCATGATGCCAGCCCATACCATAACACTACATGTCGGATATCGGTCACTTTCCTGTATGTTTGCTGGACAATATGCAGTACCACTATCACGCCAGATCAGTTGTCGTCGACAATCAGACGATAGACTGTATCTACTCTCATCTGAGAAGAGGACAGCAAACCAGTCGTTATCATTCCAATTGTGATGTTGATAGCACCATTGCAAACAGGCGGTACGGTGACGTCTGGACAATGGGATGCACACAACAGGACGGCGGGCGTATAGTCCTCCTTCATGCAAACGTCTGGCGACAGTTTTTCGGGAGATCCGCTTGCCAGTAGCAGCCATAAATTGATTTGCTACCTCACTAGGTGTGCTGCGCCGGTGTCTTTTTGTTGATAGCACTATGTACCGATCTTCTGCAGCTATCGTACTGCGAAGACGACCTCCCCCGTGACGTTTGCTACACTCTCCATTTGTTTGAAATGATTTCCAAAGCCTTGAAACAACACTGTGGCTGACGTCGAACTCCTTGGCAACATCTGTTATTTTTCGCCCTTCTTCAATCTTGCCAATAATACGGCCACGCGTAAAATCATCTAGGTGATGTCGGGAAGACATACTGAAAATTGCAAGTTCGTCAATTAATTTTTTCCTTTCAACTTTGCGTTTGAACAACAACGGTCAATACGCGTCAAATCCTTCATATCTCTTATCAGCGCTATGACGTCACGAACAAGTTCGGCAATCCGAAATTTGCATACGCACAACACGTCTTACTGTATCCCGCACTTATGCTAATTTCCACATTTTCTTGCCTTCCATTTTATGGTTGCTATCGTTGCTATTGTCATCCGTCCTTAGCAATTGTCCGGCAGTGTATATATATATAGCCTGAGTGAATCGCAATTCCCCTAAAGTACATAGTCAAGTCAAACGTCCTGCATATATAAAATTTACTCATATCTGGTCTGATTAATAAATTTTACCATAGAATCAAATACTTTAATTTGTTAGCAAATATTTTTTTATTTGCTTTCGAAAATAATTATCATTATTAATATGTGTTAATTGACAAGGTAGGTTTCTCCATAACATCGATCCCTGGTAATCAATAAATCTTTTTTGGGTTAAAGTGTTAGGCATTGGCAACAGATGCATTTCTATCTCTTGTTTAGTAGTCATGACCTACAGGGTTCAGTTGAGTTAAATGTTCATACCTATTTTCTTTTATACATGAATCCTAATCTAAATTTCCATAACTTAATTTTCAATATTTAAAAATCCATAAGAATCTATCCGTACCCCCATATTCGAGTTAATCCCCCTAAAATTATTTAAAATTCTGACCATCCTATTTTGTAATGATTGTAATTTATATAAATTAGTCTTAGTAGTTTGCCCCCATACTAATAAACAATAAGTCAAACATGGATAAATCAGATTGTAGGTCAACAATTTTAATTGTTAAATTATTTGAAATTCTCGTTATTAAACCCAATACCCCCGAAATTTTGTTTACAATATTTTGAATATCTTTGTTTACTTGAGGGTTAATTATGCAGATCGGGACACATTGTGCCATTTTACAAATCGTAAATATTTTGCATGTAAATTTTTTCTGAACCAAAAGTGAAACTTTTACTTAAATTTACAGCTTGATTTGGGAAGCATCCTTTGTGTTCGCTAAAAATCAGGTATAGGTTTTCTTCCCAGTATTTGAACGTATCTATTTCTGTATTTTCTGCTGGGCCTTTCTATGTGATACTAGTACTGCATTTCTGTTTAAAGATCGAATTCTGATAAACGTTCGCAATCTACAAAATAAGCGAATTGCATCATTTGTAACGTACCAGGAGATGTGACGTACCTGCCAGAAGGACGCACACGACATAAAGGCAGATAGGAATTAGAATACATGTCCGCGTAGCTTAATTGGTAGAGCAACTTATTCCGGAATGAGTGGACCCGGGTTCCAATCCCGGCGTAGACCAAAAATGACGGAGAAATTCACTTCGTTATAATGGCGCCCGAACTATCCGGATGACCCGACCGTTCAAAATCTTGCATTGGTGTGATGTTATTTCCACACCGCGAGATAGGAAAAATCAGAGAATCCTTTCTCCAGCACTTCGAAAAAAAAAAAAAAAAAAAAAAAGGGGAAGATGATGTAACGTACCAGGAGATGTGACGTACCTGCCAGAAGGACGCACACGACATAAAGGCAGATAGGAATTAGAATACATGTCCGCGTAGCTTAATTGGTAGAGCAACTTATTCCGGAATGAGTGGACCCGGGTTCGAACCCCGGCGCGGATAAAAATGACGGAGAAATTCACTTCGTTATACATTGTTTACTTGAGGGTAATGGTTTTCCAGTTCGCGGATCACACCTTTTCCTTTTCGAAAAGTGATGCCGTGAAATGAATAAAAATGTTTTTCAAATTTTTGTACCGCATTCATTTATGAGAAGGACGGTAGGGTAAGTCCACCTGAAGACAGACATTTAATCCAATCGGATTGAATAGGTAAACTATTACGGTAAGTCCACCTGAAGACAGTAATTCAATCCATCTGATTGACTAGGTAAACTATTTATGTATACGCATACAATAGATACATACACTCTTAAACATTCGCGTGATCTATTTGTATCTCTATATATTTATTATAGTATATACACAAATAGGGATGTAAGGTCAGGTGATGCGTAACATCACAGCCTCTCCTTGACAAATGTCAACCCCGCCTTCTCTTGGTGCATCCTGTTCCCACTAAAGGGGCTCTGACGACCGCCAATAGCGGTATAACTATACCATCGGGATTAGAGGAAATGCTATCCTAAACTAACCAACCCGCTTGGCCAGCGTGGTGAGTTATGGCCAAACCCCTCCAAAATGACTCCACAACTTAAATCTTGGCCCTCAGTCTCCGGCAGCTTTAATGTACCTGGCCAAGGCAGCGGCCAGTGCGACATGAAGGCAGAGGGTGCTAAGAATCCCCGGAGGACCGGACTAGGCAGGCTGCCATCTGATGCTGACCTTGGATACGTATAATGGACGCTCCCTATCTTCTGATTCAAGGCTTCTTGAATTGGAAGAGGAACTACAAAGGATCAAGTGGGACATCGTGGGGCTAAGTGAGGTAAGGAGAAAAGGAGAAGATCTCATCGAACTGAAAAGTGGACATCTCTTCTACTATCGTGGGACAGATACTGGCAGAACTAGTGGTGTTGGATTTATAATAAACAAGAAACTGAAGGATAAAGTTGTAGAAGTTGAAAGTTCCTCTGACAGAGCTGCACGACTCGTTATCCAACTCTCGAGAAGATACCAGACTCAGATTATTCAAATTTATGCACCCACCACAAGTCATGCTGAAGAAGAAATTGAAGAATTTTATGAGGAAATTTGTCATCTAAATAATAAAGGTAAGCAGCACTTGAAAATAATTATGGGAGATTTCAATGCAAAAATAGGGCAACGGCAACAGAATGAAACTTCAGTAGGTAAATTCGGTCACGGCAACAGAAACCAGCGTGGAAATACTCTCGTAGAGTTTGCAGAGGCAGAAGGATTTTTCATCTTGAACTCCTTTATCAAGAAAAAGCCACACAGGAAATGGACATGGAGACATCCAAATGGGACGACAAGTGAAATTGATTTTATTATGTGTAACAAAAAATTCGTCATCGAAGACTGCAGTGTGCTAAACAAGTTCAACACAGGTAGTGACCATAGATTGGTGAGATGTAAGATGCACCTCAACACTAAACTTGAACGTGGCAAGCTCATAAGACAAACAAAATCTATTGACATAACCAACCTTAAAAAACACCATAATACCTTCAAGTTGGAACTGAAGAACAGGTTCTCTGCTTTAGAAGGCCTAACATCGGAAGAAGTGGACATCTCTGAAGTTAACAGAAAAGTAACCAAAGCTCTTATGGAAACAGCAACAAAATTAGCTGGGTCTAAGAACAAGTTGCATGTAAATAAATTATCAGGAAATACGAAAATGTTGATGCAAAAAAGAAGAGTGATGAGGACAACTAAAGAAGATGTGACTTCCAAAGTGGAATATATAGAGCTATGCAAGACAGTACGAAAAAGTATCACTGAAGACGTAAGAAAATTCAACTGTGAACTAGTGAGGAAAGCAATTGAAAACAACCAAAGCCTAAAGATAGCAAAGGGACATCTCAGTAAGGGAAGAAAACAGATTATGGCACTGAGAAAAGATGGTGGTTCTGTAACAAGAAATAGAGGCGAAAGTTTGACAAGAGTGAAAGATTTCTACTCCAAATTATATGAAAGGGATGATACATGTACTCCAGACATCATGAAAGGTACCAGAGTTCTTCCAGTCCTCCCAGCAGAAGTTGCTCATGCAATCAAGAACATGAAGCGGGGAAAAGCTCCAGGAGAAGATGGAATTACTGTAGACATCATACAAGAAGCAAGTGGAGAAATCGAAACAGTACTCGCCCAAATTTTCACTCGATGCCTTAATGAAGGGAAGATTCCTGAGGATTGGAACACCGCTACAATGATCCTGCTACATAAGAAAGGTGACATTGAGGATCTCGGAAACTACAGACCTATCAGCCTCCTATCAGTAAATTATAAAATCTTCACTAAAGTTCTTTCACACCGCTTGAAGGTAACACTGGACATGGCTCAACCGAGAGAACAAGCTGGATTCAGGAGTGGCTACAGCACAATAGATCATATCCACGTACTGAGAGAACTAATTGAAAGAGCGAGGGAATATGAACTTCCATTGTGCATGGCTTTTATCGATTATGAAAAAGCCTTTGATTCGGTGAAACCATCAGCAGTTCCAATGGCTCTGAAAACCTGCGGTATTGAAGATGCGTACATTAATATTATTAATAACATCTATGAAAATGCAAGTGCAAAGATTAGGCTGTTTGAAAATACAACACACATAAAAATTGGAAAGGGAGTGAGACAAGGTGACACCATATCTCCGAAGCTCTTTAATGCCACATTGGAGGGTGTTTTTCAGTCACTGAGCTGGGAAAACAAGGGGATAAAGATTAATGGAGATTATCTAACCCACCTTCGTTTTGCTGATGACGTAGTCATTTTTGCAACTAGCCAATCAGAGCTGCAGAGTATGATCCAGGAACTTGCTGACAAGAGTAAAGAAGTGGGATTAAAAATGAACTTTTAGAAGACAAAAGTGATGTTCAATGCTTTTACAAGAAATGAAGATTTATCGATTGATGGAGAAAAGCTGGAGATAACAGACACGTACGTTTATCTTGGACAGCAGATATCAAGTGAGGGTCACATTGATGAAGAAATTAATCGGCGTACAAAACTTGCCTGGAGAGCTTTTGGAAGAAACAGCATAATTTTCAAGAGCAATATGCCATTATGTCTTAAAAGAAAAGTGTTTGATCAATGCATCCTTCCAGTGCTTACGTATGGTGCAGAGACGTGGACCTTAACTAAAAGAGACATACAAAGGCTGCAGACAACTCAAAGCAGCATGGAGAGGTGCATACTTGGTGTAACCAGGAGAGATAAGAAGAGGAACTCGTGGATCAGAAAAATGACAGACATCATGATCAGAGTTAAATCCCTGAAATGGCAATGGGCTGGACATACTGCCAGAAGGACAGACACAGCCGAAATTTCAGATTGGATTGCAAGGGACAGGAAAAGACCCAGAAGAAGACCACATGGGAGATGGGTGGATGAAATTCGAAAGTATGTAGGGGTGACATGGAGGAGACTGGCACAAGACAGACCGTTGTGGAGGAAACTTGGGGAGACCTTCGTCCAGCAGTGGATTGATAATGGTTGACAGTGATGATGATGATGATGATACACAAATAAATACTCGTATAATGCAAACGATAAAACAATCTAGTACGATGAAACATAACATGTTGCAAACTGCTCGCCACGACAGCCCAGCAGCACGGGAGGGAGAACTCCAAGCAGCACGGTGACATCACAAATGGTCCCCCCAACCTGTTCCCCGAGGACCGTGTCGGCATTCGGTTTCTCAAAGCGATGAACCAGCCCTTGTCTTTTAAAGCCCTGAAGCCGGAGTGGGTTGGGCGAACTCATTGACCAACCTTCTCTCATTCTAACTACCTTGGAAGTACCAATAAAGTTTGTGTCCCGCTACTGAGGGAAGTGACGTAGGCGATAGCGCGCGTGTCACGTGACGAGTCAGTCAAAATGGCAGCGTCTGCAGTGGAGAAGGCCTTTTTGTGTTCTTGAATTGAGCAAAACGGAATCTGTAACTGGCATTTTCGATCACGATTCCGAAAAGAACCTCAGACATGAAAATCTATCTACGATTGGCATAAAAAATTTGAAACTATGGGCTGTTTGTGCAAACTTAAAAGTCCTGGACGACCACGTGTATCGGAAGAAGTCGTCGATAGTGTTTGCACCGCCATTCAACAAAGCCCGGGAAAATCAACGCGGGGGGGGGGGGGGCGAGTCGTGAAGTGCAGATTTCGCTTCACGACTCACCTTCCAATTCGAATTCGCCCCCTCCCCTTCCTGTTGATCTAGCGGAGCTGAAACAGCGTATCACAGCCACTACCACTGCACTTGATTCAGATATCTTACCTCGCGTTTGGGGGGGAAATGGATTACCGGCTCGAGGTGTGTCGTGTGACTAAGGATGCACACGTAGAACATCTGCGACTGTCTCTAAAAAAACTTGACTACAATTCTGTTACAGGTAACAAAATATCTTACACTGTTCTTGTTTTATAGTGCGTTGAAACTGTATACTTCTTTATGAATCACCCTGTACAATAGATGGTGCACTAAATGGGAAACAGGAGAAGAAATATCCTATACCACAGTTCCAAAAATTCTTTTTTTTTTTTTTTTTGATTGGAGATTTAACGACCACCGTGAGCAACTCAATGGGCTATAAGCAGTCGCCCATCCCTAATTTAGGGTCACTGGTTCCAGGGAAGGGAGAGAGCCAGTGCCGTAAGACAAACACAACATCCATTCATTGATTGATTGGAGGTTTAACGACCACCGTGAGCAACTCAATGGGCTATAAGCAGTCGCCCGTCCCTAATTTAGGGTCACTGGTTCCAGGGAAGGGAGAGAGCCAGTGCCGTAAGACAAACACAACATTTTTTTTTTGATTGGAGGTTTAACGACCACCGTGAGCAACTCAATGGGCTATAAGCAGTCGCCCGTCCCTAATTTAGGGTCACTGGTTCCAGGGAAGGGAGAGAGCCAGTGCCGTAAGACAAACACAACATCCATTCATTGATTGATTGGAGGTTTAACGACCACCGTGAGCAACTCAATGGGGTATAAGCAGTCGCCCGTCCCTAATTTAGGGTCACTGGTTCCAGGGAAGGGAGAGAGCCAGTGCCGTAAGACAAACACAACATTTTTCTTTTTTTTTTTTGATTGGAGGTTTAACGACCACCGTGAGCAACTCAATGGGCTATAAGCAGTCGCCCGTCCCTAATTTAGGGTCACTGGTTCCAGGGAAGGGAGAGAGCCAGTGCCGTAAGACAAACACAACATTTTTCTTTTTTTTTTTTTTTTTTGATTGGAGGTTTAACGACCACCGTGAGCAACTCAATGGGCTATAAGCAGTCGCCCGTCCCTAATTTAGGGTCACTGGTTCCAGGGAAGAGAGAGAGCCAGTGCCGTAAGACAAACACAACATTTTTTTTTTTGATTGGAGGTTTAACGACCACCGTGAGCAACTCAATGGGCTATAAGCAGTCGCTCGTCCCTAATTTAGGGTCACTGGTTCCAGGGAACGGAGAGAGCCAGTGCCGTAAGACAAACACAACATCCATTCATTGATTGATTGGAGGTTTAACGACCACCGTGAGCAACTCAATGGGCTATAAGCAGTCGCCCGTCCCTAATTTAGGGTCACTGGTTCCAGGGAAGGGAGAGAGCCAGTGCCGTAAGACAAACACAACATCCATTCATTGATTGATTGGAGGTTTAACGACCACCGTGAGCAACTCAATGGGCTATAAGCAGTCGCCCGTCCCTAATTTAGGGTCACTGGTTCCAGGGAACGGAGAGAGCCAGTGCCGTAAGACAAACACAACATCCATTCATTGATTGATTGGAGGTTTAACGACCACCGTGAGCAACTCAATGGGCTATAAGCAGTCGCCTAATTTAGGGTCACTGGTTCCAGGGAAGGGAGAGAGCCAGTGCCGTAAGACAAACACAACATCCATTCATTGATTGATTGGAGGTTTAACGACCACCGTGAGCAACTCAATGGGCTATAAGCAGTCGCCCGTCCCTAATTTAGGGTCACTGGTTCCAGGGAAGGGAGAGAGCCAGTGCCGTAAGACAAACACAACATTTTTTTTTTTTTTTTTTTTTTTTTGATTGGAGGTTTAACGACCACCGTGAGCAACTCAATGGGCTATAAGCAGTCGCCCGTCCCTAATTTAGGGTCACTGGTTCCAGGGAAGGGAGAGAGCCAGTGCCGTAAGACAAACACAACATTTTTTTTTTTTTTTTTTTTTTTGATTGGAGGTTTAACGACCACCGTGAGCAACTCAATGGGCTATAAGCAGTCGCCCGTCCCTAATTTAGGGTCACTGGTTCCAGGGAAGGGAGAGAGCCAGTGCCGTAAGACAAACACAACATCCATGCCTGACCGGGATTCGAACCCGGACCCCTTACGGACGAATGATCAGAGGCCAGCGTCTTAGACCACTGCGCCACCGGGGCGGCTTGCCAAAATTCATGCGATATGCACTGTATGTAAGAAATAAGTGGTGTGAATTCACCGAAAATTTCTTAAAATAATGTGCAGCAAAGTTTCCGGTAGGTGTCCGTTCACTTTCAGAAACTTTCGTTTTTAAAAAGTTCCCGTTTATTTTAACTTCCGTATTTTCACAGAAATTCCGTTTATTCCAGAAAATAGCATTTTCAAGTTTTTTTTCCGAATTTAAGTTTAAATTTCGCAAAAAATCGAAGAACCTGGACTTTTCAGTCCTTACGCCCGATAATCTTTCCGCCGCAGCGGTCAGGACCGAGCCCCCCCCCCCCCGTCGTTTGGGTTGGTACAACAGATAATACACGCCTTTAACACCTGAGCCAGAAACGCTCGGAGACATATCTCACGTTCATTATACACTGCTGGCCACCCAAAATGCAACACCAAGAAGGACACGAGATAGCAAAGCCAGATTTACTGGACACATAACAACAGATACAAAGATGAAACGATTGAGCTTACAGGCCCGTGCGACTTGCAGAACACGCAGACATCAATAGTTCGTGTGGCCCCCATGGCTGGCAATAACGGCAGCTACACGCCGCGGCATCGAACGAAAGAGGCTTTGAATGTGGGCTTGGGGTATGTCGGTCTAGGCTGCTTCCACGCGTTGCCACAGTTCATCAGGCGTAGCCGCGTGTGGTGCTTGCCGGGCCACTCAGTTGCCGATCAGCGACCAGACGTGTTCGATGGGCGACATATCGGGAGAACAGGCGGGCCACGGCAGCAGTGACACCTGGTGGGCCATATTGTTGCACGATGCGTGCCACGTGCGCATGGGCGCGCATTGTCCAGTTGAAACGTGGCCGCTGGCAGGTCCTGTAGGCAAGGGAGGACAACAGGCTCCAAAACTTCGGAGATGTAGCGGTGGCTGTTGAGTGTACCGGCGATGCGTACCACAGAGGGTGCGGGTGTCATATCCAATTGCGCCCCAAACCATAACGCCAGGCGACGGACCGCTATAGCGATGCATAATGCAGGCGTCATACAGTCTCTCGCCGCGGTGCCGCCACACGCGGATCCGACCATTGTGGTGTTGCAGGCAGAAGCGGGATTCGTCGGAGAAGACAACGTCGTGCCATTCCGTAGTCCAGGTGCGGCGTTCAACGGCCCACTACCGCCGCACTCGCCGCTGGTGTAACGTCAATGGTAATCGGAGCAATGGGCGCCGTGCGACAAGTCCCCGCTCCTGCAGACGATGTCGAACGGTACGTGCTGACACAGGTTGTTGCGCAACACACCCTAATTCATGCGCTAACGTTCGTGATGTGGCGGTGCGAGCCGTCGATGCCCGCCCCACAACATGCCGGTTCTCCCGTTCGGTGGTGTGCCGCGGCTGCGGCAATCGCTGACATCGGTCCGTCTGTCCCTTCTGCCCCCACCGAATCCATACTCGCCTCACTGTGGCTGGATGTCGTCCCACACGGGCGCCGATGTCTCGGTACGATAAACCGCTGTCGCGATAAGCCACTATTCGTCCTCTGTCGGACTCCGAAACGTGCTGGAATGACTGCCGTATTCTACGACGAAGCATCAGAAAGCTTCCCACGCACAGATCAGGGAGCACAACACACTTCCACTACTTACACCCCGCCTTCTGTGCATCCTTCTTATAGTGCTTCTCGGTGGCGTGCCGGGCGCACATGATTTGTATATGCCCTGCAATGCTAATCGTTTGTATGTCCTCTCGCGAGCGACGCATGCTGCGAATTTCAAGCCAATCGGATGGTTCCTTCTTGGTGTTGCATTTTGGGTGGCCAGCAAAGTAAAACAAATTGTGCGACGATGAAGATTTTTTTTTTCTGTTATTAATGCAAGGGATTTGGTCGTTTTATTTTCTAGTGGAGCTCATTATTTTTCTAAATAGGTTTGTAATTATTTTCATTATTCCCTCCTTTTTTTTTTTTTTTTTTTTTTTTTTTTGGTAGAAGGACTTTTCACAAATTAAGCATTTTTCATGGTGATTTTTCGAAGCAACAAAATGCTTTGCAACTTGATCATTTTAAACTGACTTTTAATTATCTTTAAAAAAAAGGCAAACTGTACTTTTTCATAGCATTATTTCCCAAAACTCCTAAATATAAAATTTGCTCGTGATAGCTATAATAGCTTTTGTTTCAATGCCATACATAGACGTTGTAAATCACCTGTACAATAAGTTAAGTGCCCTCTTTCTTACAGTAATACAATATAAAATAAATATCTGGTGCACAAAATACTGGAAAGGAGAAGAAATACACTGGCGGAAAGTGAAAAAAGAACACCAAGAACCAACGAAAAAGAACACCGAATACCAACAAAATTTATACAGCATAATAACGGAATACAGAGGATAACGTGATCAAAACATTATGGCAAAATACAGCTGTATTTGCTGGTAAACTGAAAAATAACATTTCCATGTAACATGGTTAGTACGAGGTTGAACCGCCATGAACTGCGTCACACTGTGCAATTCTGGCATGGAGTCTGTCGTACAGATGTTGGATGTAAGTTTGGGGTATTGAGTTCCAAGCATCCTCAACCTGGACGCCTCAATCGGGGATGGTCGTGGCTGGAAAGTGAAAAAAGAACACCAAGAAGGAGACGTCTGATACCAACGAAATTTATACATAACGGAATACAGAGGATAACGTGATCAAAACATTATGGCAAAATACAGCTGTATTTGCTCGTAAACTGAAAAATAACATTTCCATGTAACATGGTTAGTACGAGGTTGAACCGCCATGAACTGCGTCACACTGTGCAATTCTGGCATGGAGTCTGTCGTACAGATGTTGGATGTAAGTTTGGGGTATTGAGTTCCAAGCATCCTCAACCTGGACGCCTCAATCGGGGATGGTCGTGGCTGGAAAGTGAAAAAAGAACACCAAGAAGGAGACGTCTGATACCAACGAAATTTATACATAACGAAATACAGGGGATAACGTGATCAAAACATTATGGCAAAATACAGCTGTATTTGCTGGTAAACTGAAAAATAACATTTCCATGTAACATGGTTAGTACGAGGTTGAACCGCCATCAACTGCGTCACACTGTGCAATTCAGGCATGGAGTCTGTCGTACAGATGTTGGATGTAAGTTTGGGGTATTGAGTTCCAAGCATCCTCAACCTGGACGCCTCAATCGGGGATGGTCGTGGCTGGAAAGTGAAAAAAGAACACCAAGAAGGAGACGTCTGATACCAACGAAATTTATACAGCATAATAACGGAATACAGAGGATAACGTGATCAAAACATTATGGCAAAATACAGCTGTATTTGCTGGTAAACTGAAAAATAACATTTCCATGTAACATGGTTAGTACGAGGTTGAACCGCCATGAACTGCGTCACACTGTGCAATTCTGCCATGGAGTCTGTCGTACAGATGTTGGATGTAAGTTTGGGGTATTGAGTTCCAAGCATCCTCAACCTGGACGCCTCAATCGGGGATGGTCGTGGCTGGAAAGTGAAAAAGAACGCCAAGAAGGAGACGTCTGATACCAACGAAATTTATACATAACGGAATACAGAGGATAACGTGATCAAAACATTATGGCAAAATACAGCTGTATTTGCTGGTAAACTGAAAAATAACATTTCCATGTAACATGGTTAGTACGAGGTTGAACCGCCATGAACTGCGTCACACTGTGCAATTCTGGCATGGAGTCTGTCGTACAGATGTTGGATGTGAGTTTGGGGTATTGAGTTCCAAGCATCCTCAACCTGGACGCCTCAATCGGGGATGGTCGTGGCTGGAAAGTGAAAAAAGAACGCCAAGAAGGAGACGTCTGTTACCAACGAAATTTATACATAACGGAATACAGAGGATAACGTGATCAAAACATTATGGCAAAATACAGCTGTATTTGCTGGTAAACTGAAAAATAACATTTCCATGTAACATGGTTAGTACGAGGTTGAACCGCCATGAACTGCGTCACACTGTGCAATTCTGCCATGGAGTCTGTCGTACAGATGTTGGATGTAAGTTTGGGGTATTGAGTTCCAAGCATCCTCAACCTGGACGCCTAAATCGGGGATGGTCGTGGCTAGAAAGTGAAAAAAGAACACCAAGAAGGAGACGTCTGATACCAACGAAATTTATCCATCATAATAACGGAATACAGAGGATAACGTGATCAAAACATTATGGCAAAATACAGCTCTATTTGCTGGTAGACTGAAAAATAACATTTCCATGTAACATGGTTAGTACGAGGTTGAACCGCCATGAACTGCGTCACACTGTGCAATTCTGGCATGGAGTCTGTCGTACAGATGTTGGATGTAAGTTTGGGGTATTGAGTTCCAAGCATCCTCAACCTGGACGCCTCAATCGGGGATGGTCGTGGCTGGAAAGTGAAAAAAGAACACCAAGAAGGAGACGTCTGATACCAACGAAATTTATACAGCATAATAACGGAATACAGAGGATAACGTGATCAAAACATTATGGCAAAATACAGCTGTATTTGCTGGTAAACTGAAAAATCACATTTCCATGTAACATGGTTAGTACGAGGTTGAACCGCCATGAACTGCGTCACACTGTGCAATTCTGGCATGGAGTCTGTCGTACAGATGTTGGATGTAAGTTTGGGGTATTGAGTTCCAAGCATCCTCAACCTGGACGCCTAAATCGGGGATGGTCGTGGCTAGAAAGTGAAAAAAGAACACCAAGAAGGAGACGTCTGATACCAACGAAATTTATCCATCATAATAACGGAATACAGAGGATAACGTGATCAAAACATTATGGCAAAATACAGCTCTATTTGCTGGTAGACTGAAAAATAACATTTCCATGTAACATGGTTAGTACGAGGTTGAACCGCCATGAACTGCGTCACACTGTGCAATTCTGGCATGGAGTCTGTCGTACAGATGTTGGATGTAAGTTTGGGGTATTGAGTTCCAAGCATCCTCAACCTGGACGCTTCAATCGGAGATGGTCGTGGAGACCGGATAAGTCGTTGTCCCATAAAATCCCACACGTGCTCAATAGGGGACAAATCCGGTGGCCATGGAAGTTGTCTGACACCCTGAAGTGCATGTTGCGTTGCACGTGCCGTGTGTGGGAGTGCGTTATCTTGCTGGAAAACACCACGATGGACCGACCTTACAAATGGCACAACAACGGGCTGAGTGATGTTGTTGATGTAGGAGGTGCTGTTTAACGTACCCGGTACCAACACTAGTTGTGTACGGGAGTGATAGCTGATCGCTCCCCACACCAGGAGACCAGGTGTAGGCCCTGTGTGTCGCTGGCGGATGCAAGAAGGGTGGAGACGCTCCCCTGTGCGTCTGCGAACACGCATACGGCCAATGGAGTCTCTCAAGCAGGATCTGCTTTCATCGCTGAACACGACAGATCGCCATTGCGTTCTCCAGTGCAGACGTTGGCGACACCACTGCAGCCGTTCCTGACGGTGGGCTGGAGTCAGAGGTACACATGCCAGAGTCACACGTGCACGTTGTCCTGCATCCAGTAGACGGTGGCGGATTGTTCGTACAGTCCCCTCAGGTGCAACGGCAGCTCGGATTTGCGTCGCAGTGGATGTTCTGCTTGACAACGCCGCTCTTCTTATGCGTCGATCGGTCCGCTCATCAGTCCGTCTGTGACTCCCGGTTCCACGTCTTCTCGTATGGGAATGTTCCTCGGACCATCTACGCCACCATCGTATCACCACCGATACTTCCCGTCCAATTCGCTCCGCAATGCGACGATACGACCACCCGGCCTCGCGGAGTCCGACTAGACGACCTCGCTCAAAGTCCGATAACTGCTGAAATCGTACACGTCTTCCATGTCCAGGCATTGCAGCTTCTTCAGGGTCTTCGCACGTGTCCGTACGCCGACGACTGATTACATTCACTTCGCCGTACTCCTTAAATACCACCGACGATGACTTGCATATTATGCCGTGCTGTGGCGTAAGCGCTCACCGGTTTGTCCCGAAATTAACATCACACCTACGTAAACTCGACCCCATTAACATATGTAAATTTCATGATCGTCCGCCAATTCCTTCTTGGTGTTTTTTTTCACTTTCCGCCAGTGTATATTGTGTCACAATAAACAAAATTCATGCGATATGCTCTGCACAACATCTAATGTCGCTGCAAAACTTCAAAATCAAATACTTCGACGCAGACTAGTGAAATTTAACAGTTTATCTCACTTCCAAGTGTTCCCGTGAATCTGTTGTACCGGAAATTTTTCGTCACCCGAATAGGGAAAAAGTGAGAACGGAGTTTTTCCGTTAATATAAGAAAGGACTTGCGGAAAGGTTCCTGAAAATTCCGAATTTTCTGTTAACACATCTTGAAAACGGTAATTTACTGTCAAAATAAGAAAGGAATTGCAAAAAGGTTTCGGAAAATTCCGAATTTTTCGTTAACGCACCTCTAAAACGGTAATTTACCGTCAATATGAGAAAGAAACTGCGGAAAGGTTTCGGAAAATTCCGAATTTTTCGTTAACGCACGTCTAAATCGGTAATTTACCGTCAATATGAGAAAGAAACTGCGGAAAGGTTTCGGAAAATTCCGAATTTTTCGTTAACGCACCTCTAAAACGGTAATTTGCCGCCCCGATGGCGCCGTGGTCTAAGCGATGGCCTCTGATCATTCGTCCGAACGGGGTCCGGGTTCGAATCCCAGTGAGGCATGGATGTTGTGTTTGTCTTACGGCACTGGCTCTCTCCCTTCCCTGGAACCAGTGACCCTAAATTAGGGACGGGCGACTGCTTATAGCCCATTGAGTTGCTCACGGTGGTCGTTAAACCTCCAATCAAAAAAAAAAAACAAAAAAAAACGGTAATTTACCGTCAATATGAGAAAGAAACTGCGGAAAGGTTTCGGAAAATTCCGAATTTTTCGTTAACCCACCTCTAAATCGGTAATTTACCGTCAATATGAGAAAGAAACTGCGGAAAGGTTTCGGAAAATTCCGAATTTCCCAATAACACACCTCAAAAACGATAATTTACCGTCAATGTTAAAAAGAAACTGCAGAAAGATTCCTGAAAATTCCGAATTTTCCGTTAGCACACACCTCTAAAACGACAATTTACCGTCAATATAAGAAAGAAACTGCCGAAATGTTTCTGAAAGTTCTGAATTTTCCGTTAACACATCTTTAAAACGGTAGTTTACCTTCAATATAAGAAAGAAACTGCGGAAAGGTTTCCTGAAAATTCAGAATTTTCCCGTAGTGCGAACAATCCGTGAAATTCCGGTTTGTTTCCGTCATTTCACGGAAAAGGTTGTATTAGAAATGTGCTTCGTTAATTCACGAAAGAAATCACGGAAAATAGCTCGTGAATTCCAGAATTTTTTTTTTTTTTTTGAGAGTGTAGTGTGCACAATATCCGATGTTTCTGCAGAACTTCAAAATCAAATACTTCGACAGATTATTGAAATTTATCAATTAATCAAACCCCAAATATTCCTGTGAATATCTCCTATTACCTTAAATTTTTCGTCGTATGGATAATTCAGAATTTTTCTGGAGAATGAAAAGTGCGTGAAATTCAGTTTTTTTCTGTCATTTCACGGAAAAAAGTTGTATCAGAAATACGCTTTGTTAATTCACAAAAGAAATCTCGGAAAATGGTTCCTGAATTTTCAGAATTTTTTTACAGTGTTGTATGGAAGGAATCACGGAAAGTAGCTCGCGAATTAAAAAAAAAAAAAAAAATTAGTACTGTACTGAAGGAATCATGAAAAGTGGCTTGTGAATTTCAGAATTTTTTTACAGTGTTGTACGGAAAGAATCATGGAAGGTGGCTTGCAAATTTCAAAAAAAAAAAAAAAAAGAAAGAAAAGAAAAAAAAAGAAGGTATCGTACGGAAGGAACCATGGAATGTGGCTCGTGAATTTCAGAATTTTTTAGTGTTTGTTGTATGGAAGGATTCACGTGAATTTACGAATTTTTTACCGTCTTGTACGGAATAAATCACGAGAATTTCAGAATTTTTTTACAGTGTTGTGCGGAAGGATTCACGGAGAGCGGCTCGTAAACATCAGAATTTTTTTATAGTGTTGTACGGAAGGAATTACGGAAAGCGGCTCGCGAACTTAAAAAAAATAGTATGGTACTGAAGGAATTTCAGAAAACTATTTTTTACAGTGTTGTATGGAAGGAATCACGTGAATTTCAAAATTTCTTTTTCAGTGTTGTGCGGAAGAATTCACCGAGAGCGGCTCGTAAACATATTTTTTTTTTTTACAGTGTTGTATGGAAGAAATTACGGAAAGCGGCTCGCGAATTAAAAAAAAAAATAGTATGGTACTGAAGGAATCATTCAAAGTGGCACGTGAATTTCAGAAAACTTTTTTGCAGTGTTGTATGGAAGGAATCACGTGAATTTCAGAATTTTTTTACAGTGTTATGCGGAAGGATTCACCGAGAGCGGCTCGTAAACAACAGATTTTTTTTTACAGTGTTGTATGGAAGAAATTACGGAAAGCGGCTCGCGAATTAAAAAAAACAGTATGGTACTGAAGGAATTTCAGAAAACTATTTTTACAGTGTTGTATGGAAGGAATCACGTGAATTTCAAAATTTCTTTTTCAGTGTTGTGCGGAAGGATTCACCGAGAGCGGCTCGTAAACATATATTTTTTTTACAGTGTTGTATGGAAGAAATTACGGAAAGCGGCTCGCGAATTTAAAAAAAAATAGTATGGTACTGAAGGAATCATTCAAAGTGGCACGTGAATTTCAGAAAACTTTTTTGACAGTGTTGTATGGAAGGAATCACGTGAATTTCAGAATATTTTTTTACAGTGTTGTGCGGAAGGATTCACCGAGAGCGGCTCGTAAACATCAGAATTTTTTTTTACAGTGTTGTATGGAAGGAATTACGGAAAGCGGCTCGCGAATTAAAAAAAAATAATATGGTACTGAAGGAATCATGCAAAGTGGCACGTGAATTTCAGAAAACTATTTTTACAGTGTTGTATGGAAGGAATCACGTGAATTTCAGAATTTTTTTTACAGTGTTGTGTGAAAGGAATCACGGAAGTTGGCTCGCAAATTTCAGAATTTGTTTACAGTGTTGTACGGAAGGAATCATGGAAGCTGGCTTGCGAATTTAAAAAAATAGTATGGTACTGAAGGAATCATGGAAGTGGCACGTGAATTTCAGAAAACTTTTTTACAGTGTTGTATGGAAGGAATCACGTGCGTGAATTTCAGAATTTTTTTACAGTGTTATGCGGAAGGATTCACGGAGAACGGCTCGTAAACATCAGAATTTTTTTACAGTGTTGTATGGAAGGAATTACGGAAAGCGGCTCGCAAATTAAAAAAAAAATAGTATGGTACTGAAGGAATCATTCAAAGTGGCACGTGAATTTCAGAAAACTTTTTTTACAGTGTTGTATGTAAGGAATCACGTGAATTTCAGAATTTTTTTATACTGTTATGTGGAAGGATTCACGGAGGGCGGCTCGTAAACATCAGAATTTTTTTTACAGTGTTGTATGGAAGTAATCACGGAAAGTGGCTCACGAATTAAAAAAAAAATAATAAAAAATAAAATTAGTGTTTTACGGAAGGAATCATGGAAAGCGGCTTGTGAATTAAGGAATTGTTTTACAGTTTTGTATGGAAGGAATCACGCGAATTTAGGAATTTTTGACAGTGTTGTAAAAAATTCCAAATTCACGTGATTCCTTCCATACAACATTTTTTGCAGGAAGGAGTCACGTTAATTTAGGAATTTTTTTACAGTGTTGTGTGAAAGGAATCACGGAAAGTGGCTCACGAATTTCAAAAAAAGAAAATTAGTATTGTTCGGAAGGAATCATGGAAAGTAGCTTGTGAATTTCAGAATTTTTTTAGTGTTGTAAAGATAACCAAATTCACGTGATTCCTTCCATACAACATTTTTTACAGAAAGGAATCACGTGAATTTAGGAATTTTTTTTACAGTGTTGTGTGAAAGGAATCACGGAAGTCGGCTCATGAATTTCAGAAAAATCTTTTTACAGTGTTGTGTGAAAGGAATCACGGAAGTTGGCTCGTAAATTTCAGACTTTTTTTACAGTGTTGTACGGAAGGATTCACAGAGAGCGGCTCGTAAATATCAGAATTTTTTTACAGTGTTGTATGGAAAGAATCACGGAAACTGGCTCACGAATTTAAAAAAAAAAAAAAATTTTAAAAAATGAGTATTTTAAGGAAGGAATCATTGAAAGTGGCTTGTGAATTTCAGAAAAAATTTTCAGTTTTGTATGGAAGGAATCACGCGAATTTGGGAATTTTTGACAGTGTTGTAAAAATTCCAAATTCACGTGATTCTTTCCATACAAAATTTTTTAAAGGAAGTAATCGCGTGAATTTAAGAATTTTTTTACATTGTTGTGTGAAAGGAATCACGGAAAGTGGCTCGTGAATTTCAGAATGTTTTTTACAGTGTTGTATGGAAGGAATTACGGAAAGCGGCTCGCGAATTAAAAAAAAAATAGTATGGTACTGAAGGAATCGTGGAAAGTGGCACGTGAATTTCAGAAAACTTTTTTTACAGTGTTGTATGGAAGGAATCACGTGAATTTCAGAATTTTATTTACAATGTTTTGAAAGGAATCCCGGAAAGTGGCTTGTAAATTTCAGAATATTTTTTTCTACTGTTATGTGGAAGGATTCATGGAGAGTGGCTCGTAAATATCAGAATTTTTTTACAGTCTTGTATGGAAGGAATCCCGGAGAGTGGCTCGCGAATTTAAAAAAAAATATTAGTATTGTACAGAAGGAATCATGGGAAGTGACTTGTGAATTTCAGAATTTTTTTACAGCGTTGTATGGAAGCAATCACGTGAGTTTAATAATTTATTTACAGTGTTGTATAGAAGAAATCACGTGAATTTCAGAAATATTTTACAGTGTTGTGTGAAAAGAATCACGTGAATTTCAAAAAATTTTTGCAGTGTTGTGTGAAAGGAATCGCGGAAGCTGGCACGTGAATTTCAGAATTTTTTTACAGTGTTGTGTGAAAGGAATCGCGGAAGCTGGCTCGTGAATTTCAGAAATTTTTTTACACTGTTATGTGGAAGGATTCACGGAGAGCGGCTCGTAAATTTCAGAAACATTTTTACAATGTTTTTTGTACTTCATCTCAAGTTCAGTTCACATATTGTTTTTGAACCCTTTACACGTGGTGACAGGGCCGGATGGAGATCTTGCGGGGTCCTGGGCGAAATGTCATTGCGAGGCCCAGAGCAAAATTTCATTGTGGGCACTAAAAAATAAATCTCATATTTTAATAAAGTCGTTTCTGAAAATTATCGTTCGTGAGGAAGACACACGAACACTACCGTAAAGACAAAACGATTATCTCAAAGAAGTATTTGCTTTAAGCTTAAGAAAAAGACCATAATACGGACTGAAAGTTCAGAGAGAGAGAGAGAGAGAGAGAGAGAGAGGAAGACACACGAACACTACCGCAAAGACAAAACGATTATCTCAAAGAAGTATTTGCTTTAAGCTTAAGAAAAAGACCATAATACGGACTGAAAGTTCAGTGAGAGAGAGAGAGAGAGAGAGAGAGAGAGAGAGAGAGGAAGACACACGAACACTACCGCAAAGACAAAACGATTATCTCAAAGAAGTATTTGCTTTAAGCTTAAGAAAAAGACCATAATACGGACTGAAAGTTCAGTGAGAGAGAGAGAGAGAGAGAGAGAGAGAGAGAGAGAGAAGACACACGAACACTATCGTAAAGACAAAACGATTATCTCAAAGAAGTATTTGCTTTAAGCTTAAGAAAAGACCATAATACGGACTGAAAGTTCAGTGAGAGAGAGAGAGAGAGAGAGAGAGAGAGAGAGAGAGAGAAGACACACGAACACTACCGCAAAGACAAAACGATTATCTCAAAGAAGTATTTGCTTTAAGCTTAAGAAAAAGACCATAATACGGACTGAAAGTTCAGAGAGAGAGAGAGAGGAAGACACACGAACACTACCGTAAAGACAAAACGATTATCTCAAAGAAGTATTTGCTTTAAGCTTAAGAAAAAGACCATAATACGGACTGAAAGTTCAGTGAGAGAGAGAGAGAGAGAGAGAGAGAGAGAGAGAGAGGAAGACACACGAACACTATCGTAAAGACAAAACGATTATCTCAAAGAAGTATTTGCTTTAAGCTTAAGAAAAAGACCATAATACGGACTGAAAGTTCAGTGAGAGAGAGAGAGAGAGAGAGAGAGAGAGAGAGAGGAAGACACACGAACACTACCGCAAAGACAAAACGATTATCTCAAAGAAGTATTTGCTTTAAGCTTAAGAAAAAGACCATAATACGGACTGAAAGTTCAGAGAGAGAGAGAGAGGAAGACACACGAACACTACCGTAAAGACAAAACGATTATCTCAAAGAAGTATTTGCTTTAAGCTTAAGAAAAAGACCATAATACGGACTGAAAGTTCAGAGAGAGAGAGAGTGAGGAAGACACACGAACACTATCGTAAACACAAAACGATTATCTCAAAGAAGTATTTGCTTTAAGCTTAAGAAAAAGACCATAATACGGACTGAAAGTTCAGAGAGAGAGAGAGAGGAAGACACACGAACACTACCGTAAAGACAAAACGATTATCTCAAAGAAGTATTTGCTTTAAGCTTAAGAAAAAGACCATAATACGGACTGAAAGTTCAGAGAGAGAGAGAGTGAGGAAGACACACGAACACTATCGTAAACACAAAACGATTATCTCAAAGAAGTATTTGCTTTAAGCTTAAGAAAAAGACCATAATACGGACTGAAAGTTCAGAGAGAGAGAGAGAGGAAGACACACGAACACTACCGTAAAGACAAAACGATTATCTCAAAGAAGTATTTGCTTTAAGCTTAAGAAAAAGACCATAATACGGACTGAAAGTTCAGAGAGAGAGAGAGAGGAAGACACACGAACACTACCGTAAAGACAAAACGATTATCTCAAAGAAGTATTTGCTTTAAGCTTAAGAAAAAGACCATAATACGGACTGAAAGTTCAGAGAGAGAGAGAGGAAGACACACGAACACTACCGTAAAGACAAAACGATTATCTCAAAGAAGTATTTGCTTTAAGCTTAAGAAAAAGACCATAATACGGACTGAAAGTTCAGAGAGAGAGAGAGGAAGACACACGAACACTACCGTAAAGACAAAACGATTATCTCAAAGAAGTATTTGCTTTAAGCTTAAGAAAAAGACCATAATACGGACTGAAAGTTCAGAGAGAGAGAGAGAGGAAGACACACGAACACTACCGTAAAGACAAAACGATTATCTCAAAGAAGTATTTGCTTTAAGCTTAAGAAAAAGACCATAATACGGACTGAAAGTTCAGAGAGAGAGAGAGGAAGACACACGAACACTACCGTAAAGACAAAACGATTATCTCAAAGAAGTATTTGCTTTAAGCTTAAGAAAAAGACCATAATACGGATTGAAAGTTCAGAGAGAGAGAGAAAGATAAATAGAGAGAGGAGGGAAGAGAGAGGAAGAGAGAGAGAAAAGAAAGAGGGAGAGAGAAAGATAAAGAGAGAGAGAGAGAGAGAGAGAGAGAGAGAAAGAGAGAGACAGAGAGACAAAGAGAGAGAGAGACAGAGAGAGAAAGAGAGAGAAATAGAGAGAGGAGGGAAGACAGAGGAAGAGAGAGAGAAAAGAGAGAGAGGGATAGAGAAAGATAAAAAAGAGAGAGAGAGAGAGAGAAAGAGAGAGAGGAGGGAAGAGAGAGGAAGAGAGAGAGAGAGAAATAGAGAGAGGAGGGAAGAGAGAGGAAGAGAGAGAGAAATAGAGAGAGGAGGGAAGAGAGAGAGAAAAGAGAGAGAGGGAGAGAGAGAGAAAAGAGAGAGAGGGAGAGAGAAAGATAAAAAAAAAAGAGAGAAAGAGAGAGAAAAGAGAGAGGGAGAGAGAGAAAGTGAAAAGTGTTAAAACCAACGGTTTTCTTTCCCGGGAGAAGAGGTTTTAGGTTGCATTGTGACTCTTATAACAGCTTATTCACAAAATGATAAAAAGATACCTGCTTAGAGAATATTTTTGTATAGGAAATATAATAAGAATCCCTCTAAAATAAATTGGTATAAACAGTTTTTTTCCCCTGATACATGTTTAATGATTGATTTTCAATGCACAATGGAGTAACTGACAAATTAGTGACATTCTAAACTTTTATACGCGTTCATATATGAAAGTTGCCTTTTTTTATTTCAATTTCTTTTAATGTTGGAAAAGTGGCCTCCATATGTAGTCCGAAAGTAACTTGGATATTGTTCTTTTTATTTCCTTAAATTTAAGTATCAGGTTTTCACACAAATTGTTGGATATATAAAAGTAAGGGTACCACAAAATGATGAAATTTAATTTGCTATTTCAGGAATGCGGAAAAGATTAAGGTGGTTACAAAAATCATTTCGAATCTGCAAATCTCAAGAGTCCGTACGACGAACAGGGGTTTTGATAATGTATTCAAAAATGGGGAGATTGGAAACAAACAAAAAACTTCAAAATTTTATTTTTAAGGGCGTTGCGCCCCAAAAAGTTACAAAAAATGTAGTTAAATTTTTTTTACCGAAAATTATTTTGTTTTCTAAACTGCGGGGCCCCCTGAAGGCGCGGGGCGGTCCAGCCGGCGCTGCGGGGCGATTACTTCGTAAACAACCAACAGGGAGACGTTCTGCTAAGTAATGCTGCTACTCACGTTATGTATTAAACCTGAGCTCTTGATGGCCGCTCGACACGTATTTAAATACGTTATGTTTTGTTTTCTTCGATACAAAAAATTTTAACATATCTAAATACGTGTCAACTGATCATTAAAAGCACAGGTTTAACATAACGTTAGTAACAGTATTGTAGAGGAGAACGTCTCTCTGCTGAAGGTGTGTTGTTTGTGTATTCCGTGGTATGGTTTCGCGTCTTCCAGCTTGCAATTGGCACTTTTGCCATGAAATGATTTATAAAATTGGATGCCAAACTTTTGAGTTGTATTGCAGATATCACAACTATTCGCATTTACAAATGGAAGCTCACAATGTGTCTCACGGCTTTATGGTGCGATATATATATATTTTTTTTATTGGATTTTTAACGACCACCGTGAGCAACTCAATGAGCTATAAGCAGTCGCCCGTCCCTAATTTAGGGTCACTGGTTCCAGGGAAGGGAGAGAGCCAGTGCCGTAAGACAAACACAACATCCACGCCTCACCGGGATTCGAACCCGGACCCCTTCCGACGAATGATCAGAGGCCAACGCCACCGGGGCGGCAAAGACAGTTTGGAAAAAGAATTTTATTTCTTTTTTTGAGATTTAACGACCACCGTGAGCAACTCAATGGGCTATAAGCAGTCGCCCGTCCCTAATTTAGAGTCACTGGTTCCAGGGAAGGGAGAGAGCCAGTGCCGTAAGACAAACACAACATCCACGCCTCACCGGGATTCGAACCCGGACCCCTTCCGACGAATGATCAGAGGCCAACGCCTTAGACCACTGCGCCACCGGGGCGGCCCGAATTTTATTTCCTTAAACGTGTTGCAGAGCAGCGAGGATACAACCCTTCCATTATAGACAAGGCTCTAACAAAATTCCGGAAACCGAAGTCTACCTCAACGTCTATATAACTCCACTGATACGCCCATTGAAAGAGAATTTTGCCATTATTCCACTTTCCCGTGACATTGCCTCCAAAATTTCAAAAATTCTCAAAACCTTTCATCTTACAGTGATTCTTAAACCCATAAACAAAATTAACTTTTTAGGAACAAAGGACTACGTTGAAGGCTAAAACTCATGGGGAAGTTATAAAATCCATGTGAATCTGGCGCTTCGTATGAAGGACAGACCCGTAGAGCTTTGCGTTTTCTAGTGAAGGAGAACAAGACCTACATTTGGAAATGTGACCTAAAGTTATCGATGACTAAACACTGTTACCGTCCATGCCGATACTTCTTCGCTTTAATATTGTTTAAGGTTGTTGGCACGTAAATATTCAAATTTTATTTGCGTATATCGCGCGCTACATACACAGTGTATTCAAAAAGTTCCGTCCGAAAGGGGTCCGGGTTCGAATCCAGGCGATGGCATGGATGTTGTGTTTGTCTTACGGCACTGGCTCTCTCCCTTCCCTGGAGCCAGTGACCCTAAATTAGGGACGGGCGACTGCTTATAGCCCATTGAGTTGCTCACGGGGTGGTCGTTAAACCTCCAATCAAAAAAAAAAAAAAAGTTCCACGACCCCCCCCCCCCGCTCGTAAAAGCGTACAGATGGCGCTATCTCTGTGAAACCGGCGGGATGACGCAGCAACGACCTTCAGCACGCATATCACGTGATTGCAGTTATTTCTGACTACTTCCGCCTTCTTTTTTTTTTTTTTTTTTTGAGATTTAACGACCACCGTGAGCAACTCAATGGGCTATAAGCAGCCGCCCGTCCCTAATTTAGGGTCACCGGTTCCAGGGAAGGGAGAGAGCCAGTGCCGAAAGACAAACACAACACCCATGCCTGACCGGAATTCGAACCCGGACCCCTTTCGTACGAATGATCAGAGGCCATCGCTTAGACCACTGCGCCAGCGGGGCGGCTTTTCTTTTTTGGTTGAAGGTTTAACGACCACCGTGAGCAACTCAATGGGCTATAAGCAGCCGCCCGTCCCTAATTTAGGGTCACTGGTTCCAGGAAAGGGAGAGAGCCAGTGCCGTAAGACAAACACAACATCCATGCCTCACCGGGATTCGAACCCGGACCCCTTTCGTACGAATGATCCGAGGCCAGCGCCTTAGACCACTGCGCCACCGGGCGGCATGATTGGAGGTTTAACGACCGCCGTGAGCAACTCAATGGGCTATAAGCAGCCGCCCGTCCCTAATTTAGGGTCACCGGTTCCAGGGAAGGGAGAGAGCCAGTGCCGTAAGACAAACACAACATCCATGCCTCACCGGGATTCGAACCCAGACCCCTTACGGACGAATGATCCGAGGCCAGCGCCTTAGACCACTGCGCCACCGGGCGGCATGATTGGAGGTTTAACGACCGCCGTGAGCAACTCAATGGGCTATAAGCAGCCGCCCGTCCCTAATTTAGGGTCACCGGTTCCAGGGAAGGGAGAGAGCCAGTGCCGTAAGACAAACACAACATCCATGCCTCACCGGGATTCGAACCCGGACCCCTTTCGTATGAATGATCAGAGGCCATCGCTTAGACCACTGCGCCAGCGGGGCGGCTTTTCTTTTTTGGTTGAAGGTTTAACGACCACCGTGAGCAACTCAATGGGCTATAAGCAGCCGCCCGTCCCTAATTTAGGGTCACTGGTTATAGGGAAGGGAGACAGCCAGTGCCGTAAGAAAAACACAACATCCATGCCTTAACGGGATTCGAACCCGGACCCCGTTCGGACGAATGATCAGAGGCCATCGCTTAGACCACTGCGCCACCGGTACGGCGGTGCGATGTTGGAGGATTGTGTTTTTCAGGCTGTTAATGTAAGACCCAAAAATTGTTACTTTTTCGTGACTCCGCGGAAATAGAGTAAAAAGAACTCATCTAAATAGTTATGAATATATAAATGATATCATACCAAAGTGATTCACCGTCCATGGGTTGGAAATAGCAAGCCCCGAAAGCGTGGGAAAGACCTGCTGGACCCAAATGATCGTTTCTGAACTTTGTAACCAAACTATCGTTATTGCAAGTTCCCGATTATCAGAGCGGTGGGAGACTGCGGGGGATCTGAACGAGGATGATCTGTGAAGAGACATATCAACCAGCTGACTGCTTCCGAAAAACATTAATTCTCTAACAAAAATGTGTAATAGGTAGTAAAGCGGGTCTTCCCCCCCTCCCCTTCAACCTTTCTAACACAATCAATCCTCCAGGTGTATATGATTCATAAAGAGCAACTAACCTCCCCTGCGCCGTTCTTTTCATCTTTCCCTCTCTTTGTCTGCCTCTTCATCTAACGCACACAGATAATCGATTTATTTCATTCACTTCACGCGCTTTGACCCCTCTTGACATGACAGGTAACCTCCCCCCCCTCCCCCAATCCTGTTTTATACTCATTTCACTTTAGGATGCTGAGCGCTACTGATGTTTACATAGCCTTTTTGTTTACCCCCCATAGGGTTGCTAATAAACCCTCAATAAACTTTATCAGGGTTTTTTTTTCCCGGAATTTCGAACTGGGGAGATGTCTGCGATTGTTGAGAAAGTTTCGAAGTGTACTCAATGAAAGCAAATTTCTCAATGGATATTTTTTAGTGAAATATTTGCACAATAAAAAAGCAAATTCCAAAACCGTTATATTATTTTTGCGCTATTTTATTTTTTAAATGTCATGCCTTTCACAAAACCAACTAAATCCCGTTGATGAAACAAAAAAAAAAAAAAAAACACTGATAAAAATGAAGACAAACGTGTGGCTTTGTCAAGGCTGATTAAAATCTAACTAACGCGGAGAGAATCAGCGGTGATCAAAGCTTGATTTACGCAAGGGCACACACAGCATAATTTTCAAGAGCAGTATGCCATTATGTCTTAAAAGAAAAGTGTTTGATCAATGCATCCTTCCAGTGCTTACGTATGGTGCAGAGACGTGGACCTTAACTAAAAGAGACATACAAAGGCTGCAGACAACTCAAAGCAGCATGGAGAGGTGCATGCTTGGTGTAACCAGGAGAGATAAGAAGAGGAACTCGTGGATCCGAAAAATGACAGACATCATGATCAGAGTTAAATCCCTGAAATGGCAATGGGCTGGACATACTGCCAGAAGGACAGACACAGCCGAAATTTTAGATTGGATTCCAAGGGACAGGAAAAGACCCAGAAGAAGACCACGTGGGAGATGGGTGGATGAAATTCGAAAGTATGCGGGAGTAACATGGAGGAGACTGGCACAAGACAGACCGTTGTGGAGGAAACTTGGGGAGACCTTCGTCCAGCAGTAGATTGATTGGTGTAACCAGGAGAGGTAAGAAGAGGAACTCGTGGATCAGAAAAATGACAAGAGTTGAAGACATCATGATCAGAGTTAAACCCCTGAAATGGCAATGGGCTGGACATACTGCCAGAAGGACAGACACAGCCGAAATTTTAGATTGGATTCCAAGGGACAGGAAAAGACCCAGAAGAAGACCACATGGGAGATGGGTGGATGAAATTCGAAAGTATGCAGGGGTGACATGGAGGAGACTGGCACAAGACAGACCGTTGTGGAGGAAACTTGGGGAGACCTTCGTCCAGCAGTGGATTGATAATGGTTGACAATGATGATGATGATGGCACGGGGCCCGTGCTCAGGGCCCCCATGGTCTAGAGGGGCCCTATTTAAGCACTAACATTTGGTTTTTATTATTACGGAAGGGCCGCGGGTGTCCTAGTGGGCAACGTTCGTGACTGTCACGGAAAGGACCTCAGGTTCGATCCCAGGCAGGTACGAACGCTCGGGTACTGGCCCCCTGTAATAAATAAGGGCGTCTTTCTCCCCCTTTCTACTTCGCTTCCGTGTCACTTTCCTATCGGGCACTCTAGCCCAAATCTCCTAGCTTCCTATTTCAAAGGGTTGTTTAAGACCTGGGTTCAGACACTCCCTTTCTAAAATCCTCTGCATATGAACATTTTATTATTATGGGCAGCAAAAACGGCGACTTGCACCAGTTATTTTTCACCGAGCGCAAATATGTATCGATATATTGCTTCAAAAAAATCGATTATTAATATCCGTTTGAAAGATGGCAATTCGGCGTGCTACGCTTGTTTAAATCCGTTTTATTTTTAAAAATTAACATGGATATTTAAAGAAATATTTTTACTAACCCGTGTTTTGATGTTTATGCCACATCGTTGGCAGAAACATGGGTTAGTAAAAATAACTCGCTCAGAAGAAGAAGAAGAAAGTGAAAATAACTCGCTCAGAAGAAGAAGAAGGAAGTGAAAAAAAAAACTCGCTCAGAAGAAGAAAGTGAAAATAACTCGCTCAGAAGAAGAAGAAGAAAGTGAAAATAACTCGCTCAGAAGAAGAAGAAGAACTTGAAAATAACTCGCTCAGAAGAAGAAGAAGAAAGTGAAAATAACTCGCTCAGAAGAAGAAAGTGAAAATAACTCGCTCAGAAGAAGAAGAAGAACTTGGAAATAACTCGCTCAGAAGAAGAAGAAGAAAGTGAAAATAACTCGCTCAGAAGAAGAAAGTGAAAATAACTCGCTCAGAAGAAGAAGAAGAAAGTGAAAATAACTCGCTCAGAAGAAAAAGAAGAAAGTGAAAATAACTCGCTCAGAAGAAGAAGAAGAAAGTGAAAATAACTCGCTCAGAAGAAGAAGAATTAAGTGAAAATACCTCGCTCAGAAGAAGAAAGTGAAAATAACTCGCTCAGAAGAAGAAGAAGAAAGTGAAAATAACTCGCTCAGAAGAAGAAAGTGAAAATAACTCGCTCAGAAGAAGAAGAAGAAAGTGAAAATAACTCGCTCAGAAGAAGAACTTGAAAATAACTCGCTCAGAAGAAGAAGAAAGTGAAAATAACTCGCTCAGAAGAAAAAGAAGAAAGTGAAAATAACTCGCTCAGAAGAAGAAGAAGAAAGTGAAAATAACTCGCTCAGAAGAAGAAGAATTAAGTGAAAATACCTCGCTCAGAAGAAGAAAGTGAAAATAACTCGCTCAGAAGAAGAAGAAGAAAGTGAAAATAACTCGCTCAGAAGAAGAAAGTGAAAATAACTCGCTCAGAAGAAGACGAAGAAAGTGAAAATAACTCGCTCAGAAGAAGAAAGTGAAAATAACTCGCTCAGAAGAAGAAGAATTAACCGAAAATACCTCGCTCAGAAGAAGAAAGTGAAAATAACTCGCTCAGAAGAAGAAGAAAGTGAAAATAACTCGCTCAGAAGAAGAAGAAAGTGAAAACAACTCGCTCAGAAGAAGAAAGTGAAAATAACTCGCTCAGAAGAAGAAGAAGAAAGTGAAAATAACTCGCTCAGAAGAACAAAGTGAAAATAACTCGCTCAGAAGAAGAAAGTGAAAATAACTCGCTCAGAAGAAGAAGAAAGTGAAAATAACTCGCTCAGAAGAAGAACTTGAAAATAACTCGCTCAGAAGAAGAAGAAGAAAGTGAAAATAACTCGCTCAGAAGAAGAAGATGAAAGTGAAAATAACTCGCTCAGAAGAAGAAGAAGAAAGTGAAAACAACTCGCTCAGAAAAAGAAGAAAGTGGAAATAACTCGCTCAGAAAAAGAAGAAAGTGGAAATAACTCGCTCAGAAGAAAAAGAAGAAAGTGAAAATAACTCGCTCAGAAGAAGATGAAAGTGAAAATAACTCGCTCAGAAGAAGAAGAAGAAAGTGAAAACAACTCGCTCAGAAAAAGAAGAAAGTGGAAATAACTCGCTCAGAAAAAGAAGAAAGTGGAAATAACTCGCTCAGAAGAAAGAGAAAATTTAGCTCGCTGATTACTGATTTTGCCTTAAAGAGGGCAAGGAAACGCCCACTACGATAAATACAAAGTGAGATCATGTACTTTTGTGTCAGCGACTGGAGATAAAATGTTTACTGTTAATGTACAATTTTTGAACAGTTATTGTTTCTTGCATTAAGGCAGTACTTCTTGTGCTTTATACAATTACTTTACTTCCCGGCCTTGTCCGGAATTTAGTTTTATTAATATCATATACCTTTATATGTCACTGAAAAAATCGGGAAAAAAATGGATGCTTGCAAGAAAGAAAAAAGCTGATTTCACAAATTCGGTCATTACAAATTATTTATTCATAGTGTGATTATTTGAGCACTTGGCCGTACACAACATTTTTGGTTTCTCCTTCATCGGCGACAATATACAATTTTGTTGGATCCTTTGCTCTTGACATTCCAACATACAGCAGCAGTTCATGTGAGAAGCATGAAATGCATCACGTGCTTTTCGTTTCAGACGTCTTTGAGGAGCGAATCTCTGGGATAAAAAAGTTAAAAACGTATCTTTGCGAATATTTTATAAAACTGGCTGAAATTTTAATGAACATCATAAATCGTTAATAGGAACATGACTTCCAATTGAATCGGTAAATAGCTTTTTTAATTAGCCGTCAAAATTTTGTTAACCGTTTTTGCGTATATATTGCATTTCTGTTTACCGATGAATTAAAAATTCCATGTCTATTTTAAAAGTTTTGACCGGATTCCCGTGAAATTTTGCGGGACTCCTCTTATTACCAATTCATGGTGTTGATAAAAATTTCAGCCCGTTTGGTTAAGTTTCGCAAAGTTCGTTTTCGCATTTTTTTATGCACAGTTCTCAAAAAATAGGAACACCTGTGGATGTGCCGCAGCGATGAACGCAGTCACGTGCTTTCAGATAACGATGACGTAGCAAATGACGCTGACTTTATTGATTAGCTTATTAATTAATTCATTACTCGCCAACGGAACAACGTAGAGATCTCAAAATAGTTGCGTTGACTTAGAAATTCCAGTATTAATAAGCTATGCAAATTTCACGATGTCACATTTCGGCGTTCGAAAGTTTTTACTGCTTCAGACAAACATACGTTTTGTGTTTTATATATAAGATAGGCACGATTATAGAATAATTGCGGGAAGCCCCAGTGGTGCTGCCTTCATACGCAAGTATACCATTGTTAATTTATTAAGAGTGCGATTCATGCCCGGGGATATGGGGCCCCGAAGTTGTTTGTGCCCAGGGCCCCACTAGTCTTAAGTCGGGCTTTGACAGTGATCGTTAACATTTGTATATGCACTGAAGAGCAAATTAATTAGAGACAGTTGGCGTTATGCAAATGTGGCGCTGTGGGCGGCCCCGTAAACGGAAACAACATGACGTATGCTGCGATTCAACAATATAAGGAGTGATGCGACGGGAATCAGTAAGAGTCGGACGCAGTATGGGTAAGACGAAGGATCTAAGCGCATTTGATCGTGGGCAAATTGTCGGGGCCGGACGAATGGGTCACTCCATCTCGGAAGTCTGGGATTTTCACGAGCCACTGTGTCACGGGTGCACCGTGAGTACATCGAATCCGGTAAAACCATCCCTGCAACGGCCAACTGCCGTGGACAACGGCGTGTGGATGAGCGGGGTCATCGTCGGCTAGCTCGCAGTGTAACAGCGGATAGACGGGCAAGAAAGTGCAAGAAATCACTCGGCAATTTAACGCTGGTGCACAAAAACGTGTAAGCAGCCACACCATCCAGAACCATCTCCTCACTATGGGGTACAGAAGCCATCGTCCCACGAGGGTACCGCTGCTGACCGCACATCACAAGGTGCAAAGATTAGCATGGGCGCGGGAACATCGCCACTGGACCCTAGACATGTGGAAAAATGTTGCCTGGACTGATGAGTCGAGATTCACGTTGGTACATGCGGATGGCAGGATACGAGTACGGCGCAAACCACACATGAAGCGATGGATCCTTCTTGCCAGCAGGGCACTCTTCAAGCTGGTGGGGGTGGCATTCTCGTCTGGGGACTGTTTACGTGGGCTGAAATGGGACCCCTGGTACGTGTGACATCGTCCCTCACAGGTCAACGTTACCGGGATATCCTGGACGACCATTTGTTCCCGTTTGTGCGTCTTCAACATCCCACTGGGGACCTCATCCTGCAACAAGACAATGCAGCTCCCGAATTGTATCCGAATGGTTGGATGAACACTCCACCGACGTGTCCTCGCTTCCTTGGCCAGCTAGGTCACCTGACCTCAGCACATCTGGGATGCCATCGAGAGAGATGACCCCCTCCATCAAATCTTCGTGAACTGTGGGAGCTTGTTCAGGGGTCGTGGATCCGTATGGCTTCCCAACGCTTCCGGTGTCTTGTCGAGTCCATGCCGAGACGAATCGCCGCCGTCATCAGGACGAAAGGTGGTGCTACACGTTACTAGACAGGTATCTCTAATTCAATTGCTCTTCAGTGTAAAATGTTGAAACTATTTCATTTGTAATAACCCTGTATATCGCAAACAGGAAGAACTGCTGCGCGATATTTCCTGAACATATTTCACCGCAGACGTTGGGTATCCCGTTTTGACTAAATTGAGCTAATGTCAAGTAAAATTTTATATACAGCATTTAAAATTTCACGGAATGCACCTTTAATGTTTCCTTTCATATTAATCACCTTTCCATTACCATAATAATAAACGACGAAATGATTAGTTTTGCTCGTGGAAGAGCTGAAAAACTGAACTGCGCAAATGTAGCGAAGGAGTTAAATTAGAGAGAAGGGGGGCCTTTCTCGAAGAGAAATATTATTAGCTTCCCTCATTAATCAGCCGGGTAGACCACGAACGCCCGAAATCGATTTTAATTTATCAATTTTTGGCGGTGGAAAAATCTCTCCTCATTCCATTAAGAACCGTGTTAAAGCAAATATGAAATGATCAACTTTAAATATGGCGACCAACTTCCGTTAATGCGTTGCAGAAGAAAAAAAAAAAAAAAAGTAAACTCTTAAACTACGCAGCAACAATAAGGGAGAGTTAAAAAAAAAAAAGAAGAAGAAGGCAGAATTAAAACAACAACACGAGAAAAAATTGCCGATGATGAACTTCGAGAGGGGGAAATCCGCGGGAAAGTAGCCCGCGTTAGTCACGTGATCTCGGATGATGAATGAGGGGGGGGAACCCCTGCGTAGTTTTTAAGCCTTTATCGAAAGCGCTTTGTTGCAGAGAGGAACCACAGCGAAAAGAGAGAAAATAATAATAAAAAGAGAACGTATTAAGAAAACCCGTTAAGAAAATGTGCTTCGGTACCCTTTAGTATATTGACTTCTACACAGAGCAAATTAACGCTCATTGCTATTAACGATGCACCTACAACTCCAATAACTGCATTTCAGCCTTGTCCAAAGAGCGTCTGCGGGCCAGTTGATTAACACCAATAATAGTTCATTTATAGCGTGGATAACTAGAGATAGAAAAAAATACGGATCTGACGCCCTTCCAAAAAAACGCTTTGTTCCACACGGCTATGGAATCGACTTTTTCAAGGTTTTTCGCATAAATTCTCGGAGCTACACTTAAATTTAAACATGAAATTGAGCGAAAAACTTCCTCATTATCGTATTTTTATTCCCCCCCCACCCCCCCACCCACCCACCAGAAAAGGTGATTCAAATACATTTTTGTATTTTTTTTGTTTTTGCCTGGAAACTTTTTTTTCCTACCAGTTTTTTTACACGCAAAAAAGTAATTCATTTGCAATCAATTTGTTGTTCTTTCTGAAATCACCGGGGAGAAAGAAAAAAAAAAAAAAAAAAGTTTGCATTTTATAATTTAAGAAACTGTTATACTTCCATCAGACGTTGTATTTTGCGTCCAGAAAATTGGAGATCTGTTCAGTTTAAAAAGTAAATTCATGAAGAGAGTTTTCTACTCTAAATGGCAAATCGTTTACTTTACTTGCAATTCGCGCACTAAACAGTCGTGGTTTTACGTATCATTTTGATTTGGATGAAGAAATTGCACGTCTGCGAATTCAATTCCTTTTATATACACAGTGCGTCAAAGAATTTTTAAGACTGGCGCTAGATTTCAGCCTACGGTGGCGCAACCAGTATAATCGCGAATGCGTTATATACCGTGGCCATCTGCTTGCTTTCTGACAAAAGTACTGCGCAGTTGTTAAAGTAACTCAAAAGAAACGGCCGTTCATTAGAGAAGTAAAAAATTTTTTTGTTGAATTATTAAGATGGAACAAAGGTTTCAAAATCGCTTTATTCTAATTTATCATAAGAAAACATAAGAGGGATACGTACAGTATTGGGCGTCTCACTGGGAAATAATACAAAACTGTTAAAAACATGATGGTATATACACTGCAATGACAATGGGGATGAATAACAAATGCTGCAAGCAAAGCTTATTGAATAAAAATTGCAGAAGTGACAGAGAGAAACACATCGTGTCACATGACATTGGCTGGGCATGATTTACAGGATAACACAGGCGAAACAATAGTACACAATTAGAAAAAGAACAGCACAAACATCGCCGTGAAGGTAAAACATTACATACATGAGATAAAAACACAGCGTGCACAATTGTGCAAGTTATTTAACGAGGGCACCAAAGCAACATAATACAGGCGGGGTGAAAGTAAGTAATGTACACGAGTAAGCATGAAAATACACTGAGATGGCATTAGCATTCACAATTCAACGGTAGTGTGGATTGCACGAGTCGTAGAGTGGAGGAGGGGCACCAAGGTGCCACGGAACTCAGCAAAGGAGGTGTAGAATGTCCTAGGGTACTGATAGGTGTAGCAGTCCAGAATCAACCGCAAACCATGGAGCGGCCGGCGCCCAGGTAGCATAGAAGGTGTCTTCTCGACGACTGGAAGAAGCCGACTGGTACTCCAGGCGGAGTCGAGAGTGCAATCGATCTTGAAAATGGCACAAAAGTGCTGCGCTGTCCTGGTGTAAAGAGACCGGCGAGGAAATGCTGCGGAGTTGTTGAAGGTATACGTAAATAACGTGTTTAACCAGCACGAAAAGATAGGCACATACTGAAGGAAGAGTTGTAGGTGGATGAGCCCGCAGAAGAAGATGTCTGTAGGCAGTGAACGGAAGATCTTGAGAACAAGAGCGACTGGCAATCCGGAAAGCCTGGTGGAGGAGAGGCATCAGGATGGGACAGTAAGGGTAGACGTGAGAAACGTCTGCCTCCTGTGTGCAGAAGGAGCAGAGCGGGGAGGAGAGAAGAGACATGCGAAAGAGAAAATACGGAACAGGGAGGTGATTATGCAAAAAGCGCCAGTGGGTATTAATTTCAAGAGGGGCAGATAAGGGTGAGCGGGCAGCGGCCCAGACAAGAGGAAGAGAAGCAGGGGGAACCTCCAGAATAGAAAGCGGTGAAGGGGTGGCAAGGTGCACTAGAAAACGATAAAGAGATGTAGAAGAGAGAGAGGAGAGAGGAAGAACCGAGTTTGTGAGTCGGAGGAAAAACGGCAGCGGAAGAGGGGCAGAAAAGACAGAGACGAGACCGGTGGGGGAGACAAGATCAGGGAAAAACGAAAGAAGTGCAGTTAGCAGAGAGTCATAGACCAACAAAGGACTGTTATTCAGTTTAACGCAAAACTTGGTAAAAGTGCCTCTGAAACGTACCATATGATGAAACAAGTTTACGGTGAGTTTTTTATAAGTAGATCAAATGTTTTCCTGTGGCACAAACGTTTTTTGGACGGAAGAGATACGCTAGAAAATGATAAGCATACCGGAACACCAAGTTCATATAGGACACCTGAGATTATTGAAAAAGTGCGTGATTTCGTGGCAAGCAATCGTTGTGCGTAACTAAGAATGATGGAAGGGTCTTTAAACATCAACAAAGAAACGATTCGAACCATCCTGCATGAAGATTTGGGCAAAACAAAAGTCTGTGCTAAATTTGTTCCACACACGTTAACCAATGAACAAAAATCAAGGAGAAGTGCACATTGCAGAGACATCATTTCAGCCGCTGAAAATGATCCAAACTTCTTAAAATCGATTGTTACAGGTGATGAAACATGGTGTTTCCAATATGATCCTAAAACAAAGCGACAAAGTGCGGAATGGAAGTAAAAAAACTCACCACAAACCAAAATAACAAGAAAAGTTCCATCGAAAATCAAAACAATGCTCATTAATTCTTCGATAGTAAGGGTATTTATCCACAAAGAATTTGTTCCAAGTGGACAAACAATTACTGGTGAGTTTTATTTAAATGTTTTGAGGCGTTTGATCGGCAGAATTCGTCGCATTCGTCCAGAATATCGGGATGAAAACAGTTGGTGTTTGTTGCACGATAATGCACCCAGTCACACCTCACTTCTTGTTCGTAGATTTTTGGCGAAAAATAACGTCTGTGTATTGAATCATCCACCGTATTCGTCTGATTTAGCACACTGCAACTTTTCTTAATTATCAAAACTTAAAATGACGTTAAAAGGGTGTTATTTTGATGATATTTCGACCATAGAAACAGCTTCGACGCGTGCTTTGGAGGCAATTCGGCAAAGTGAACTGGAACAGGCATTCGAATCATTATTAAATCGCTGTAACAAATGTATTGAAACCGGATTGACTTATTTGGAATAACAAACAAAAACAAATTATAATTTCTTGTTTCTGTTTCATTTTACAGACCCAGTCCTAAAAATTCTTTGCCACACTGTGTATATATATATATATTACCGGAAGTACCCGGAGATGCCCGGGTATAAAAAAATATATCAATCTGCTCCTGGGCCAGCCCATTCCGAACATGTTTTTTGCATTTTAGATTGATTTGTCGAATTATTTTTTGGGGCCATTCTGCAATTCGCGCTGTTGAGGGGGTCTCAATATCTGTTAATAATTTCACTTTCTTGGATTTTGGATTGATTTGTCCAATAGGTTTTCTATTTTTCGTGGGTATTCTGGAATTCGCGCTACTGAGGAGTTTCAGCTTCTCTTAAGAAATTCACATTCTTGTATTTTAGATTGATTTGTCTACTAGATTTTCTCTTTTTTCGAGGGCATTCTGGAATTTTTTCACTTTCTCGGATTTTGGATTGATTTGTCCAATAGATTTTTGCTTTTTCGGGGGCATTCTGGAATTTCCGCTGTTGAGGATTCTTAGCTTCTCTTAATTATTTCACTTTCTCGGATTTTGGATTCATTTGTCCAATAGATTTTTGCTTTTTCGGGGCATTCTGGAATTTCCGCTGTTGAGGATTCTTAGCTTCTCTTAATTATTTCACTTTCTCGGATTTTGGATTGATTTGTACTATAGATTTTTGCTTTTTCGGGGCATTCTGGAATTTCCGCTGTTGAGGATTCTTAGCTTCTTATAATTATTTCACTTTCTTGGATTTTGAATTGATTTGTCCAATAGATTTTTGCTTTTTCGGGGGCATTCTGGAATTTCTGCTGTTGAGGATTCTTAGCTTCTTTTAATTATTTCACTTTCTTGGATTTTGGATTGATTTGTCCTGTAGATTTTTGCTTTTTCGGGGGCAATCTGGAATTCCCGCTGTTCAGGATTCTTAGCTTCTCTTAATTATTTCACTTTCTTGGATTTTGGATTGATTTGTTCTATAGATTTTTGCTTTTTCGGGGGCATTCTGGAATTTCCGCTGTTGAGGATTCTTAGTTTCTTTTAATTATTTCACTTTCTTGGATTTTGGATTGATTTGTCCAACAGATTTTTGCTTTTTCGGGGGCTATTGGAATTCCCGCTGTTGAGGATTCTTAGCTTCTCTTAATTATTTCACTTTCTTGGATTTTGAATTGATTTGTCCAATACATTTTTGCTTTTTCGGGGGCATTCTGGAATTTCCGCTGTTGAGAATTCTTAGCTTCTTATAATTATTTCACTTTCTTTGATTTTGAATTGATTTGTCCAATAGATTTTTGCTTTTTCGGGGGCATTCTGGAATTTCCGCTGTTGAGGATTCTTAGCTTCTCTTAATTATTTCACTTTCTTGGATTTTGGATTGATTTGTCCAATAGATTTTTGCTTTTTCGGGGCAATCTGGAATTCCCGCTGTTGAGGATTCTTAGCCTCTCTTAATTATTTCACTTTCTTGGATTTTGGATTGATTTGTCCTATAGATTTTTGTTTTTTCGGGGGCATTCTGGACTTTCCGCTGTTGAGGATTCTTAGCTTCTCTTAATTATTTCACTTTCTTGGATTTTGGATTGATTTGTCCAATAGATTTTTGCTTTTTCGGGGTCATTCTAGAATTTCCGCTGTTTAGGATTCTTAGCTTCTTTTAATTATTTCACTTTCTTGGATTTTCGATTGATTTGTCCAATAGATTTTTGCTTTTTCGGGGGCAATCTGGAATTCCCGCTGTTGGGGATTCTTAGCTTCTCTTAATTATCACACTTTCTTGGATTTTGGATTGATTTGTCCAATACATTTTTGCTTTTCCGGGGCATTCTGGACTTTCCGCTGTTGAGGATTTTTAGCTTCTTTTAATTATTTCACTTTCTTGGATTTTGAATTGATTTGTCCAATAGATTTTTGCTTTTTCGGTTACATTCTGGAATTTCCGCTGTTAAGGATTCTTAGCTTCTTTTAATTACTTCACTTTCTTGGATTTTGAATTGATTTGTCCAATAGATTTTTGCTTTTTCGGGGGCATTCTGGAATTTCCGCTGTTGAGGATTCTTAGCTTCTTATAATTATTTCACTTTCTTTGATTTTGAATTGATTTGTCCAATAGATTTTTGCTTTTTCGGGGGCATTCTGGAATTTCCGCTGTTGAGGATTCTTAGCTTCTCTTAATTATTTCACTTTCTTGGATTTTGGATTGATTTGTCCAATAGATTTTTGCTTTTTCGGGGCAATCTGGAATTCCCGCTGTTGAGGATTCTTAGCCTTTCTTAATTATTTCACTTTCTTGGATTTTGGATTGATTTGTCCTATAGATTTTTGTTTTTCGGGGGCATTCTGGACTTTCCGCTGTTGAGGATTCTTAGCTTCTCTTAATTATTTCACTTTCTTGGATTTTGGATTGATTTGTCCAATAGATTTTTGCTTTTTCGGGGTCATTCTAGAATTTCCGCTGTTTAGGATTCTTAGCTTCTTTTAATTATTTCACTTTCTTGGATTTTCGATTGATTTGTCCAATAGATTTTTGCTTTTTCGGGGTCATTCTAGAATTTCCGCTGTTTAGGATTCTTAGCTTCTTATAATTATTTCACTTTCTTTGATTTTGAATTGATTTGTCCAATAGATTTTTGCTTTTTCGGGGGCAATCTGGAATTCCCGCTGTTGGGGATTCTTAGCTTCTCTTAATTATCACACTTTCTTGGATTTTGGATTGATTTGTCCAATACATTTTTGCTTTTCCGGGGCATTCTGGACTTTCCGCTGTTGAGGATTTTTAGCTTCTTTTAATTATTTCACTTTCTTGGATTTTGAATTGATTTGTCCAATAGATTTTTGCTTTTTCGGTTACATTCTGGAATTTCCGCTGTTAAGGATTCTTAGCTTCTTTTAATTACTTCACTTTCTTGGATTTTGAATTGATTTGTCCAATAGATTTTTGCTTTTTCGGGGGCATTCTGGAATTTCCGCTGTTGAGGATTCTTAGCTTCTTTTAATTATTTCACTTTCTTGGATTTTGAATTGATTTGTCAAATAGATTTTTGCTTTTTCGGGGGCATTCTGGAATTTCCGCTGTTGAGGATTCTTAGCTTCTTTTAATTATTTCACTTTCTTGGATTTTGAATTGATTTGTCCAATAGATTTTTGCTTTTTCGGTTACATTCTGGAATTTCCGCTGTTGAGGATTCTTAGCTTCTTTTATTTCACTTTCTTGGATTTTGAATTGATTTGTCCAATAGATTTTTCTTTTTCGGGGGCATTCTGGAATTTCCGCTGTTGAGGATTCTTAGCTTCTCTTAATTATTTCACTTTCTTGGATTTTGGATTGATTTGTCCAATAGATTTTTGCTTTTTCGGGGGCAATCTGGAATTCCCGCTGTTGAGGATTCTTAGCTTCTCTTAATTATTTCACTTTCTTGGATTTTGGATTGATTTGTCCAATAGAGTTTTGCTTTTTCGGGGGCATTCTGGAATTCCCGCTGTTGAGAATTCTTAGCTTCTCTTAATTATTTCACTTTCTTGGATTTTGGATTAATTTGTCAAATAGATTTTTGCTTTTTCGGGGGCATTCTGGAATTTCCGCTGTTGAGGATTCTTAGCTTCTTTTAATTATTTCACTTTCTTGGATTTTGGATTGATTTGTCCAATAGATTTTTGCTTTTTCGGGGACATTCTGGAATTTCCGCTGTTGAGGATTCTTAGCTTCTCTTAATTATTTCACTTTCTTGGATTTTGGATTGATTTGTCCTATAGATTTTTGCTTTTTCGGGGCATTCTGGAATTTTCGCTGTTGAGGATTCTTAGCTTCTCTTAATTATTTCACTTTCTCGGATTTTGGATTGATTTGTACTATAGATTTTTGCTTTTTCGGGGGCATTCTGGAATTTCCGCTGTTGAGGATTCTTAGCTTCTCTTAATTATTTCACTTTCTCGGATTTTGGATTCATTTGTCCAATAGATTTTTGCTTTTTCGGGGCATTCTGGAATTTCCGCTGTTGAGGATTCTTAGCTTCTCTTAATTATTTCACTTTCTCGGATTTTGGATTGATTTGTACTATAGATTTTTGCTTTTTCGGGGGCATTCTGGAATTTCCGCTGTTGAGGATTCTTAGCTTCTTATAATTATTTCAATTTCTTGGATTTTGAATTGATTTGTCCAATAGATTTTTGCTTTTTCGGGGACATTCTGGAATTTCTGCTGTTGAGGATTCTTAGCTTCTTTTAATTATTTCACTTTCTTGGATTTTGAATTGATTTGTCCAATAGATTTTTGCTTTTTCGCTGGTGACTTCTTCTGTCTGTTCATTTGCTACTGCTGAGGTCACAGAGTAATGTGCTCTAACCACTAAATCGCTGGTGACTTCTTCTGTCTGTTCTATTGCTACTACTGTGGTCACAGAATAATGCGCTCTAACCACTAAATTGCTGGTAACTTCTATTGTCTGTTCAATTGCTATTGCTGAGGTCACAGAGTAATGCGCTCAAGCCATTAAATTACTGGTAACTTCTTCTGTCTGTTCATTTGCTACTGCTGAGGTCACAGAGTAATGTGCTCTAACCACTAAATCGCTGGTGACTTCTTCTGTCTGTTCTATTGCTGCTGCTGTGGGTAGAGAATAATGCGCTCTAACCGCTAAGTCGCTGGTAACTTCTTCTGTCTGTTCTATTGCTAGTGCTGAGGTCACAAAGTAATGCGCTCTAGCCATTAAATCGCTGATGACTTCTTCTGTCTGCCCTATTGCAACTGCTTTGGTCACAGAATAATGCGCTCTAACCACTAAATCGCTGGTGACTTCTTCTGTCTGTTCTATTGCTAATGCTGAGGTCACAGAGTAATGCGCTCTAGCCATTAAATCACTGGTAACTTCTTCTGTCTGTTCTATTGCTGCTGCTGTGGTCACAGAATAATGCGCTCTAACCACTAAATCGCTGGTGACTTCTTCTGTTTGTTCTGTTGCTACTGCTGAGGTCACAGAGTAATGTGCTCTAGCCATTAAATCACTGGCGACTTCTTCTGTCTGCCCTATTGCTACTGCTGCGGTCACAGAATAATGCGCTCTAACCACTAAATCGGTGGTGACTTCTTCTGTCTGTTCTATTGCTACTGTTGAGGTCACAGAGTAATGCGCTCTAACCACTAAATCGCTGGTGACTTCTTCTGTCTGTTCATTTGCTACTGCTGAGGTCACAGAGTAATGTGCTCTAACCACTAAATCGCTGGTGACTTCTTCTGTCTGTTCTATTGCTACTACTGTGGTCACAGAATAATGCGCTCTAACCACTAAATTGCTGGTAACTTCTATTGTCTGTTCAATTGCTATTGCTGAGGTCACAGAGTAATGCGCTCAAGCCATTAAATTACTGGTAACTTCTTCTGTCTGTTCATTTGCTACTGCTGAGGTCACAGAGTAATGTGCTCTAACCACTAAATCGCTGGTGACTTCTTCTGTCTGTTCTGTTGCTACTGCTGAGGTCACAGAATAATGCTCTCTAACCTCTAAATCGCTGGTAACTTCTTCTGTCTGTTCTATTGCTACTGCTGAGGTCACAGAGTAATGCGCTCTAACCAATAAATCGCTGGTAACTTCTTTTGTCTGTTCTATTGCTACTACTGTGGTCACAGAATAATGCGCTCTAACCACTAAATTGCTGGTAACTTCTATTGTCTGTTCAATTGCTATTGCTGAGGTCACAGAGTAATGCGCTCAAGCCATTAAATTACTGGTAACTTCTTCTGTCTGTTCTATTGCTACTGCTGAGGTCACAGAATCATGCACTCTAACCACTATATATCACTAGCGGCTTCTTCTGTCAGTGCTATTGCTATTGTTGTCAACAAACAAAGAAGTAATCAACTAATGCTCTCTTCTTTTTGTACTGTGCTATTTTTGTGTAAGCTATGTTGATGTATGGAAACAAACATATGCACCAATAATGTAAGTCTTAACAAAAAGAACTGCGAAATCGAAATGCGGTTTGAATGGCATTTTCCAATTCTGAATTTGATTGGTTACCACGCAGAAAAGCGTTTGTTCATTATTATAAAAATCAGAGTGATTACTACTGCTTAATAAAAACATTCCGAAATGCTTATGAGATTAATGTTTCTTTTTCATGCGGGGAAGAAAAAAAAAAAAAAAAAAAGCACCCTCTATCACCATAAAACATTCGACAAACGATCTCAGATGCCGCATTTGAGTGGCTTTAACGTCGAGCTCATTTGCATCGAGTATTTATTTTTAATATGTTTTTTTCGCCGATTCGCCCGTACCCACGGGTAGGATGATAAAAAAAAGGGGGCATTATTTAAATAACAAACTCATCATGAAGTAATGAAGTTTTTTTCGGTTTTTCTTCCCGTCGTGGCTGGAAGACTCAGGGGGAAACAGATTATAATGAGGGAACTATTTAAATTAAATGCTCTTAGATTCTAGTGCGTGAACAACGAGAGCTCTTCGACTTCTCCATAAAGGCACACAACGTTAGGTCCATTTACATTTATTATCAATGATTTGCAAAAGATAAAGGCTTTGGGAGAGAGCTGTAAAGCATTCCACCCTCCAAGTGAGCTCAGCAAACAAGAGCATCAAATTGTTAATCTAGAAGAAAGGGAAATAAAGACTGCCTCGTTCGAGAGGAGCAGAAACGTTTAAAGTAAATGATTAATGCAGAATCTAAATAGGCAGTTTTCCAAGCCACAAATAGAATCCAGCTAATGATCGTGCTTATTCAGACGGGGGTATTCTGCTTCACACAATATTATTAACATTTTGCTTCTTAAGTGGAGGACTTAATGTTTCCATTCCGCTTGAGATAATTTTCGTTCTCCTTATCAGATTTCGAACGAGGTTCTCCAGCGTGTCTAAAAGGTTTTAGGACTTACCTTCATAAAAATTGAAATTTGAAGAAAAGAATACCGGGTGGACTGTGACGTGCCTGCCCAGCTGGACGCTCACGACATACAGGCAGATAGCAGTCAGAAAGAACGTCCGCGTAGCTCAATTGGTAGACTGACTTATTCCGGAATAAGGGGATCCGGGTTCGAGCCCAGCAGGACGCACACGACTAAAGGCAGATAGCAGTCAGAACGAACGTCCGCGTAGCTCAATTGGTAGAGCGACTTATTCCGGAATGAGGGGACCCGGGTTGGAGCCCAGCAGAACGAACACGACATAAAGGCAGATAGCAGTCAGAACGAACGTCCGCGTAGCTCAATTGGTAGAGCGACTTATTCCGGAATGAGGGGACCGGGGTTGGAGCCCAGTAGAACGAACACGACATAAAGGCAGATAGCAGTCAGAACGAACGTCCGCGTAGCTCAATTGGTAGAGTGACTTATTCCGGAATGAGGGGACCCGGGTTCGAGCGCAGCAGAACGCACACGACATAAAGGCAGATAGCAGTCAGAACGAACGTTCGCGTAGCTCAATTGGTAGAGTGACTTATTCCGGAATGAGGGAACCCGGGTTCGAGCCCAGCAGGACGAACACGACATAAAGGCAGATAGCAGTCAGAACGAACGTCCGCGTAGCTCAATTGGTAGAGTGACTTATTCCGGAATGAGGGGACCCGGGTTGGAGCCCAGTAGAACGAACACGACATAAAGGCAGATAGCAGTCAAAACGAACGTCCGCGTAGCACAATTGGTAGAGTGACTTATTCCGGAATGAGGGGACCCGGGTTGGAGCCCAGTAGAACGAACACGACATAAAGGCAGATAGCAGTCAGAACGAACGTCCGCGTAGCACAATTGGTAGAGTGACTTATTCCGGAATGAGGGGACCCGGGTTGGAGCCCAGCAGAACGAACACGACATAAAGGCAGATAGCAGTCAGAACGAACGTCCGCGTAGCTCAATTGGTAGAGTGACTTATTCCGGAATGAGGGGACCCGGGTTCGAGCCCAGCAGAACGCACACGACATAAAGGCAGATAGCAGTCAGAAAGAACGTCCGCGTAGCTCATTTGGTAGAGTGACTTATTCCGGAATGAGGGGACCCGGGTTCGAGCGCAGCAGAACGCACACGACATAAAGGCAGATAGCAGTCAGAACGAACGTCCGCGTAGCTCAATTGGTAGAGTGACTTATTCCGGAAGGAGGGGACCCGGTTTCGAGCCCAGCAGAACGCACACGACATAAAGGCAGATAGTAGTCAGAACGAACGTCCGCGTAGCTCAATTGGTAGAGCGACTTATTCCGGAATGAGGGGACCCGGGTTGGAGCCCAGTAGAACGAACACGACATAAAGGCAGATAGCAGTCAGAACGAACGTCCGCGTAGCACAATTGGTAGAGTGACTTATTCCGGAATGAGGGGACCCGGGTTGGAGCCCAGCAGAACGAACACGACATAAAGGCAGATAGCAGTCAGAACGAACGTCCGCGTAGCTCAATTGGTAGAGTGACTTATTCCGGAATGAGGGGACCCGGGTTCGAGCCCAGCAGAACGCACACGACATAAAGGCAGATAGCAGTCAGAAAGAACGTCCGCGTAGCTCATTTGGTAGAGTGACTTATTCCGGAATGAGGGGACCCGGGTTCGAGCGCAGCAGAACGCACACGACATAAAGGCAGATAGCAGTCAGAACGAACGTCCGCGTAGCTCAATTGGTAGAGTGACTTATTCCGGAAGGAGGGGACCCGGTTTCGAGCCCAGCAGAACGCACACGACATAAAGGCAGATAGTAGTCAGAACGAACGTCCGCGTAGCTCAATTGGTAGAGCGACTTATTCCGGAATGAGGGGACCCGGGTTGGAGCCCAGCAGAACGAACACGACATAAAGGCAGATAGCAGTCAGAACGAACGTCCGCGTAGCTCAATTGGTAGAGCGACTTATTCCGGAATGAGGGGACCCGGGTTGGAGCCCAGCAGAACGAACACGGCATAAAGGCAGATAGCAGTCAGAACGAACGTCCGCGTAGCTCAATTGGTAGAGTGACTTATTCCGGAATGAGAGGACCCGGGTTCGAGCCCAGCAGAACGCACACGACATAAAGGCAGATAGCAGTCAGAACGAACGTCCGCGTAGCTCAATTGGTAGAGTGACTTATTCCGGAAGGAGGGGACCCGGTTTCGAGCCTAGCAGAACGCACACGACATAAAGGCAGATAGCAGTCAGAACGAACGTCCGCGTAGCTCAATTGGTAGAGTGACTTATTCCGGAAGGAGGGGACCCGGTTTCGAGCCCAGCAGAACGCACACGACATAAAGGCAGATAGCAGTCAGAACGAACGTCCGCGTAGCTCAATTGGTAGAGTGACTTATTCCGGAATGAGGGGACCCGGGTTGGAGCCCAGCAGAACGCACATGACATAAAGGCAGATAGCAGTCAGAACGGACGTCCGCGTAGCTCAATTGGTAGAGCGACTTATTCCGGAATGAGGGGACCCGTGTTCGAGCCCCGGCGTGGACAAAAATGACGGAGAAATTTACTTCGTTATAATATGTCTACTGTCCGGGAAATAAAAACGTGTTGCCCACGGAAGTGTTGCCAGTCGACTGAATTCACATGAAATAACAGTTATACAACCACTTTAAGAAGAACGTTGCCAGATTGTCAAGGTTAAAATAGAGTAACAGTTTAAGCACCTTGAACATGTAGTTTATCTACCAAAAATTTATGGTTGACCGCCAGGTGGCGTGCTTACGATCTGTAAACCGTCTTAATCCGGGTGAAACGCTGACTATTCACGTCAATTTTTTATATTGAGAGCTAGGTACCGGCAAACGCCATTCGCCTCCTTCTCAGCTGATCTACTCTCTCCGTGCGAAGTTCACTGAATGACTAAGAGTTACTTTTCACATCGCATCTTTTTACATTGAGCATTCCGAGGTTTTCCATTGACGTGCTAACATCCCGTTCCCATGACATGTCATGTCGAAATTAACTCCTTAATATGGATGGATTTAATATTAAGGAGGTTGAGAAAGGCGTCGAGGCCAACAAATACGTGCTTGTTGAAAACCACAAGGAGGAGAGTGAATGCTGGAAACGGTTTCGTCTCATTAAGGAACCGAGGAATAATTCTGCGTTGTTTGGTCTTGCTTGTTGTTCAAAATGTGGAAAGTGGGTAATTACAAAGAAAGATGTCGACGGTATAATAAAAGGACATGGAACCAAATACCTAACTGACCATTTGAAATACGCACACCTCCATCAAAGCGTGGAACGAGTAAGCAATCTAAATACATTTAAGAAAATACATTTATGTAATCGTAAATAATGATTCCCATTTGTAATATACTCTATGGTCACAGTCAGCCATTACTTCTAAATTACGGAAAGCAGTGGCACTGAAAATGGCGCTAAAATTTAGCAAGTAACCAAATTTTATTATTAAAAAGGGATTTCAGTTATTAAATATCAAGCAGTTATTAAGATGAATATGTATATTACGCTTATATGTCATCATCATCATCATTGTCAATCATTATCAATCCACTGCTGGACGAAGGTCTCCCCAAGTTTCCTCCACAACGGTCTGTCTTGTGCCAGTCTCCTCCATGTCACTCCCGCATACTTTCGAATTTCATCCACCCATCTCCCATGTGGTCTTCTTCTGGGTCTTTTCCTGTCCCTTAGAATCCAATCTAAAATTTCGGCTGTGTCTGTCCTTCTGGCAGTATGTCCAGCCCATTGCCATTTCAGGGATTTAACTCTGATCATGATGTCTCCCACTCTTGTCATTTTTCGGATCCACGAGTTCCTCTTCTTATCTCTCCTGGTTACACCAAGCATGCACCTCTCCATGCTGCTTTGAGTTGTCTGCAGCTTTTGTATGTCTCTTTCAGTTAAGGTCCACGTCTCTGCACCATACGTAAGCACTGGAAGGATGCACTGATCAAACACTTTTCTTTTAAGACATAATGGCATATTGCTCTTGAAAATTATGCTGTTTCTTCCAAAAGCTCTCCAGGCAAGTTTTGTACGCCGATTAATTTCTTCATCAATGTGACCCTCACTTGATATCTGCTGTCCAAGATAAACGTACGTGTCTGTTATCTCCAGCTTTTCTCCATCAATCGATAAATCTTCATTTCTTGTAAAAGCATTGAACATCACTTTTGTCTTCTGAAAGTTCATTTTTAATCCCACTTCTTTACTCTTGTCAGCAAGATCCTGGATCATACTCTGCAGCTCTGATGGGCTAGTTGCAAAAATGACTACGTCATCAGCAAAACGAAGGTGGGTTAGATAATCTCCATTAATCTTTATCCCGTTGTTTTCTCAGTTCAGTGATTAAAAGACATTATATGTATATATACATAAATTGAGTTTTGAATTTATAGTTCAAAGCAGATTTGTCCGGGTCAGTTACGAGTCTGGATCAGGTCGGGTCGGGTCCGGGCCCGAAATTTTTGGCCCGTTTCCAACTCTGGTGTGAAGAGCATGATACAACTTTGGGACACATGGATGGGCTAGCTAAATCGCCAGATTAAAAATCCCATCGAGAATTCATGCGACCACCTTGAACGTATTGTAAAAATTTAAGCATCCCAGGAATCTCAATGAATTGCGAAAGAAACTCTTCTTAGAATGGTCAAAAAATTGACTCAAGTTATTTAAATCATCTTGTTCAATCTCTCCCAGCAAGAATTAATGCTGTGCTTTCTGCACGTGGTGATGTAACTTAGTATTAAAACTAAATTTCTGGAGGGGACTATTTTTTGGGTGTAGGAGAACTGGCCACCGTAGAAGTGGCCACCCGGAGAAGTGGCCACAGGAGAAATGGCCACCGGAGAAGTGGCCACCGGAGAAGTGGCCACCCGGAGAAGTGGCCACCGGAGAAGTTGCCACCCGGAGAAGTGGCCACCGGAGAAGTTGCCACCCGGAGAAGTGGCCACCGGAGAAGTGGCCACCCGGAGAAGTGGCCACCGTAGAAGTTGCCACCCGGAGAAGTGGCCACCGTAGAAGTGGCCACCCGGAGAAGTGGCCACGGGAGAAATGGCCACCGGAGAAGTGGCCACCCGGAGAAGTGGCCACCCGGAGAAGTTGCCACCCGGAGAAGTGGCCACCCGGAGAAGTGGCCACCGGAGAAGTTGCCACCCGGAGAAGTGGCCACCGGAGAAGTGGCCACCCGGAGAAGTTGCCACCCGGAGAAGTGGCCACCGGAGAAGTGGCCACCCGGAGAAGTGGCCACCGGAGAAGTTGCCACCCGGAGAAGTGGCCACCGGAGCTGTGGCCACCCGGAGAAGTGGCCACCAGAGAACTGAACACCCGGATAACTGGCCACAAAAATTTTAAGGGGTCGTATAAACATTGCTTTTTTGACCACTTCACGCCCACGACCCACAGAGGTTGGTTATCTGAGTCATATAAAGTTTCCGTAATTTCGTCTTTCCTTAATTGCGACAATTAATGTAATGTTTTTTATAAAAAATGTTTATGTTCTACATTTCAACAGAAGATTTCAGGGTTTTCAAACTACAAATCTTCAAATGATCTGAGCGCATATGCTGACTCAGGAAACTTCTCGGTGTGAGGGGGGGGGCGCCCAAAAGTGTAAAATATAAAGCATTTCTCGACCGATCCGAAGATTTTCAGCATTTACAAGCTACAACTCGACACATTATCTGAGCGTATGTGCCTACTCTGGAAACCTGTCCCGGGGGGTGGGGGTATCAAAACTGTAAAATATGAAAAAATTCTCGTCCGATTCGGAGATTTTCAGCGTTTTGCAAGGTACGTACAACTCGACACATTATCTGAGGGCATGTGCCTACTCTTTAAGCCTGTCAGATGGGGGGGGGGGGGGTTGGGTTAATATCAAAACTGTAAAATGTAAAGTATTTCTCGTCCGATTCGAAGATTTTCAGCATTTACAAGCTACAACCCCCTCCCCCCATCCCCCGACAGGTTTCCTGAGTAGACACATGCCTTCAGATAATGTGTTGAGTTCTAGCTGCTAGATGAAATTGTTCATATTTTACACTTTTGGTATAACCGCCCCCCCCCCCCCTCCCCGACAGGTTTACTGAGTAGACACATGCCTTTAGATAATGTGTCGAGTTGTAGCTGCGAAATGCTGAAAGTCTCCCGATCGGACGAGAAATTCTTCATATTTTACACTTTTGAAATTAACCCCCTCCCCCCCCCGCCGGGCGGGTTTGTTGCGTAGGCACATGCGCTCAGAACAGAAAATTTGTCGAGCTGCAGCTTGTAAATACTAAAAATCTCCCGATCGGACGAGAAAGTCTTCATATTTTACACTTTTGGAATCCCCCCCCCCCCCCACACACACACAGGTTTGCCGAGTAGGCACATACCCTCAAATAATTTGTCGAGTTGTAAATGCCAAAAATCTTCCGATCGGACGAGAAATTCTTCATATTTTACACTTTTGAAATCCCCCCGCTCCCCCGCCGGACGGGTTTGCTGCGTAGGCATATGACTACGCAGCAAACCCGTCCGGCGGGGGAGTGTGCCCAGTTCTCCGGTGGCCAGTTCTCCGCTTAGTCTTAGCTCAGAAACTCATGGAAATGTCTAAATTTCTTACTGAAAATGAAATATTAAATAAAAAAAAATTATGAACAATAGTTTCTCAAGTAGTGGGGAATATAGCCACACGAAATTTGTTTATGCAGAACAATTTTATGGCACTGAAATTGCAGTGTGCCCAGTTCTCCGCTTAGTCTTAGCTCCGAAACTCATGGAAATGTCTAAATTTCTTACTGAAAATGAAATATTAAAGAAAAAAAAAATTATATCAAGTAGTGGGGAATATAGCCACACGAAATTTGTTTATGCAGAACAATTTTATGGCAGTGAAATTGCAATGAGCCCAGTCCTCCGGTGGCCACTTCTCCGGTGGCCAGTTCTTCGCTTAGTCTTAGCTCCGAAAGTCATGGAAATGTCTAAATTTCTTACTGAAAATGAAATATTAAAAAAAAAAAAAATTATGAACAATAGTTGCTAAAGTAGTGGGGAATATAGCCACACGAAATTTGTTTATGCAGAACAATTTTATGGCACTGAAATTGCAATATGCCCACTTCTCCGGTGGCCAGTTCTCCGCTTAGTCTTAGCTCCGAAACTCATGGAAATGTCTAAATTTCTTACTGAAAATGAAATATTAAAGAAAAAAAAAATTATATCAAGTAGTGGGGAATATAGCCACACGAAATTTGTTTATGCAGAACAATTTTATGGCAGTGAAATTGCAATGAGCCCAGTTCTCCGGTGGCCACTTCTCCGGTGGCCAGTTCTTCGCTTAGTCTTAGCTCCGAAAATCATGGAAATGTCTAAATTTCTTACTGAAAATGAAATATTAAAAAAAAAAAATTATGAACAATAGTTGCTAAAGTAGTGGGGAATATAGCCACACGAAATTTGTTTATGCAGAACAATTTTATGGCACTGAAATTGCAATATGCCCACTTCTCCGGTGGCCAGTTCTCCGCTTAGTCTTAGCTCCGAAACTCATGGAAATGTCTAAATTTCTTACTGAAAATGAAATATTAAAGAAAAAAAAATTATATCAAGTAGTGGGGAATATAGCCACACGAAATTTGTTTATGCAGAACAATTTTATGGCAGTGAAATTGCAATGAGCCCAGTTCTCCGGTGGCCAGTTCTTCGCTTAGTCTTAGCTCCGAAAATCATGGAAATGTCTAAATTTCTCACTGAAAATGAAATATTAAAAAAAAAAATTATGAACAATAGTTGCTAAAGTAGTGGGGAATATAGCCACACGAAATTTGTTTATGCAGAACAATTTTATGGCACTGAAATTGCAATGTGCCCAGTTCTCCGGTGGCCACTTGTCCGGTGGCCAGTTCTCCGCTTAGTCTTAGCTCCGAAAATCATGGAAATGGCTAAATTTCTTACTGAAAATCAAATATTAAATAAAAAAAAATTATGAACAATAGCTGCTCAAGTAGTGGGGAATATAGCCACACGAAATTTGTTTATGCAGAACAATTTTATGGCACTGAAATTGCAATGTGCCCAGTTCTCCGGTGGCCACTTGTCCGGTGGCCAGTTCTCCGCTTAGTCTTAGCTCCGAAAATCATGGAAATGGCTAAATTTCTTACTGAAAATCAAATATTAAATAAAAAAAATTATGAACAATAGCTGCTCAAGTAGTGGGGAATATAGCCACACGAAATTTGTTTATGCAGAACATTTTTATGGTACTGAAATTGCAATGTGTCCAGTTCTCCGGTGTCCAGTTCTCCGTACCCGCTATTTTTTGCCTGGTGTTTGTATAATCAGTTGCAATCTAAGCCAGGGCTCTAGATACAAGGGCTGTCTCATACGGCAGATTTTAGTTGTCCCCGGAAGTTGCGGCTGGTGACGTAGCTACGATGCATGACTGAGTGTTAGGAATCGCGTTTGCTTTGCTCTGTGCGGGGAACTTTGATGATAAGTACAACTAGTGAGCTTCCGAATATGAAACAAAATGGTGAAATGTTTTACAGAAGCAAAAGGAGTGAAGCAGAATATATCATTGATTGTTTCCTTTTATATATATATATGCGTGTATTACTTCCATTAAACGCGAAAATAATACTTTTTTTGTTAATACTTTAACAAAACCTCTGCTACTGTAATTTTTGTAAAACATTTCGGATATTCAAGTGTCCACTTAATTCGACTTTTACCCTCTACAAGAGAGGTTACCTGTGTTTTTGTAAGTATGTTTCGAAAGCATTCGCCATTTCTTTTTTCAATTTTTGATTTTTCGTATTTGTTTTTTTTACCTTAATTTTCAGTTCTCTGGTTTGTTTCAATAAAAGCCGGCGCGAACGATTCCATCTTCTGACTTTGCTAGAAAAGTTCTTTAAAATATCCTTTTTTTTTTTTTGTTTCCTGTTTTCAGAAATGTAAGCTGTTTTTCACTTATTGACAATTTGCCATCTAAAATCTCCAAACCTCGGCTACGTAATTTTTGTGAAACGTTTCGGATAATCAAGTGTCCACTTAATTCGACTTTTACCCTCTACAAGAGAGGTTACCTGTGTTTTTGTAATTATGTTTCGGAAGCATCTGCCATTTTTTTTTTTTTTTTTTCAATTTTTGATTTTTCGTATTTTGGTTTTAAACCTTAATTTTCAGTTCTCTGATTTGTTTCAATAAAAGCCTGCGCGAACGATTCCTTTAAAATATCCTTTTCTTTTTTTTTTACCTGTTTTCAGAAAGTTTTTCTTTTTCCGTTATTGACAATTTGTCATTTAAAAAATTAACTTTTTTTTTTTTTTGGAACATATCACATTTCACGCAGAAAATTGTCTCTTCATCTCATGCAGGTTGAATTGGGGCTGCATTTTCTGCAAAAGACCTGTTTTGGGGACTAAGATTTTTAAGTCTATCAAAAGCATGCTGCAGTGTTTTTCTCTTTCTTTGTATTTCACCTTTTGCAGTGACATTTTCAACGTTTGATCTCTGTAAATTGACTGTTTATATAGCCGACGATTTCAATACTTTTTTCATTGGTAAACCAAGCGGGCGATTCATTATATCGTCTTCGTACTTACTGTAGTATTTAAAAAGTGCTCACTGCAAATCCTGGTATTTTTCGAACTAAAAGAATCTGCTCTGCAACACCTTTTAACCCAGTCTTTTGTAACTATTGAATCGTTTGGAGGGAAACATTGAAAAATTATGTTTCGTACTAATGCAGGTATTTCGGCACGTAGCAACAGCGCAGGAAGCTATTGTACGAAAGCGATGCACTAAAGATATTAAACAAAAAAATTCAATGTCAGAAATACAACCAAATAAACAGCAAAACAGCAAATAACTAATTCGAATGCAACAAACGTGAATTAACAGCATCTACCGAGTGCGTTTAAGCTCTTTTTCACTTATTGACAATTTATCATTTAAAAAATTCATTGGTGGGGGGGAAGGGGGGAGCGACATATCACATTTCACGCAAAAAAATTGTCTCTTCAAACCTCGCCTACTTAATTTTTCTAAAACGTTTCGAATATTCAAGTGTCCACTTAATTCGACTTTTACCCTCTATAAGACAGGTTACCTGTGTTTTTGCAAGTATGTTTCGGAAGCATCTGCCATTTGTTTTGTTTTTTTCAATTTTTGATTTTTCGTATTTTGGTTTTAAACCTTAATTTTCAGTTCTCTGATTTGTTTCAATAAAAGCCGGCGCGAACGATTCCATCTTCTGGCTTTGCTAGAAAAGTTCTTTAAAATATCCTTTTTTTTTTTTTTTGTCCTGTTTTCAGAAATTTAAGCTCTTTTTCACTTATTGACAATTTGTCATTTAAAAATTTCATTGGGGGGGGGGGGGGGGCGATAATCACATTTCACGCAAAAAAATTGTGTCTTTCAAACCTCGGCTACGTAATTTTTCTGAAACGTTTCGGATATTCAAGTGTCCACTTAATTCGACGTTTACCCTCTACAAGAGAGGTTACCTGTGTTTTTGTAAGTATGTTTCGGAAGCATCTGCCATTTGTTTTTGTTTTTTAAATTTTGTTTTTTCGTATTTTGGTTTTAAACCTTAATTTTCGGTTCTCTGATTTGTTTCAATAAAAGCCTGCGCGAACGATTCCTTTAAAATATCCTTTTCTTTTTTTTACCTGTTTTCAGAAAGTTTCTCTTTTTCCGTTATTGACAATTTGTCATTTAAAAAATTTACTTTTTTTTTTTTTTTTTTTTTTTTTTTTTTGGAACGTATCACATTTCACGCAGAAAATTGTCTCTTCATCTCATGCAGGTTGAATTGGGGCTGCATTTTCTGCAAAAGACCTGTTTTGGGGACTAAGATTTTTAAGTCTATCAAAAGCATCCTGCAGTGTTTTTCTCTTTCTTTGTATTTCACCTCTTGCAGTGACATTTTCAACGTTTGATCTCTGTAAATTGACTGTTTATATAGCCGACGATTTCAATACTTTTATCATTGGTAAACCAAGCGGGCGATTCATCATATCGTCTATCGTCTTCGTACTTGCTATAGTATTTAACGATATAATCATCATATCGTCTTCGTACTTACTATAGTATTTAAAAAGTGCTCACTGCAAATCCTGGTATTTTTCGAACTAAAAGGATCTGCTCTGCAACATCTGTTAACCCAGTCTTCTGTAACTATTGAATTGTTTGGAGGGAAACATTGAAAAATTATGTTTCGTACTAATGCAGGTATTTCGGCACGTAGCAACAGCGCAGGAAGCCGTTGTACGAAAGCGATGCACTAAAGATATTAAACAAAGAAATTCAATGTCAGAAATACAACCAAATAAACAGCAAAACAGCAAATAACTAATTCGAATGCAACAAACGTGAATTAACAGCATCTACCGAGTGCTTTTAAGCTCTTTTTCACTTATTGACAATTTGTCATTTAAAAAATTCATTGGGGGGGGTTAGCGACATATCACATTTCACGCAAAAAAAATTGTCTCTTCAAACCTCGGCTACGTAATTTTTCTAAAACGTTTCGGATATTCAAGTGTCCACTTAATTCGACTTTTACCCTCTACAAGAGAGGTTACCTGTGTTTTTGTAATTATGTTTCGGAAGCATCTGCCATTTTTTTTTTTTTTCAATTTTTGATTTTTCGTATTTTGGTTTTAAACCTTAATTTTCAGTTCTCTGATTTGTTTCAATAAAAGCCTGCGTGAACGATTCCTTTAAAATATCCTTTTCTTTTTTTTTTACCTGTTTTCAGAAAGTTTCTCTTTTTCCGTTATTGACAATTTGTCATTTAAAAAATTCATTGGGGGGGGGGGGGCGGGTTAGCGACATATCACATTTCACGCAAAAAAAATTGTCTCTTCAAACCTCGGCTACGTAATTTTTCTAAAACGTTTCGGATATTCAAGTGTCCACTTAATTCGACTTTTACCCTCTACAAGAGAGGTTACCTGTGTTTTTGTAAGTATGTTTCGGAAGCATTTGCCATTTTTTTTTTTTTTTTTTTTTTCAATTTTTGATTTTTCGTATTTTGGTTTTAAACCTTAATTTTCAGTTCTCTGATTTGTTTCAATAAAAGCCTGCGCGAACGATTCCTTTAAAATATCCTTTTCTTTTTTTTTTTACCTGTTTTCAGAAAGTTTCTCTTTTTCCGTTATTGGCAATTTGTCATTTAAAAAATTTACTTTTTTTTTTTTTTTGGAACGTATCACATTTCACGCAGAAAATTGTCTCTTCATCTCATGCAGGTTGAATTGGGGCTGCATTTTCTGCAAAAGACCTGTTTTGGGGACTAAGATTTTTAAGTCTATCAAAAGCATCCTGCAGTGTTTTTCTCTTTCTTTGTATTTCACCTCTTGCAGTGACATTTTCAAAGTTTGATCTCTGTAAATTGACTGTTTATATAGCCGACGATTTCAATACTTTTTTCATTGGTAAACCAAGCGGGCGATTCATCATATCGTCTATCGTCTTCGTACTTGCTATAGTATTTAACGATATAATCATCATATCGTCTTCGTACTTACTATAGTATTTAAAAGGTGCTCACTGCAAATCCTGGTATTTTTCGAACTAAAAGGATCTGCTCTGCAACATCTGTTAACCCAGTCTTTTGTAACTATTGAATTGTTTGGAGGGAAACATTGAAAAATTATGTTTCGTACTAATGCAGGTATTTCGGCACGTAGCAACAGCGCAGGAAGCCGTTGTACGAAAGCGATGCACTAAAGATATTAAACAAAAAAATTCAATGTCAGAAATACAACCAAATAAACAGCAAAACAGCAAATAACTAATTCGAATGCAACAAACGTGAATTAACAGCATCTACCGAGTGCTTTTAAGCTCTTTTTCACTTATTGACAATTTGTCATTTCAAAATTTCATGGGGGGGGGGCGATAATCACATTTCACGCAATAAAATTGTCTCTTCAAACCTCGGCTACGTAATTTTTCTAAAACGTTTCGGATATTCAAGTGTCCACTTAATTCGACTTTTACCCTCTACAAGAGAGGTTACCTGTGTTTTTGTAAGTATGTTTCGGAAGCATTTGCCATTTTTTTTTTTTTTTTTTCAATTTTTGATTTTTCGTATTTTGGTTTTAAACCTTAATTTTCAGTTCTCTGATTTGTTTCAATAAAAGCCTGCGCGAACGATTCCTTTAAAATATCCTTTTCTTTTTTTTTTTACCTGTTTTCAGAAAGTTTCTCTTTTTCCGTTATTGGCAATTTGTCATTTAAAAAATTTACTTTTTTTTTTTTTTTTTTTTTTTTGGAACGTATCACATTTCACGCAGAAAATTGTCTCTTCATCTCATGCAGGTTGAATTGGGGCTGCATTTTCTGCAAAAGACCTGTTTTGGGGACTAAGATTTTTAAGTCTATCAAAAGCATCCTGCAGTGTTTTTCTCTTTCTTTGTATTTCACCTCTTGCAGTGACATTTTCAAAGTTTGATCTCTGTAAATTGACTGTTTATATAGCCGACGATTTCAATACTTTTTTCATTGGTAAACCAAGCGGGCGATTCATCATATCGTCTATCGTCTTCGTACTTGCTATAGTATTTAACGATATAATCATCATATCGTCTTCGTACTTACTATAGTATTTAAAAGGTGCTCACTGCAAATCCTGGTATTTTTCGAACTAAAAGGATCTGCTCTGCAACATCTGTTAACCCAGTCTTTTGTAACTATTGAATTGTTTGGAGGGAAACATTGAAAAATTATGTTTCGTACTAATGCAGGTATTTCGGCACGTAGCAACAGCGCAGGAAGCCGTTGTACGAAAGCGATGCACTAAAGATATTAAACAAAAAAATTCAATGTCAGAAATACAACCAAATAAACAGCAAAACAGCAAATAACTAATTCGAATGCAACAAACGTGAATTAACAGCATCTACCGAGTGCTTTTAAGCTCTTTTTCACTTATTGACAATTTGTCATTTCAAAATTTCATGGGGGGGGGGGGGGCGATAATCACATTTCACGCAATAAAATTGTCTCTTCAAACCTCGGCTACGTAATTTTTCTGAAACGTTTCGGATATTCAAGTGTCCACTTAATTCGACTTTTACCCTCTACAACAGAGGTTACCTGTGTTTTTGTAAGTATGTTTTGGAAGCATCTGCCATTTTTTTTTTTTTTTTCAATTTTTGATTTTTCGTATTTTGGTTGTAAACCTTAATTTTCAGTTCTCTGATTTGTTTCAATAAAAGCCGGTGCGAACGATTCCATCTTCTGGCTTTGCTAGAAAAGTTCTTTAAAATATCTTTTTTTTTTTTTTTTTTTTTTTTTGTCCTGTTTTCAGAAATTTAAGCTCTTTTTCACTTATTGACAATTTATCACTTAAAAAATTCATTGGGGGGAAGGGGCGACATATCACATTTCACGCAAAAAAATTGTCTCTTCAAACCTCGGCTACGTAATTTTTCTGAAACGTTTCGGATATTCAAGTGTCCACTTAATTCGACTTTTACCCTCTACAAGAGAGGTTACCTGTGTTTTTGTAATTATGTTTCGGAAGCATCTGCCATTTGTTTTGTTTTTTTCAATTTTTGATTTTTCGTATTTTGGTTTTAAACCTTAATTTTCAGTTCTCTGATTTGTTTCAATAAAAGCCGGTGCGAACGATTCCATCTTCTGGCTTTGCTAGAAAAGTTCTTTAAAATATCCTTTTTTTTTTTTTTTTTTTTTTTGGTCCTGTTTTCAGAAATTTAAGCTCTTTTTCACTTATTGACAATTTATCACTTAAAAAATTCATTGGGGGGGGGGGGGCGACATATCACATTTCACGCAAAAAAATTGTCTCTTCAAACCTCGGCTACGTAATTTTTCTGAAACGTTTCGGATATTCAAGTGTCCACTTAATTCGACTTTTACCCTCTACAAGAGAGGTTACCTGTGTTTTTGTAATTATGTTTCGGAAGCATCTGCCATTTGTTTTGTTTTTTTCAATTTTTGATTTTTCGTATTTTGGTTTTAAACCTTAATTTTCAGTTCTCTGATTTGTTTCAATAAAAGCCGGTGCGAACGATTCCATCTTCTGGCTTTGCTAGAAAAGTTCTTTAAAATATCCTTTTTTTTTTTTTTTTTTTTTTTTTGTCCTGTTTTCAGAAATTTTAGCTCTTTTTCACTTATTGACAATTTATCACTTAAAAAATTCATTGGGGGGGGCGACATATCACATTTCACGCAAAAAAATTGTCTCTTCAAACCTCGGCTACGTAATTTTTCTAAAACGTTTCGGATATTCAAGTGTCCACTTAATTCGACTTTTACCCTCTACAAGAGAGGTTACCTGTGTTTTTGTAATTATGTTTCGGAAGCATCTGCCATTTTTTTTTTTTTTTTTCAATTTTTGATTTTTCGTATTTTGGTTTTAAACCTTAATTTTCAGTTCTCTGATTTGTTTCAATAAAAGCCGGTGCGAACGATTCCATCTTCTGGCTTTGCTAGAAAAGTTCTTTAAAATATCCTTTTTTTTTTTTTTTTTGGTCCTGTTTTCAGAAATTTAAGCTCTTTTTCACTTATTGACAATTTATCACCTAAAAAATTCATTGGGGGGGGGGGGCGACATATCACATTTCACGCAAAAAAATTGTCTCTTCAAACCTCGGCTACGTAATTTTTCTAAAACGTTTCGGATATTCAAGTGTCCACTTAATTCGACTTTTACCCTCTACAAGAGAGGTTACCTGTGTTTTTGTAATTATGTTTCGGAAGCATCTGCCATTTGTTTTGTTTTTTTCAATTTTTGATTTTTCGTATTTTGGTTTTAAACCTTAATTTTCAGTTCTCTGATTTGTTTCAATAAAAGCCGGTGCGAACGATTCCATCTTCTGGCTTTGCTAGAAAAGTTCTTTAAAATATCCTTTTTTTTTTTTTTTTTTTTTGTCCTGTTTTCAGAAATTTTAGCTCTTTTTCACTTATTGACAATTTATCACTTAAAAAATTCATTGGGGGGGGGGGGGCGACATATCACATTTCACGCAAAAAAATTGTCTCTTCAAACCTCGGCTACGTAATTTTTCTAAAACGTTTCGGATATTCAAGTGTCCACTTAATTCGACTTTTACCCTCTACAAGAGAGGTTACCTGTGTTTTTGTAATTATGTTTCGGAAGCATCTGCCATTTTTTTTTTTTTTTTTTCAATTTTTGATTTTTCGTATTTTGGTTTTAAACCTTAATTTTCAGTTCTCTGATTTGTTTCAATAAAAGCCGGTGCGAACGATTCCATCTTCTGGCTTTGCTAGAAAAGTTCTTTAAAATATCCTTTTTTTTTTTTTTTTTTTTTTTTTTGGTCCTGTTTTCAGAAATTTAAGCTCTTTTTCACTTATTGACAATTTATCACTTAAAAAATTCATTGGGGGGGGGGGGGCGACATATCACATTTCACGCAAAAAAATTGTCTCTTCAAACCTCGGCTACGTAATTTTTCTGAAACGTTTCGGATATTCAAGTGTCCACTTAATTCGACTTTTACCCTCTACAAGAGAGGTTACCTGTGTTTTTGTAATTATGTTTCGGAAGCATCTGCCATTTGTTTTGTTTTTTTCAATTTTTGATTTTTCGTATTTTGGTTTTAAACCTTAATTTTCAGTTCTCTGATTTGTTTCAATAAAAGCCGGTGCGAACGATTCCATCTTCTGGCTTTGCTAGAAAAGTTCTTTAAAATATCCTTTTTTTTTTTTTTTTTTTTTTTTTGTCCTGTTTTCAGAAATTTTAGCTCTTTTTCACTTATTGACAATTTATCACTTAAAAAATTCATTGGGGGGGGGGGGCGACATATCACATTTCACGCAAAAAAATTGTCTCTTCAAACCTCGGCTACGTAATTTTTCTAAAACGTTTCGGATATTCAAGTGTCCACTTAATTCGACTTTTACCCTCTACAAGAGAGGTTACCTGTGTTTTTGTAATTATGTTTCGGAAGCATCTGCCATTTTTTTTTTTTTTTTCATTGGTTTCAATTCATTGATATCGTCTTCGTATTTTGGTTTTAAACCTTAATTTTCAGTTCTCTGATTTGTTTCAATAAAAGCCGGTGCGAACGATTCCATCTTCTGGCTTTGCTAGAAAAGTTCTTTAAAATATCCTTTTTTTTTTTTTTTTTTTTTTTTTTGGTCCTGTTTTCAGAAATTTAAGCTCTTTTTCACTTATTGACAATTTATCACCTAAAAAATTCATTGGGGGGGGGGGCGACATATCACATTTCACGCAAAAAAATTGTCTCTTCAAACCTCGGCTACGTAATTTTTCTAAAACGTTTCGGATATTCAAGTGTCCACTTAATTCGACTTTTACCCTCTACAAGAGAGGTTACCTGTGTTTTTGTAATTATGTTTCGGAAGCATCTGCCATTTGTTTTGTTTTTTTCAATTTTTGATTTTTCGTATTTTGGTTTTAAACCTTAATTTTCAGTTCTCTGATTTGTTTCAATAAAAGCCGGTGCGAACGATTCCATCTTCTGGCTTTGCTAGAAAAGTTCTTTAAAATATCCTTTTTTTTTTTTTTTTTGTCCTGTTTTCAGAAATTTTAGCTCTTTTTCACTTATTGACAATTTATCACTTAAAAAATTCATTGGGGGGGGGGGGCGACATATCACATTTCACGCAAAAAAAATGTCTCTTCAAACCTCGGCTACGTAATTTTTCTAAAACGTTTCGGATATTCAAGTGTCCACTTAATTCGACTTTTACCCTCTACAAGAGAGGTTACCTGTGTTTTTGTAATTATGTTTCGGAAGCATCTGCCATTTTTTTTTTTTTTTTCAATTTTTGATTTTTCGTATTTTGGTTTTAAACCTTAATTTTCAGTTCTCTGATTTGTTTCAATAAAAGCCTGCGCGAACGATTCCTTTAAAATATCCTTTTCTTTTTTTTTTTTTACCTGTTTTCAGAAAGTTTTTCTTTTTCCGTTATTGACAATTTGTCATTTAAAAAATTTACTTTTTTTTTTTTTTTTTGGAACATATCACATTTCACGCAGAAAATTGTCTCTTCATCTCATGCAGGTTGAATTGGGGCTGCATTTTCTGCAAAAGACCTGTTTTGGGGACTAAGATTTTTAAGTCTATCAAAAGCATCCTGCAGTGTTTTTCTCTTTCTTTGTATTTCACCTTTTGCAGTGACATTTTCAACGTTTGATCTCTGTAAATTGACTGTTTATATAGCCGACGATTTCAATACTTTTTTCATTGGTAAACCAAGCGGGCGATTCATTATATCGTCTTCGTACTTACTGTAGTATTTAAAAAGTGCTCACTGCAAATCCTGGTATTTTTCGAACTAAAAGAATCTGCTCTGCAACACCTTTTAACCCAGTCTTTTGTAACTATTGAATCGTTTGGAGGGAAACATTGAAAAATTATGTTTCGTTCTTTCGTACTCCTGCAGGTACTTCGGCACGTAGCAACAGCGCAAGAAGCCATTGTACGAAAACGATGTACTAAAGATATTAAACAAGAAAATTCAATGTCAGAAATACAACCAAATAAACGGCAAATAACTAATCCGAATGCAACAAACGTGAATTAACAATATCTACAGAGTGCTTTACATTGCGGACTGACAAGTGACATGCATCCCCGTGACGTCACTGAGCGGCACAGGCGAGGACCACTTCAACGAACAGAAACACAAAGCGACGAGCCAGAGCCGCGCAGTGCTTAGTGGTTAGTGTTTCAGACTATCGATGCTGGGTCCCCAGGTTCAAGCCTGGGCTGATCTTTCAGAGATGGTGTGATTTACTAACAATCGCCGTGCATCGGACGAGCACGTTAAGTGACGGCCCCCAGGCTGGACCCACTGGTTAAATGGGTATCCTTTCCTATGTCCTCCCTGAAATTCTCTCACCCATCTATGTGCAATATCGTACTTGTACGGTGGCGCCATCTACTGTACTCTAATCTCACTACAAACTGTTCTGTCAAAGTCACTAGACTTGCTCTCATTCCTTCCGTTTCTGTGTCCTGCCCAAAAGGCGATCTCGTTGTAGGTGGCTGGGACCTAAACTCTACTCACCGGACTACTCACCGGAAGTCCTACAAGAAGACGGTGGCGCCATCTAGTGTACTCTAATCTCACTACAAACTGTTCTGTCAAAGTCGCTAGACTTGCTCTCATTCCTCCCGTTTCTGTGTCCTGCCCAAAAGGCGATCTCACTGTAGGTGGATGGAATCTATACTCTACTCACTGTGGACGGAAGTCCTACAAGAAGACGGTGGCGCCATCTACTGTACTCTAATCTCACTACAAACTGTTCTGTCAAAGTCGCTAGACTTGCTCTCATTCCTTCCGTTTCTGTGTCCTGCCCAAAAGGCGATCTCGCTGTAGGTGGCTGGGACCTAAACTCTACTCACCGGAAGTCCTACAAGAAGACGGTGGCGCCATCTAGTGTACTCTAATCTCACTACAAACTGTTCTGTCAAAGTCGCTAGACTTGCTCTCATTCCTTCCGTTTCTGTGTCCTGCCCAAAAGGCGATCTCACTGTAGGTGGCTGGGACCTAAACTCTACTCACTGTGGACGGAAGTCCTACAAGAAGACGGTGGCGCCATCTACTGTACTCTAATCTCACTACAAACTGTTCTGTCAAAGTCGCTAGACTTGCTCTCATTCCTTCCGTTTCTGTGTCCTGCCCAAAAGGCGATCTCACTGTAGGTGGCTGGAATCTAAACTCTACTCACTGTGGACGGAAGTCCTACAAAAAGACGGTGGCGCCATCTACTGTACTCTAATCTCACTACAAACTGTTCTGTCAAAAGTCGCTAGACTTGCTCTCATTCCTTCCGTTTCTGTGTCCTGCCCAAAAGGCGATCTCGCTGTAGGTGGCTTTGACCTAAACTCTACTACCTGTGGACGGAAGTCCTACATGAAAATGACAAATTCTCCAAGCGACGAGCCAGCCCTTTTTACTAAGGTAATCGGTAAAAAAAGTCCGAGACTGTTGATAAACGCGGAAAAAAGTCCAGGTAAAAAGTCCGAGATGGGCGTTTTGATTGTCATCATGGGCTAACTAATAAGTCGATTTGACATACTGTTTGAATGTTGGGGGTCGGGCTAGGGGGACATACTTTCATTATTTACCTAGTGTGGTGGGGTTGCCGGAAAACCGCCACACAGGAAAACTGCCACACGTTTTTCATTAACGGGCCGGCCACAAAGTGCTATTCCTCCGAGGAACACTTTAAATACGTGGCAGTTTTCCAAGTTTCCTAATTATGTTTTAGTTTCTCAATGCGCCTAACGACGGGAAAGAGTTCCTTTGTTTGTCTGAATTTTCACGTCGGTTCATACCACTTTAGGGTGACTGGCCACAAAAGTTCAACTGGAGGGAAGGGGGTAACAAGATCGCCGTACATTTCTTAAAACTACAGTGTTCGACGAAACAACAGAATTACACATGACTCATGCCGTGTTCAGAAAGGAACGATAAGGTGGGATTTTTAGTAACGCTGCACTTCTGCTTAGGCACTAAATATTTACATAACATGTCAAGTTTGTAATACTTTTCTTTTACTTAATTAATTCATAGGGCGTATGCCTTGGCCTTTTTAACAGCTTTTAATCCGCCGACTTCATATTTATAACGTTTACGTATAAAAAAAAAAATCAATAGCATTGCGCTTTTGCTAAGGCACTAAATATTAATTAATAGGCCCTCGGCCTAGGCCTTTTGACGGTTTCTAATCCGTCGCCTCCATATTCATAACGTTTATTTATCAACTTCAGTTAATAGCATTGCGCTTTTACTTAGGAACTAAGTATTAATTCATAGGTCCTAAGCCTAGTAACTAATATTGAATGTCTAAGTAAAAGCGAAAGCTATTAACCTGACTTGGTACATAAACTTTATGAATATGACATCGGTAGAATAAAAAGTATTAAAGAGGCTTAGGCCTAGGGCCTATGAATTAATACTTAGTGCCTAAGCAAAAGCGCAATGCTATTAACTGAAGTTGATAAATAAACGTTATGAATATGGAGGCGACGGATTAGAAACCGTCAAAAAGGCCTAGGCCGATGGCCTATTAATTAATATTTAGTGCCTTAGCAAAAGCGCAATGCTATTGATTTTATTTGATACGTAAACGTTATAAATATGAAGTCGGCGGATTGAAAGCTGTTAAAAAGGCCAAGGCATACGCCCTATGAATTAATTAAGTAAAAGAAAAGTATTACAAACTTGACATGTTATGTAAATATTTAGTGCCTAAGCAGAAGTGCAGCGTTACTAAAAAATCCCACCTTATCGTTCCTTTCTGAACACGGCATGAGTCATGTGTAATTCTGTTGTTTCGTCGAACACTGTAGTTTTAAGAAATGTACGGCGATCTTGTTACCCCCTTCCCTCCAGTTGAACTTTTGTGGCCAGTCACCCTAAACTGGTATGAACCGACGTGAAAATTCAGACAAACAAAGGAACTCTTTCCCGTCGTTAGGCGCCTTTGAAAACTAAAACATAATTAGGAAACTTGGAAAACTGCCACATATTTAAAGTGTTCCTCGGAGGAATAGCACTTTGTGACCGGCCCGTTAATGAAAATCGTGTGGCAGTTTTCCTGTGTGGCGGTTTTCCGGCAACCCCACGACACTAGGTAAATAATGAAAGTATGCCCCCCCCCCCCCAGCCCAACCCCCAACATTCAAACAGTATGTCAAATCGACTTATTAGTTAGCCCATGATGACAATCAAAACGCCCATCTCGGTCTTTTTTCCTGAATTTTTTCCCTCGGACTTTATTTCCTCGGACTTGTTTTCCTGGACTTTTTTTCCTGCTATTCCTCGGAGGAATAGCACTTTGTGGCCGGCCCCTTAATGAAAATCGTGTGGCAGTTTTCCTGTGTGGCGGTTTTCCGGCAACCCCACGACACTAGGTAAATAATGAAAGTATGCCCCCCCAGCCCAATCCCCAACATTCAAACAGTATGTCAAATCGACTTATTAGTTAGCCCATGATGACAATCAAAACGCCCATCTCGGACTTTTTTTCCTGGCCTTTTCTTCCTCGGACTTTATTTCCTCGGACTTGTTTTCCTGGACTTTTTTTCCTGCTATTCCTCGGAGGAATAGCTCTTTGTGGCCGGCCCCTTAATGAAAATCGTGTGGCAGTTTTCCTGTGTGGCGGTTTTCCGGCAACCTCACCACACTAGGTAAATAATGAAAGTATGCCCCCCCCCCCAGCCCAATCCCCAACATTCAAACAGTATGTCAAATCGACTTATTAGTTAGCCCATGATGACAATCAAAACGCCCATCTCGGACATTTTTACCTGGCCTTTTTCCCTCGGACTTTATTTCCTCGGACTTGTTTTCCTGGACTTTTTTTCCTGCTATTCCTCGGAGGAATAGCTCTTTGTGGCCGGCCCCTTAATGAAAATCGTGTGGCAGTTTTCCTGAGTGGCGGTTTTCCGGCAACCTCACGACACTAGGTAAATAATGAAAGTATGTCCCCCCCCCAGCCCGACCCCCAACATTCAAACAGTATGTCAAATCGACTTATTAGTTAGCCCATGATGACAATCAAAACGCCCATCTCGGACATTTTTTCCTGGCCTTTTTTCCCTCGGACTTTATTTCCTCGGACTTTTTTTCCTGGACTTTTTTTCCTGCTATTCCTCGGAGGAATAGCTCTTTGTGGCCGGCCCCTTAATGAAAATCGTGTGGCAGTTTTCCTGTGTGGCGGTTTTCCGGCAACCTCACCACACTAGGTAAATAATGAAAGTATGTTCCCCCCCCCCCAGCCCGACCCCCAACATTCAAACAGTATGTCAAATCGACTTATTAGTTAGCCCATGATGACAATCAAAACGCCCATCTCGGACTTTTTTTCCTGGCCTTTTTTTCCTAGGACTTTATTTCCTCGGACTTTTTTTCCTGGCCTTTTTTTCCGCGTTTATCAACATTCTCGGACTTTTTTACCTGGACTTTTTTCCCTCGGACTTTTTACCTAGATTCTGTTACTAAGCCCTGGTCTAAACTTTCCAAAAAAAAAAAAAAAAAAAAAAAAATGGAAATTTTCGCTTACTGTGGTGTTCCGTTTCCTATTTGAATGGATGCTTTCCTCTTTCTCTCATTATCGGTACCTTTTTTTTCTCTGTTTCTTTTTTTCTTGTGGTTGCTCATTATTTTTGTTGTTTTTAACTTTCTGCGCCCTTCTGTCTTTGTCTCCGTTCCCCCTTCCCCCCCAATTAGTGCTTTAGCCCTCTTAGGGGAGACCCCTAAAATGCCGGTGATTGACGCTAGCCTGTTTTTCGAAGTGCAATGACACCTGGTCGTTCTTTCCACCAGCAAGAAAACTACTGGTTATAGGCGATTAAGGGAAGCGTTATTTCCCCCCAGAAAGCCTGACCCTTGACCTCTGCTGTCGATGATGCCACATCAAGTGACAACACCAGTTGAAAACAACAGTTGTCTTACGCGCAGCAACTGCTGATCATAACAAAATTAGGAATAAACCACCCACGACGCTCGGACGAGCTCAAAATGGCTCCTAAAAGACCAAATAAATTCTAACTTCTGCGTAGTTTTTTAACTGCTCGCTTCCTCTTTTTCTTCCGTGTTTTTTTTTTTTTTCTTTTTGCAGGTTTAAATTTTTTTTACCCTATGTAGTGGATTAGGAATGCGCCCCCCCCCCCCTTATTTGTGTTTGTTTTGACGAGTTTTTAATGCTATGTTTTCTTCTTATTTATTTTGCGGTAGATAGTATCTGCGTTATTGTGAAGGAACGTAGCAAGTTTTTTCTTATCTGGGAGAACGAGCCTTGAAATTACGCCCCTTTGAGTTAAAAATGTTTCTTATACTTCCACTCAAATAGAAAGTGTGACGTAGTACATAGGTGAAAATATGTGCCAAGGCGACAGATGTGCAGCGAGCCATTCTGTCTGCGTAGTTCATTTGGGAGAGCTACTTACTCTGCAGTAAGGGGACATCATCAGCAGTTACAATGGCTCTGAAATCCTGCGGTATTGAAGATGCGCACATTAATATTATTCATAACATCTATGAAAATGCGAGTGCAAAGATTCGGCTGTTTGAAAATACAACACTCATAAAAATTGGAAAGGGAGTGAGACAAGGTGACACCATATCTCCGAAGCTCTTTAATGCCACATTGGAAAATGTCTTTCAATCACTGAACTGGGAAAACAAAGGGATAAAGATTAATGGAGATTATCTAACCCACCTTCGTTTTGCTGATGACGTAGTCATTTTTGCAACTACCCCATCAGAGCTGCAGAGTATGATCCAGGAACTTGCTGACAAGAGTAAAGAAGTGGGATTAAAAATGAACTTTCAGAAGACAAAAGTGATGTTCAATGCTTTTACAAGAAATGAAGATTTATCGATTGATGGAGAAAAGCTGGAGATAACAGATACGTACATTTATCTTGGACAGCAGATATCAAGTGAGGGTCACATTGATGAAGAAATTAATCGGCGTACAAAACTTGCCTGGAGAGTTTTTGGAAGAAACAGCATAATTTTCAAGAGCAATATGCCATTATGTCTTAAAAGAAAAGTGTTTGATCAATGCATCCTTCCAGTGCTTACGTATGGTTCAGAGACGTGGACCTTAACTAAAACAGACATACAAAGGCTGCAGACAACTCAAAGCAGCATGGAGAGGTGCATGCTTGGTGTAACCAGGAGAGATAAGAAGAGGAACTCGTGGATCCGAAAAATGACAAGAATGGAAGACATCATGATCAGAGTTAAATCCCTGAAATGGCAATGGGCTGGACATACTGCCAGAAGGACAGACACAGCCGAAATTTTATATTGGATTCCAAGGGACAGGAAAAGACCCAGAAGAAGACCACATGGGAGATGGGTGGATGAAATTCGAAAGTATGCGGGAGTGACATGGAGGAGACTGGCACAAGACAGACCGTTGTGGAGGAAACTTGGGGAGACCTTCGTCTAGCAGTGGATTGATAATGGTTGACAATGATGATGATGATAACAAAGAAACTGCGGAAAAGTTTTCTGAAAATTCAGAATTTTCCCGTGATACGAAAAATCCGCTAAATTCAGGTTTCTTTCCGTCATTTCACGGAAAAGGTTGTATCGGGAATAGGCTTCGTTAATTCACGAAAAAGAATGACGGAAAGTTGTCCGTGAATTTTTTAGTCTAGTGGTTCGAACGTTCGTAACTTCTTGGGATCGAACCTGAGATTCCTATGTGGTAGTCACGAACGTTGACCGCTAGGCCATCCGCGGATCTCAAGCAACGTCCAGCACTCGAAATGGCTTCCTATATTTGACACCAGATTTCGCTGGTGTCGCCTGCGCTGATCATTACCGCGTTGCCATTACTTTTCACTCAACCCACGTATTTTGGTTTTTAGCAAATAGTTTTTGTTTGTAGCAAATAACTTTCTATTCTTGGCAAATATTTTTGAAATTATGATCACATGAAAAAATGAATATTCCTCTGTTTCTTAACACCCGTTCCTTTGTCATAAATATTGCCACCTGTAAATTCTCTCTTAAAGTGGGCACAGTCAGGGGGACGCCAAAGGCATTTGCCGCCCCCTTGTACGAGAATACTTTTCAATTTTTATTCATTTGTACATGAAAAAAAAAATCTTTAGCAACATTATTTTCTATTTCCGTTAAATTGAGATTTTCCATAAAACACTACTGTCTCATATAAAACTGAAGGAAAAAAAAATCTGTAAAACTGCAGTTCATATGACGCTACGAATAATTCAAGAAGTCAGTTTCCTCTATCTCTCTCTCTTTAAATTTAAACCAAAGCCTGCATTACCGGTAAAAAAAAAAAAAAAAAAAATTCGTCATGTACACTGGCGTGCAAAAATTAAGGACAAAACGGTTTTTCGAATGTAACGTCGTGCAGAAGTGCTCCACATCGACTCAAATCATACCATAAGATCCCCAAGATGTAAGAATATGGGACAAATGTGAGCAAAACCGTCCAAACAAGGAATCCAAAGGATACAAAGACATTTTATTGAAAAAGTAGCTTCGAGCACAACTGGACAGAAGACAGAAAGTCCATGTGACAGGAGGCTGCCAAGAAAAATCCAGTCTTTAGAAGGGGATATGATCACCCCTGACTGCGTTGCAGGATTTACAACGTCTGTCCACGCTGAGGACGAGGTTGCAAAGAGCTGTTGAGGCATCGCGGCCCATTCCTCTTGTAGCGCCAATCGCAGTTCCGGAATCGTTGCTGGCGGCTGGTGAAGTGCTGCCAAGCATCTCCCGAGAAGGTCCCACACGTTTTCGATTGGATTTAGGTCCGGGGACCTTGCGGGCCAATCCATGCGTTGAATATCTTCACTCTCCAACAGCTCTGAGACAGCCACTGTACGTTGAGGTGTAGCGTTGTCGACCATGAAGAGGAACTCAGGACCCACAGCACCTCTAAACAGACGCACGTGAGGCAGGAGAACCTCGGTACAACAGCGGACACCAGTGACTGAACCTCCTTGGAAGATGTGAAGGTCAGTACGGCTACCAAGCATGATACCGCCCCAAACGAGAACTCCGCCACCTCCAAACCGGGCCCTTTCGATGATGTTGGAGGTGTGATTGCGTGTTCCCAGCTCTCTTCAGTTGTGTATACGTCCAGAATCGCTCGTCAGACTAAAATCGGCTCTCATCCGTAAAGAGAACTCGACCCCATTGCTGATGTGTCCAGTTCTTGTGTTCCTGGCACCAGAGAAACCGCCGTCTCCGATGAGCTGGCGTTAATGGCACACATCGCAATGGTCGTCGTGCAAATAGACCATCTTTGTGCAGCCTCCTGGCCACGGTAAAACGCGATAACGGACGTCCAGTTGTCTGTTGCATGTGCATTGTGATTTCTTCCGCTGTCTTCCGTCTGTCTCTTCTCGCCTGTAGGACAATATACCGGTCGTCCACTGCCGTGGTTGCTCGTGGACGACCACTGCTAAACTCTCGGACAGCTGTTCCTGTCGTTTGAAATGCTCTCCAAGCTCGTGAAACGATGCTGTGAGCGATCCCGAACTCTTCGGTCACACTAGTCACACTTCGACCTTCTTCCAACTTCCCAATGACGCGACCTCGGGTAAAGTCATCCAGATGTCGTCTACTGGATTGCCTGTTGGCAATATCACACGGTGGCAGCAACTCGACGTCGTTCAAACCGATGTACACCGTGCAATAGCTTTCACCGAATTGCTGAGCGTACACGGCCAGTGTGCTTTATACCTTTCCGTACCGGACCCTAGTCTATCTCCCGAGTGGTCTTTCGGTCCGTTCTGCCTGCTCGTTCCGCTGTTATGCTAATTTCTCCTCTTCGTCCTTAATTTTTGCACACCAGTGTATGATGATAAACATATTACAGCTCCTCGATGAATACACACACACATATACAGAATATATAACTAAGCAAGATAAGATCTCGTGGGTAAGGTAAATGATAAGAGTGGAAGACATTATGATCAGAGTAAAATCCCTGGAATGGTAATGGGCTGGACATATTGCCAAGAGAACGGACCATCGATGGACAACCGAAATTTTAGACTGGATTCCAAGGAGGGACAGGAAAAGACCCAAAAGAAGACCACGTGGGAGATGGGTGGATGAAATTCGAAAGCGTGCGGGAGTGAGATGGAGGAGACCGATCCAAGACAGACCGTTGGGAAAGAAACTTGGGGAGACCTTCATATAGCAGAAAATTGATAATGGTTGAGGAGGATAATGATATATATATATACATGCAATATTAAACACGACGGGTGTCTCTTTAACTATTCTAACCAAAATATCTAATATCGTGGAATTCTTCGAAATTGTACCCCAGTGCTCGTTACCCGTATTGCATCGATCCTATAATACACTGCCGGACAATTGCTAATAACGGATGACAATAGCAACGATAGCAACCATAAAATGGAAGGCAGGAAAATGTGGAAATTAGCATAAGTGCGGGATACAGTAAGACGTGTTGTGCGTACGCAAATTTTGGATTGCCGAACTTGTTCGTGACGTCATAGCGCTGATAAGAGATATAAAGGATTTGACGCGTATTGACCGTTGTTGTTCAAACGCAAAGTTGAAAGGGAAAGAATCAATTGACGAACTTGCAATTTTCAGTATGTCTTCCCGACATCACCTAGATGATTTGACGCGTGGCCGTATTATTGGCAAGATTGAAGAAGGGCGAAAAATAACAGATGTTGCCAGGGAGTTCGACGTCAGCCACAGTGTTGTTTCAAGGCTTTGGAAATCATTTCAAACAAATGGAGAGTGTAGCAAACGTCACGGGGGAGGTCGTGTTCGCAGTACGACACCTGCAGAAGATCGGTACATAGTGCTATCAACAAAAAGACACCGGCGCAGCACAGCTAGTGAGGTAGCAAATCAGTTTATGGCTGCTACTGGCAAGCGGATCTCCCGAAAAACTGTCGCCAGACGTTTGCATGAAGGAGGACTATACGCCCGCCGTCCTGTTGTGTGCATCCCATTGTCCAGACGTCACCGTACCGCCCGTTTGCAATGGTGCCATCAACATCGCAATTGGACTGAGAACGACTGGTCTGCTGTCCTCTTCTCAGATGAGAGTAGATACAGTCTATCGTCTGATTGTCGACGACAACTGATCTGGCGTGATAGTGGTACTGCATATTGTCCAGCAAACATACAGGAAAGGGACCGATATCCGACATGTAGTGTCATGGTATGGGCTGGCATCATGATCAATGGCCGTACGTCCCTCTATGTGCTTCCAACTGGGACTATGACTGGCCAACAATACATTAATCATGTTCTGCTACTTCATGTTCGCATGTTCCGTGGTGCTGTCGGTGATAGATTCATTTTCATGGACGACAACGCAACATGTCATCGAACAGTCGCTGTCCAGGAGTGTCTTGAGAGCGAGGATATTCAACGCCTCGTATGGCCAGCACGTTCTCCAGATCTGAATCCCATTGAAAATGCGTGGAAGGCTTTGGGGAGGAGTCTTGCTGGTCGCCAATGCCCTCCAATAAACAAGGACACCCTCATCCGTGCACTGACAGAGGAATGGGATAAATTACCCCAACAGCTGCTTGATAATGTTGTGCAAAGCATGACACGACGTGTGGAATCTTGCATCGCCCTCCATGGTGGCCATATCCCGTATTGACATCTTACGCCGGAACGCCTGCGGACGGTAATTGCATTTTTTTCACGTTTACGTATTCTGCACAAAATGGCCTGTTTGTCCCTTGAACACGTTCCAAAGCCTTCTGGATTTCAGAGCACAATAAATTGTCTTTCTTGTAATGTCCTGGCATTCTGACATTATTTTATTTCACTTGGCCACACTTACTTTTCTTATGCGCTATATAGCCGTTTATGATCCGTCCTTAGCAATTGTCCAGCAGTGTAGTAAAAAATCATTCTCTGATTTCAAGACGTTTTCTGTTGAATTATAAACGAGTTATTTTTACTAAAAAAGTAAACGTTCCTCTTAGCATTACGATTTCTCACAGTATAACGATTTCATAACTTCTCCCACGTCACTGATATAAATTTATCTACCGAAAAAATTGATTGTGGGTCCATCCGTCCCCGGAATCTGGCGCCCGGGTGCTTAGCACCAGTTGTACCCCCGCTTGGCGTGTTCCTACGCACATTAGTACAGCTGAGAGCATTCCGTCTATAAAATGTTGTAAACATCTGATCGATGATCTATCAGTGAGGTCATTTATGCGCTAATACATGTCAATGTGACGGTGGTGTGTTGACAGGGCTTGCTTTGTTTCTGTTGAGGTGAGCTGTGATTAATATGCACCCTTTCTTCCACCGGAACAGAAAGTGCCTGAACTAACGGCCTTCCTCACTCTCGGGCTGCGAATAAAGGCATAAATAAGACCACCTGCTTGACCTCACTAATGAGTCGCGCGCGTGGTCAATGAACTTATTGACATCAGTACCGGTTGACCAGTTAGTTACGTACCATGTTTATTGCGAGGCAATTTTCCCAAATATTCGGCGAAAAGAAAATGGCGCGTTAAAGTTTTCTCAAAACTGGTGGTATGTTCCCACAGATATCATATACAAGAAGCTAGATTGGACACCCAGCCCATGAGGCGTGAGAAGGTAGGCGCCATTTTGAGCGGGTCATCACAATCCATTTAAGCAAGGCTACTTTGCATTAAGTCAAAGGAATATGACTTTTGGCACTGTGATTTTCTATTTATGTTGATATTCAAAGCAGTCGGTACCCATTTAGCGGCGGAAGTTTTAAAATTTAAGTAAAAAGCAGTAATATTTCTTAGTGCTAACTAGAATGCCAAGGGTCTTGCAAAATATTGAATTATTTCAGATTCGACCAGGGCTTAAATTCAAGAGATGACATTCCGACACCTCCGATATAAAAAATATCACGCTGGCTTTTATTTGCTGAGAGATATGATTTTGACGTTTCTTGTAAATGAATGCTTACATTTAATAAGTCATTTCGTTGCTATATTGCCCAAATAAATAATTTGAAATGTTAAAAACTGAAATTTCCTTAGTGCATAACAAAACGAAATATCAAACTTTTTGTTAAAATTCAAAACTTTTTGAGCAAACATAATAAATAAACCAGAATGACAGAGGTAATAGCAACAAAGAAAAATATTCACATTATTTCAGCTTTTCTACGTAAAGCATGTGGAAGCCTTTTTTTTTTTCGGGTTCAAATCAATAGTTTGCTGGATTTAATAGCTACTTATTGATTTAAAAAAATTATTTGCTTTCCCATTATTTTAAATCGTTGCCGCATTACCTTCTTAAAAATGTTTTCCAATCATTTTCTATATTTGCATAAAATACCAGTTTTAAATTTTAATATTAATATATATACTGTATGTATTGTTTTCAGCATTGGGCAAGAGGCAAATAAGTAACAGGAATTATATTTTCCTCTGTCGGCGTAAGATTTTTATCTGAGGAAGCTTTCACCATGATTTATACAAAAATTAAGTTCAAACTACCTTGCGTAACGTGCCATGCTCCGACATCTTGACCCGCTCAATATGGCTCCATGCTTCTCACACAGCAAGCCCATGCTCAACAGAGCAGACAGAACCATCTAGTCAGTTATACGATATCTGTGTATATTCCCCACTCAATGAAATTCTGTCATTCTTTTTACGCTTTCAAACCTTAGGTTGAAGAAGCGTATATGCTCCAGGTTTTTCCGTCCGTCCGCACGATAACTCGCGTGAAAATGGTTCGATTTCGACGAAATTTTAGTATGTGGTAGGGGACCACCTTTGAACGAATCCTATTGAAAATGGGTGAAGTGGGGTCAAAGGTCACGACATTAGAGCGGGACGCATTCCATTGCCTTTATGCGTCATAACTTGCGTAAAAATAGCTCCGTTTCGATGAAATTCTAGTATGTGATAGGGAACCACCTGGGGACGATCCCTATTGAAAATGGGCGAAGCAGGGTCAAAGGTCATAACAAAGGAGCGGGATCCATTCCATTGCTCTCATGCGTCATAACTTGCTTAAAAATTGTTCGATTTTGATGAAATTTTAGTATGTGGTAGGGAACCACCTGGGGACAAACCTTATTGAAAATGGGTGAAATTGGGTCAAAGGTCAGGACATAGGAGCTGGATCCATTCCATTGCTCTTATGCGTCATAACTTGCTTAAAAATTGCTCGATTTCGATGAAATTTTATTATGTGGTAGGGAACCACCTGGGGACGATCTCCTATTGAAAATGGGTGAAATTGGGTCAAAGGTCAGGATATAGGAGCTGGACTCATTCCATTGCATTTATGCGTCATAACTTGCGAAAAAATAGTTCCATTTCGATGAAATTTTAGTATGTGATAGGGAACCACCTGGGGACAAACCTTATTGAAAATGGGTGAAATTGGGTCAAAGGTCAGGACATAGGAGCTGGATCCATTCCATTGCTCTTATGCGTCATAACTTGCTTAAAAATTGCTCGATTTCGATGAAATTTTATTATGTGGTAGGGAACCACCTGGGGACGATCCCTATTGAAAATGGGTGAAATTGGGTCAAAGGTCAGGACATAGGAGCTGGATCCATTCCATTGCTCTTATGCGTCATAACTTGCTTAAAAATTGCTCGATTTCGATGAAATTTTATTATGTGGTAGGGAACCACCTGGGGACGATCCCTATTGAAAATGGGTGAAATTGGGTCAAAGGTCAGGACATAGGAGCTGGATCCATTCCATTGCTCTTATGCGTCATAACTTGCTTAAAAATTGTTCGATTCTGATGAAATTTTAGTATGTGGTAGGGAACCACCTGGGGACAAACCTTATTGAAAATGGGTGAAATTGGGTCAAAGTTCAGGACATAGGAGCTGGATCCATTCCATTGCTCTTATGCGTCATAACTTGCTTAAAAATTGCTCGATTTCGATGAAATTTTATTATGTGGTAGGGAACCACCTGGGGACGATCCCTATTGAAAATGGGTGAAATTGGGTCAAAGGTCAGGACATAGGAGCTGGATCCATTCCATTGCTCTTATGCGTCATAACTTGCTTAAAAATTGTTCGATTTCAATGAAATTTTAGTATGTGGTAGGGGACCACCTGGGGACAAACCCTATTGAAAATGGGCGAAGCAGGGTCAAAGGTCAGGACAAAGGAGCGGGATCCATTCCATTGCTCTCATGCGTCATAACTTGCTTAAAAACTGTTCGATTTTGATGAAATTTTAGTATGTGGTAGGGAACCACCTGGGGACAAACCTTATTGAAAATGGGTGAAATTGGATCAAAGGTCAGGACATAGGAGCTGGATCTATTCCATTGCTCTTATGCGTCATAACTTGCTTAAAAATTGCTCGATTTCGATGAAATTTTATTATGTGGTAGGGAACCACCTGGGGACGATCCCTATTGAAAATGGGTGAAATTGGGTCAAAGGTCAGGACATAGGAGCTGGATCCATTCCATTGCTCTTATGCGTCATAACTTGCTTAAAAATTGTTCGATTTCAATGAAATTTTAGTATGTGGTAGGGAACCACCTGGGGACAAACCTTATTGAAAATGGGTGAAATTGGGTCAAAGGTCAGGACATAGGAGCTGGATCCATTCCATTGCTCTTATGCGTCATAACTTGCTTAAAAATTGCTCGATTTCGATGAAATTTTATTATGTGGTAGGGAACCACCTGGGGACGATCCCTATTGAAAATGGGTGAAATTGGGTCAAAGGTCAGGACATAGGAGCTGGATCCATTCCATTGCTCTTATGCGTCATAACTTGCTTAAAAATTGTTCGATTTCAATGAAATTTTAGTATGTGGTAGGGAACCACCTGGGGACAAACCCTATTGAAAATGGGTGAAATTGGGTCAAAGGTCAGGACAAAGGAGCTGGGATCCATTCCATTGCTCTCATGCGTCATAACTTGCTTAAAAACTGTTCGATTTTGATGAAATTTTAGTATGTGGTAGGGAACCACCTGGGGACAAACCTTATTGAAAATGGGTGAAATTGGATCAAAGGTCAGGACATAGGAGCTGGATCTATTCCATTGCTCTTATGCGTCATAACTTGCTTAAAAATTGCTCGATTTCGATGAAATTTTATTATGTGGTAGGGAACCACCTGGGGACGATCCCTATTGAAAATGGGTGAAATTGGGTCAAAGGTCAGGACATAGGAGCTGGATCCATTCCATTGCTCTTATGCGTCATAACTTGCTTAAAAATTGTTCGATTTCAATGAAATTTTAGTATGTGGTAGGGAACCACATGGGGACAAACCTTATTGAAAATGGGTGAAATTGGGTCAAAGGTCAGGACATAGGAGCTGGATCCATTCCATTGCTCTTATGCGTCATAACTTGCTTAAAAATTGCTCGATTTCGATGAAATTTTATTATGTGGTAGGGAACCACCTGGGGACGATCCCTATTGAAAATGGGTGAAATTGGGTCAAAGGTCAGGACATAGGAGCTGGATCCATTCCATTGCTCTTATGCGTCATAACTTGCTTAAAAATTGTTCGATTTCAATGAAATTTTAGTATGTGGTAGGGGACCACCTGGGGACGATCCCTATTGAAAATGGGCGAAGCAGGGTCAAAGGTCAGGACAAAGGAGCGGGATCCATTCCATTGCTCTCATGCGTCATAACTTGCTTAAAAATTGTTCGATTTTGATGAAATTTTAGTATGTGGTAGGGAACCACCTGGGGACAAACCTTATTGAAAATGGGTGAAATTGGATCAAAGGTCAGGACATAGGAGCTGGATCTATTCCATTGCTCTTATGCGTCATAACTTGCTTAAAAACTGTTCGATTTCGACGAAATTTTAGTATGTGGTAGGGAACCACCTGGGGACGATCTCTATTGAAAATGGGTGGAATAGGGTCAATGGTCAGGACATAGGAGCTGGATCCATTCCATTGCCTTTATGCGTCCGAACTTGCATAAAAATAGTTCGATTTCGATGAAATTCTAGTATGTGATAGGGAACTACCTGGGAACAAACCCAAGGAGGTTATATTACTGGAGACACCATTCCTTTCCACGCAGCATTGGCCGCCATAAGTCACCGTCTGTGCTTCAAATGACGTCATGAGCAGGCGCGACGCAGCCGCAGAAGAGAAGCTGCTTGGAAACCAATGGAACAAAAGCTTCTAAGCGTATAAACAGAAAAAATGAGTAATTTAATAATCTTTATCAATGATACACAAGTTCACTGTTTCGTCAACGGTATAATTTAGTTCATTTTTGCCTGCTTGTGACGTCACACCACAGATTAGCTGTGACCTATGGCGGCAGAGCCAGTGGTGTCTCCAGTAATATAACCTCCTTGGACAAACTTTATTGAAAATTTGTGAAATAGGGTCAAAGGTCAGGACAGAGGAGCTGGATTCATTCCATTGCCTTTATGCGTCATAACTTGCGTAAAAATGGTTCGATTTCGATGAAATTTTAGTATGTGGTTGGGAACCACCTGGGCACGAACCCTATTGAAAATGGGCGAAATGGAATTAAAAGCCAGGCAGGGCAAAAGAGCGGGATATATTCCATTGCCCTTATGCGTCATAACTTGCGTAAAAATGGTTCGATTTCGATGAAATTTTAGTATGTGGTAGAGAGCTACTGGGGACGAACCCTATTGAAAATGGGCGAAATGGGGTCAAAGATCAGGACACTGGAGTGGGATCCATTCCATTGCCCTTGTGCATCATAACGTTCCCAAAATGCTTGGATTGCGACAAAACTTTATCATGTTGTTCCGGAGGTATAGTGAACCGGTTCTGTTGAATGTAATCGAAATGGGGTCAAAGGTCAGGACACAGGAACGAGATTTATTCCACAGCCATTATCCACATAACTTGAGTAATAATTTCTGGTATGTTGGAAAGCGTATCATAATCAATGCTTTGCATGATTTTATTAACTTTTTTAGCATGTCTTTGGTAAAAAAAGATCGTACTTATGTTATCGGTTTGTCCGTCCGTCCGTCCGTCCGTCCGTCCGTCTGTAGACACGATATCTCTGCAACTGTTAGTCAGATTTTAAAAATTTATTTTTGCATTGGGAAGCTTGAAATATGCGAATGATGATCCTTCATTTCGTTTTTTTTTTTTTGCGATGTACAATTTCGCCGCTAGAGGGCGTAAATGCAGATGATGTCGAATTCAAAAATACGTTTTATTCCACTTCTAAACATCCGATTGAAAAAAATTTATATCATTCCATTCCATTTATGTCGAAGAGTATTTTAGATATAGTTCCTTTTTCAAATTACGCATAGATTTTCCGCTAGGGGGCGTAAAAGTAAATTACGTTTTCCCTGATAACTCTTCTTCCAAAACTCCGATTTGAAAAAAAAATTCTTCAGCGGATACAGCTCCTGATGGAAAATCGTTTGCGCATAATTTCCAATTTTTTTGGTAAAGAATACTTTGGCCACCAGGGGGCGTAAGGGTTATTTTTTGCTTCTGATGTATTTACCATAAAATCTGAGCTTCTAAAATCTCGATTGAAAAAATTCTTTCGTGGACCGATGCCGCTCACGTCGATAAGTCTTTTTCGGAATATTTTCTTCTTAAAACATTCTATGGTTTCTCCACCAGGGGGCGTAGATGTATACCTTATTGTTGTCAATATCCATATAATTTCGAACTTTTCAAGTAATTCATAGACTTTTCGCTAGGGGGCGTAAAGGTAAATTGCTTTCCCCCTGTATCTCTGCTTCTAATTCTCCGATTTGAAAAATTCTATCTGCACCGGATACAGCTTCTGATGGGAAAAACCTTTGTACATAATTTCTAATTTTTGGTTTGGCCACCAGGTGGCCTAAGTCTTAATTTCCGCTTCTGACGCATTTGCAGCAAAATATGAGCCTCTAAATTCTCGATTGAAAAAAAAAAGAACTCGTTTGTAAACCGATACTCACATCGAAAAACCTTTTGAGAATACTTTCTTCCTAAACGAATGCATGGCTTCCCCGTCGGGGGGGGGGTTGATGCATATCTTATATTTGTCCAAAACTCTGCTTAGAAGAGTCCGATTTGAAAAAATTATTTCTTTGTTGGAGATCCGCTGCGAAATGTTTCACATATAAATTTGAAATTTTTCTTAACGCACCAGTCTGCAACCAGAGGGCGCAAGCTCGCGATTCCGTTTACAGCAATATCTGCGAGATTAAAAACCCGATTAGAAAACTTCTTTCTTCGGTCAGATACTATTGTTTTCCATACCGGTTCCATTGACTTTGAATAACTTTGATAAATATAATTGTGTCAGAACGGATTCAAAAGACGTGCTCATTACACCAGAAATTCGGTTGCCTTTTTAGCACGTTTTTTGTAAAAAAAGATCGTGCTTCTGTTATCGGTTTGTCCGTCCGTCCGTCTGTACCCACGATATCTCAGCAACTATTAGTCCGATTTGAAAAATTCTTTTTGCATTGGGAAGCTTGAAATATGCAAATGATGATCCCTTATTTCGGTTTTTTTTTTACGATGTACAATTTCGCCGCTAGAGGGCGTAAATGCAGATGATGTCCAATTCAAAAATACGTTTTTTTTCCAAATATTTGCTTCTAAACACCCGATTGAAAAAAAAATTATATTTTTCGATTCCATTTATGTCGAAGAGTATTTTAAATATAGTTACTTTTTCAAATTACGCACAGATTTTCCGCTAGGGGGCGTAAAAGTAAATTACATTTTCCCCGATAACTGTTCTTCTAAAACTCCGATTTGAAAATTTTTTTCTTTAGTGGATACATCTCCTGATGGAAAATCTTTTGCATGTAATTTCAAATTTTTGGTAAAGAATACTTTACCCACCAGGGGGCGTAAGTGTTAATTTTTGCTTCTGATGTATTTGCCGTAAAATCGTAGCTTCTAAAATATCAATTAAAAAATTCTTTCGTGCACTGATGCCACTCACATCTATAAACCTTTTCGGAATATTTTCTTCTTAAAATATTCCACAGTTTCTCCGCCAGGGGGCGTAGATGTGCATCTTATTTTTGTCAATATCTCTACTTCTTGGAGTCCGATTTGAAAAATTCCTTCTTTGTTGGATAGTGTTTTCCGTGTGACATGTTTTTCATATAATTTCAAAATTTTCAAGTAATTCATAGACTTTCCGCTAGGAGGCGTAGTGGTAAATTGCGTCCCCCCCCCCCTATATCTCTGCTTCTAAATCTCCGATTTAAAAAATTCTTTCTGCACCGGATCCAGCTCCTGATGGGAAATCATTTGCACATAATTTCTAATTTTTTGTAAAAAAATAGTTTGGCCACCAGGGGCGTCAATCTTAATTTCCGCTTCTGTTGTATTTGCAGCAAAATATGAGCTTTTAAATTCTCGATTGAAAAAAAGTCTTTTGTTGACCGATGCTACTCATGTCGACAAACCTTTTCGGAAAATTTTCTTCTTGAAAAATGCTTTGTTTCTACGCCAGGGGGCGTAAACGTATATCTTATTTTTGTCAATATCTCTACTTCTAAGAGTTCGATTTGAAAAATTCCTTCTTTGTTGGATAGTGTTTCCGATGCGAAATGTTTTTCCTATAAATTCAAAATTTTTAAGTAAATCATAGACTTTTCGCTAATGGGCACAAAGGTAAATTGCGTTTTCTGCGTTATTTCTGCTCCTAAAACTGTGGTTTGAAAAATTCTTCCTGTATCGCATACAAGACCTGATGGAAAATATTTTTCACATAATTTCGAATGTTTGGTAAAGAATGGTTCAGCCACCAGGGTTCATAAGTGTTAATTTCTGCTTCTGAAGTATTTGTTGCAAAATCTGGGCTCCTGAAAACTCGACTAATTTTTTTTTCTTCGACCGATACCGCTTATACGGGTAGACCTTTTGAGAATACTTTCTTCCTAAAATAATGCATGGTTTTCCCACCAGGGGACGTAAAGTAATATCTTATTTTTGTCGATATCTCTGTTTCTAAGAGTTCGTAAGCTAACGATTCCGTTTACAGCAATATCTGAGGGATTAAAAACCCGATTGAAAATCTTCTTTCTTTGGTCAGATCTATTGTTTTCCATATCGGTTTCATTGATTTTGAATAGCTTTGATAAATTCAATTTGCGTCAGAACAGATTGAAAAGACGCGCTTATTACACCCGAAAATTCGGTGTCAATTTTCTTGTTGTTTTTTTTTTTTTTTTTTGCAAATATTGTATTTTGAGAATGGATAAATCCTATTTTGCAAATAGGTTGACCGATTGATTGCCGTTTTTTTTTTTTTTCAGTGTTTTGCTTATGTAAAATTAAATCCAAATAATTTTTAAAATTAGGTCAGAGAATATTTAAATTACTAACCTGTATTTCTTACCAAATGGGCAATCCGTGATTAATAACCTTGAGATGGGATTCTTCGCCGTACGTTAAGTTAGATAGCAATCGAAATTACAGGGTTTTCTCGCATCAGGCTTGTGGTAAACCACTATTTTGTAAATTGTTCTGAGAGATATTTGACCGAGATGAAGACTTCAGAAATAACTGCGTCACCCAATCCGCAGCTGCCAATGATCCTAATAATTAGTCGAAGACGATGCCCGAAAGGAAAAACCACACCTCCGCCATTAGCCGCTGCGCAATCTCAATCCACACGTGTCTTTATTCCACTCTATTCGATCCCATTGTCTTTTCTTCCCTCTTGAAATTGACAAAGACATCTTTGGTAATCGCCACTTTCATCAGAAAGGGCGTTTTTGGCGATTAACACACAAAGCTGTGAGAACTGAGCCTAATGGTGTCTGTATGCTAATAACACTCCGGGAAATCGCCATTGGAAATAACAATGATTTTGGAAGTTATTGATTTATGCCTTTTACCTTACAGGTTTGAAGATTTAATGTCTTAAGTAATTGGAAGTCACAACCATTATGCATAATATCTCGTAGAAAATAAATGATTAAGCCAGCACGGGGGCCTCTAAAGTTGGCTCTGAATTTTTATTATTTGGAGGTGCTGTTAGCTCGAAACTAAACCAAGAGAAAGCATCTTTTCTTTCTCTAGCAAAAGTGAGTTGCAGAGAATGTTGTCCCTGATGTACGAAGTTTCTACGAAATTCGAGATAAAGTGGAATATCGTAATGGCGTACCGAATATACTCCACCCCCCCCCCCACCCCCACACCACCCCCAGCGAAACAGAAATTTGAATGCCCTTTTTGAAAAATGAATTACTGAAAATTTTAACTTCCATACACTAAAAAGCAATAGAATTAGAGATACCTGTCTAGTAACGTGTAGCACCACCTTTCGCCCTGGTGACGGCGGCGATTCGTCTCGGCATAAACTCGACAAGACACCGGAAGCGTTTTGAAGCCATACGGATCCACGAACCCTGAAAAAGCTCCCACAGTTCACGAAGATTTCATGGAGGGGGTCATCTCTCTCGATGGCATCAAAGATGTGCTCGGTCAGGTGACCTAGCTGGCCAAAGAAGCTAGGTCACGTCGGTGGAGTGTTCATCCAACCATTCGGATACAATTCGGGAGCTGCATTGTTTTGTTGCAGGATGAGGTCCCCAGTGGGATGTTGAAGACGCACAAAAGGGAGCAAGTGGTCGTCCAGGATATCCCGGTAACGTTGACCTGTTAGGGACGATGTCACACGTACCAGGGGTCCCATTTCAGCAAACGTAAACAGTCCCCAGACGAGAATGCCACCCCCACCAGCTTGAAGAGTACCCTACTGGCAAGAAGGATCCGTCGCTTCATGTGGTTTGCGCCGTACTCGTATCCTGCCCTCCGCATGTACCAACGTGAATCTCGACTCATCAGTCCAGGCAACATTTTTCCACATGTCTAGGGTCCGGTGGCGATGTTCCCGCGCCCATGCTAATATTTGCACCCTGTGATGTGCGGTCAGCAGCGGTACCCTCGTGGGACGATGGCTTCTGTACCCCATAGCGAGGAGATGGTTCTGGATGGTGTGGCTGCTTACACGTTTTTGTGCACCAGCGTTAAATTGCCGAGTGATTTCTTGCACTGTGGCCCGTCTATCCGCTGTTACAATGCGAGCTAGCCGACGATGACCACGCTCATCCGCACGCTATTGTCCACGGCAGTTGGCCCTTGCAGGGATGGTTTTACCGGATTCGCTGTACTCACGGTGCACCCGTGACACAGTGGCTCGTGAAAATCCCAGACTTCCGAGATGGAGTGACCCATTCGTCCGGCCCCGACAATTTGCCCACCATCAAATGCCCTTAGATCCTTCGTCTTACCCATACTGCGTCCGACTCTTACTGATTCCCGCCGCATCACTCCTTATATTGTCGTAGCGATGCATACGTCTTGTCGTTTCCGTTTACGGGGCCGCCCACAGCGCCACATTTGCATAACGCCAGCTGTCTCTAATTCAATTGCTCTTCAGTGTATAAGGTTAACAGGCGTTTTAATTAATATAGGCTTAACAGACGTTTTAATAAATCAAATTCTTTGGAACCTATAGGTATTTTTCGTAAAAGCGAAATTGTTACACTTTATTGCGTAAACACAAATGCGCATATGCTAATTTAAAAATGATTACCATGGTTTCATACTGAAACAAATTATTCCAAAACACCTACGCCAAAGTTAATCATACTAGACGAAACCCATCGGAATCGACGGTTAGTTTATTTATTTATTTTCTTTTTTTGAAAAGAATAAACTCATATGAATCTAGTAAAATAGGTGATTTCGTGCTAGAGGTAATCCAAAATTAATAGAAGCAATGCCTTCTTACGCACGATTTTTTTTATAAAACATTACGTTAAAAAACATATATACAGATTAAAATCATATATACAAGTTAAGAGAGAACAAGCTGGGTTCAGGAGTGGCTACAGCACAGTAGATCATATCCACGTACTGAGAGAACTAATTGAAAGAGCGAGGGAATATGAACTTCCATTGTGCATGGCTTTTATCGATTATGAAAAAGCCTTTGATTCGGTGAAACCATCAGCAGTTGCAATGGCTCTGAAATCCTGCGGTATTGAAGATGCATACATTAATATTATTAATAACATCTATGAAAATGCAAGTGCAAAGATTCGGCTGTTTGAAAATACAACACACATAAAAATTGGAAAAGGAGTGAGACAAGGTGACACCATATCTCCGAAGCTCTTTAATGCCACATTGGAAAATGTCTTTCAATCACTGAACTGGGAAAACAAAGGGATAAAGATTAATGGAGATTATCTAACCCACCTTCGTTTTGCTGATGACGTAGTCATTTTTGCAACTACCCCATCAGAGCTGCAGAGTATGATCCAGGAACTTGCTGACAAGAGTAAAGAAGTGGGATTAAAAATGAACTTTCAGAAGACAAAAGTGATGTTCAATGCTTTTACAAGAAATGAAGATTTATCGATTGATGGAGAAAAGCTGGAGATAACAGACACGTACGTTTATCTTGGACAGCAGATATCAAGTGAGGGTCACATTGGTGAAGAAATTAATCGGCGTACAAAACTTGCCTGGAGAGCTTTTGGAAGAAACAGCATAATTTTCAAGAGCAATATGCCATTATGTCTTAAAAGAAAAGTGTTTGATCAATGCATCCTTCCAGTGCTTACGTATGGTGCAGAGACGTGGACCTTAGCTAAAAGAGACATACAAAGGCTGCAGACAACTCAAAGCAGCATGGAGAGGTGCATACTTGGTGTAACCAGGAGAGATAAGAAGAGGAACACGTGGATCCGAAAAATGACAAGAGTGGAAGACATCATGATCAGAGTTAAATCCCTGAAATGGCAATGGGCTGGACATACTGCCAGAAGAACAGACCATCGATGGACAGCCGAAATTTTAGATTGGATTCCAAGGGACAGGAAAAGATCCAGAAGAAGACCACATGGGAGATGGGTGGATGAAATTCGAAAGTATGCGGGAGTGACATGGAGGAGACTGGCACAAGACAGACCGTTGTGGAGGAAACTTGGGAAGACCTTCGTCCAGCAGTGGATTGATAATGGTTGACAATGATGATGATGATACAAGTTAATAACGCCACATTGCAAAACGTCTTTCAATCATTGAACTGGGAAAACAAAGTGATAAAGATTAATGGAGATTACTTACCTCACCTTCGTTTTGCTGATGACGTAGTTATCTTTGCAGCCCTTCAGAGCTGCAGAGTATGATCCAAAAACTTGCTGACAAGAGTAAAGAAGTGGGATTAAAAATGAACTTTCAGAAGACAAAAGTGATTTATAATGCTTTTACACGAAACGAAGATTTATCGATTGTTGGAGAAAAACTTGAGACAACCGATGCCTACACTTATCTTGGGCAGCAGATATCGAGTGAGGCTCAGATTGATGAATAAATTAATCGGCATATAAAACTTGGATGGAGAGCTTTTGGAAGAAACAGTACAATTTTTAAGAGCAATATGCCATTATGTCTCAAAAGAAAAGTGTTTAATCAATGCATCCTGCCAGTGCTTCGTATGGAGCAAATATGCGATCAAAAAACCCGAAAGTCTGCAAAACCATTTTGCAGACTTTCGGGTTCTTTGATCGCACTTTCGCAACGGAGGTTCGAAAAGGAAGCACTTCTTTATGGCTTGGTTTAGGGGGACGCCGTATTTTTCCAGGCCAAGGAGTCACGTGGTGACAGAAGGATTGCTTGCAGTAAGTGGGAGTGCTTTTACTTTTCGCCTGAGGGCAGAGCGGGTTTTGGGAGAGAGAGAGAGAGAGAGAGAGAGAGAGAGAGAGAGAGAGAGAGAGAGAGAGAGAGAGAGAGAGAGAGAGAGAGAGAGAGAGAGAGAGAGAGAGAGAGAGAGAGAGAGAGAGAGAGAGAGAGAGAGAGAGAGAGAGAGAGAGAGAAGTGAAATTTATGGGGGACCACAGTGATCACCGAAGCGAGATGGGAATTTTCGAAAATTTGAGAAGAGCGCGAAAGTGGGGAATCCGAGTCCCGGAGGCGGCGAGAAAATAAGCAGTCCGGTTAGCTTAGGAATGTGTAGTTTTAATCCGTCGGGAGTGAAAGATTTTAGGAAAGAACGCGTAAGAGAATTAGGAAGAAATAAGGCTTAGTATCGCGAGAGTAGAATTTTTGAGTAACGGAGCAAAACCGTAGGATAGCCTTACCCAGTATATTAGAGAAAATAAATATTATCAGAAGTATTTTATGTCCTCAATTCAATACTCTCAAGTTCTTTTTTCCGGAGTTTGGCATCCAAGAAGTTTATTTCTTATTCTGCGTATTTTGTAAAAAATTTAGTATGAGTTATCTCGATAATACCAAGCAACAGTTATTAGTCAAGTACTAGAGATAGAGTAACGTCTAGTATAACATAATAGACATAACACCGAAATTTGTAACGTTATACTACTACTCTCTTAGAAATTCGTTCATGGAACTCTCTCCTTTCCCATTAGTACACATACCAAATTAAACAAAGAATTCCTTTTATATAACAAAATTTCAGTGAATTTGAAAAATTCACATATATTTATCCAAGTTCTCTAAAATCTCATTTATCGAAGTTCCCTTGAATCTCTCTCTCTCTCTCTCTCTCTTCGTTTAAAACTATAATTATAAAAACGGTGTGTTTTTGCTACTCCCTCAGATATTCGTTCAGAGGACTCCTGTCATTTACTATAAGTACAAACATTAAATTTAAAAAAGAATTCATTTTATACTACAAAAAATTTCAGTGAATTCGATAAGTTCACATACATTTATCCAAGTTCCCCAGAAGTTTCTCTCATTTTTCCGAGTTCCCTTGAATCTCTCTGTCTGTCTTTCTCTCTCTATCTCATTCTCTCATCCTTTAAAACTATAATTAAAAAATTGGTACGTTTGTGTTACTCTCTTAGAAATTCGTTCAAATGACTCTTTCCATTTTTCATATAGAGAAACCCTAAATTTAACAAAGAATTCATTTTATATAACAAAATTTCAGTGAATTCAAGAAATTGACATATATTTATCCAACTTTACTAGAATCTCTCATTTATCGAAGTTCCTCTGAATCTCTCTCTCTCTCTCTCTCTTCGTTTAAAACTATTATTATAAAAATGGTGTGTTTCAGCTTCTCCCTCAGAAATTCGTTCAGAGGACTCCTGTCATTTACTATAAGTACAAACATTAAATTTAAGAAAGAATTCATCTTATACAACAAAATTTCAGTGAATTCGTGAAATCCACATGCATTTATCCAAGTTCCCTAGAATCTTCTCTCTCCCTAGAACTTTCTCTCACTTTTCCAAGTTCCCTTGAATCTCTCTCTCTCTCTCTCTCTCTCATCCTTTAAAACTATAGTTATAAAAACGGTGTGTTTCTACTGCTTCCTCAGAAATTCGTTCCGAGGACTTTTTCCATTTACTGTAAGTACGAACATGAAATTTAAGAAAGAATTCATTTTATACAACAAGATTTCAGTGAATTCAATGAATTCACATACATTTATCCAAGTTTCTTAGAATCATCTCTCTCCTTAGAATTTTTTCTCATTTTTCCGTCCCTTGAGTCTCTCTGTCTGTCTGTCTCTCACTCTCTCTTCCTCTCCTTCTTTCTTCCTCTCCCTCTCTCTTCCTCTTCCTTTCTCTCTCTCGTCCCTCTACCCCCCTTCTTTCTCCCTCGTTTAAAGCTATAATTACAAAAACGGTGTATTTCTGCTACTCCCGCAGAAATTTGTTCAGAGGACTTTTTCCATTTACTGTAAGTACGAACATTAAATTTAAGAAAGTATTCATTTTATACAACAAAAAATTTCAGTGAATTAGATAAATTCACATACATTTATCAAAGTTCCCTAGAAGTTTCTCTAATTTTTCCGAGTTCTCTTGAATCTCTCTGTCTGTCTGTCTCTCTCTCTCTCTCTCTCTTTTTTTTTCTCTATCTCATTCTCTCATCGTTTAAAACTATAATTATAAAATCGGTATGTTTCTGTTACTCTCTTAGAAATTCATTCAAAGGAATTTTTCCATTTTTCATATATAGAAACACCAAATTTAACAAAGAATTCATTTTATATAACAAAATTTAAGTAAATTCAAAGAATTCACATATATTTATCCAAATTCACTAGAATCTCTCATTTATCGAAGTTCCCTCTGAATATCGCGCTTTCTCTGTCTCTCTTTCTCTCTCTCTCTCTCTCTCTCTCTCATCGTTTAAAACTATAGTTATAAAAACGGTGTGTTTCTACTGCTTCCTCAGAAATTCGTTCAGAGGACTCCTTCCTTTTATTATAAGTACAAACATTAAATTTAAGAAAGAATTCATTTTATACAACAAAATTTCAGTGAATTCGTGAAAACCACATGCATTTATTCAAGTTCCCTAGAATCTTCTCTCTCCCTAGAACTTTCTCTCATTTTTCCAAGTTCCCTTGAATCTCTCTCTCTCTCTCTCTCTCTCTCTCCTCTCATCGTTTAAAACTATAGTTATAAAAACGGTGTGCTTTCTACTGCTTCCTCAGAAATTCGTTCAGAAGACTCCTTCCTTTTATTATAAGTACAAACATTAAATTTAAGAAAGAATTCATTTTATACAACAAAATTTCAGTGAATTCGTGAAATCCACATGCATTTATCCAAGTTCCCTAGAATCTTCTCTCTCCCTAGAACTTTCTCTCATTTTTCCAAGTTCCCTTGAGTCTCTCTGTCTGTCTGTCTCTCACTCTCTCTTCCTCTCCGTCTTTCTTCCTCTCCCTCTCTCTTCCTCTTCCTTTCTCTCTCTCTCTCTCCCCCTTCTTTCTCTCTCGTTTAAAACTATAGTTATAAAAACGGTGTGTTTCTACTGCTTCCTCAGAAATTCGTTCAGAGGACTTTTTCCATTTACTGTAAGTACGAACATTAAATTTAAGAAAGAATTCATTTTATACAACAAGAAATTTCAGTGAATTCAATGAATTCACATATATTTATCCATGTTTCTTAGAATCTTCTCTCTCCTTAGAATTTTTTCCCATTTTTCCGTCCCTTGAGTCTCTCTGTCTGTCTGTCTCTCTCTCTCTCTCTCTCTCTCTCTCTCTACCTCATTCTCTCATCGTTTAAAACTATAATTATAAAATCGGTATGTTTCTGTTACTCTCTTAGAAATTCATTCAAAGGAATTTTTCCATTTTTCATATATAGAAACACCAAATTTAACAAAGAATTCATTTTATATAACAAAATTTAAGTGAATTCAAAGAATTCACATATATTTATCCAAATTCACTAGAATCTCTCATTTATCGAAGTTCCCGCGAATCTCGCGATTTCTCTGTCTCTCTTTCTCTCTCTCTCTCTCTCTCTCTCTCTCTCTCTCTCTCTCTCTCTCTCTCTCTCTCTCTCTCTCTCTCTCTCTCTCTCTTCGTTTAAAACTATAATTATAAAAACGGCGTGTTTTTGCTACTCCCTCAGATATTCGTTCAGAGGACTCCTGTCATTTACTATAAGTACAAACATTAAATTTAAGAAAGAATTCATTTTATACAACAAAATTTCAGTGAATTCGTGAAATCCACATGCATTTATCCAAGTTCCCTAGAATCTTCTCTCTCCCTAGAACTTTCCCTCACTTTTCCAAGTTCCCTTGAATCTCTCTCTCTCTCTCTCTCTCTCTCTCTCTCTCTCTCACTCTCTCTCCCTCTCATCGTTTAAAACCATAGTTATAAAAACGGTGTGTTTCTACTGCTTCCTCAGAAATTCGTTCAGAGGACTCCTTCCTTTTATTATAAGTACAAACATTAAATTTAAGAAAGAATTCATTTTATACAACAAAATTTCAGTGAATTCGTGAAATCCACATGCATTTATCCAAGTTCCCTAGAATCTTCTCTCTCCCTAGAACTTTCGCTCATTTTTCCAAGTTCCCTTGAATCCTCTCTCTCTCTCTCTCTCTCATCGTTTAAAACTATAGTTATAAAAACGGTGTGTTTCTACTGCTTCCTCAGAAATTCGTTCAGAGGACTCCTTCCTTTTATTATAAGTACAAACATTAAATTTAAGAAAGAATTCATTTTATACAACAAAATTTCAGTGAATTCGTGAAATCCACATGCATTTATCCAAGTTCCCTAGAATCTTCTCTCTCCCTAGAACTTTCTCTCACTTTTCCAAGTTCCCTTGAATCTCTCTCTCTCTCTCTCTCTCTCTCTCTCTCTCTCTCTCTCTCTCTCTCTCTCATCGTTTAAAACTATAGTTATAAAAACGGTGTGTTTCTACTGCTTCCTCAGAAATTCGTTCAGAGGACTTTTTCCATTTACTGTAAGTACGAACATTAAATTTAAGAAAGAATTCATTTTATACAACAAGATTTCAGTGAATTCAATGAATTCACATACATTTATCCATGTTTCTTAGAATCTTCTCTCTCCTTAGAATTTTTTCTCATTTTTCCGTCCCTTGAGTCTCTCTGTCTGTTTGTCTCTCACTCTCTCTTCCTCTCTTTCTTTCTTCCTCTCCCTCTCTCTTCCTCTTCCTTTCTCTCTCTCGTCCTCTCCCCCCCCTTCTTTCTCTCTCGTTTAAAGCTATAATTACAAAAACGGTGTATTTCTGCTACTCCCTCAGAAATTTGTTCAGAGGACTTTTTCCATTTACTGTAAGTACGAACATTAAATTTAAGAAAGTATTCATTTTATACAACAAAAAATTTCAGTGAATTAGATAAATTCACATACATTTATCCAAGTTCTCTAGAAGTTTCCTCTAATTTTTCCGAGTTCTCTTGAATCTCTCTGTCTGTCTGTCTGTCTCTCTCTCTCTCTCTCTCTCTCTCTCTCTCTCTCTTTCTCTCTATCTCATTCTCTCATCGTTTAAAACTATAATTATAAAATCGGTATGTTTCTGTTACTCTCTTAGAAATTCATTCAAAGGAATTTTTCCATTTTTCATATATAGAAACACCAAATTTGACAAAGAATTCATTTTATATAACAAAATTTAAGTGAATTCAAAGAATTCACATATATTTATCCAAATTCACTAGAATCTCTCATTTATCGAAGTTCCCTCGAATCTCGCGTTTTCTCTGTCTCTCTTTCTTTCTTTCTCTCTCTCTCTCTCTCTCTCTCTCTCTCTCTCTCTCTCTCTCTCTCTCTCTCTCTCTCTCTCTCTTCGTTTAAAACTATAATTATAAAAATGGTGTGTTTCAGCTTCTCCCTCAGAAATTCGTTCAGAGGACTCCTGTCATTTACTATAAGTACAAACATTAAATTTAAGAAAGAATTCATCTTATACAACAAAATTTCAGTGAATTCGTGAAATCCACATGCATTTATCCAAGTTCCCTAGAATCTTCTCTCTCCCTAGAACTTTCTCTCACTTTTCCAAGTTCCCTTGAATCTCTCTCTCTCTCTCTCTCTCTCATCGTTTAAAACTATAGTTATAAAAACGGTGTGTTTCTACTGCTTCCTCAGAAATTCGTTTAGAGGACTTTTTCCATTTACTGTAAGTACGAACATTAAATTTAAGAAAGAATTCATTTTATACAACAAGATTTCAGTGAATTCAATGAATTCACATACATTTATCCATGTTTCTTAGAATCTTCTCTCTCCTTAGAATTTTTTCTCATTTTTCCGTCCCTTGAGTCTCTCTGTCTGTCTGTCTCTCACTCTCTCTTCCTCTCCTTCTTTCTTCCTCTCCCTCTCTCTTCCTCTTCCTTTCTCTCTCTCGTCCTCTACCCCCCTTCTTTCTCCCTCGTTTAAAGCTATAATTACAAAAACGGTGTATTTCTGCTACTCCCGCAGAAATTTGTTCAGAGGACATTTTCCATTTACTGTAAGTACGAACATTAAATTTAAGAAAGTATTCATTTTATACAACAAAAAATTTCAGTGAATTAGATAAATTCACATACATTTATCAAAGTTCCCTAGAAGTTTCTCTAATTTTTCCGAGTTCTCTTGAATCTCTCTGTCTGTCTGTCTCTCTCTCTCTCTCTTTTTCTCTCTATCTCATTCTCTCATCGTTTAAAACTATAATTATAAAATCGGTATGTTTCTGTTACTCTCTTAGAAATTCATTCAAATTAATTTTTCCATTTTTCATATATAGAAACACCAAATTTAACAAAGAATTCATTTTATATAACAAAATTTAAGTAAATTCAAAGAATTCACATATATTTATCCAAATTCACTAGAATCTCTCATTTATCGAAGTTCCCTCGAATCTCGCGCTTTCTCTGTCTCTCTTTCTCTCTCTCTCTCTCTCTCTCTCTCTCTCATCGTTTAAAACTATAGTTATAAAAACGGTGTGTTTCTACTGCTTCCTCAGAAATTCGTTCAGAGGACTCCTTCCTTTTATTATAAGTACAAACATTAAATTTAAGAAAGAATTCATTTTATACAACAAAATTTCAGTGAATTCGTGAAATCCACATGCATTTATTCAAGTTCCCTAGAATCTTCTCTCTCCCTAGAACTTTCTTTCTTTTTACCAAGTTCCCTTGAATCTCTCTCTCTCTCTCTCTCTCTCTCTCTCTCTCTCTCTCTCTCTCTCTCTCTCTCTCTCGTCTCATTGTTTAAAACTATAGTTATAAAAACGGTGTGTTTCTACTGCTTCCTCAGAAATTCGTTCAGAGGACTCCTTCCTTTTATTATAAGTACAAACATTAAATTTAAGAAAGAATTCATTTTATACAACAAAATTTCAGTGAATTCGTGAAATCCACATGCATTTATCCAAGTTCCCTAGAATCTTCTCTCTCCCTAGAACTTTCTCTCATTTTTCCAAGTTCC
>CM077034.1:7725386-7780386 GCA_039090855.1 Macrothele yani
TTCTCCCTCAGAAATTCGTTCAGAGGTCTCCTGTCATTTACTATAAGTACAAACATTAAATTTAAGAAGGAATTCATCTTATACAACAAAATTTCAGTGAATTCGTGAAATCCACATGCATTTATCCAAGTTCCCTAGAATCTTCTCTCTCCCTAGAACTTTCTCTCACTTTTCCAAGTTCCCTTGAATCTCTCTCTCTCTCTCTCTCTCATCGTTTAAAACTATAGTTATAAAAACGGTGTGTTTCTACTGCTTCCTCAGAAATTCGTTTAGAGGACTTTTTCCATTTACTGTAAGTACGAACATTAAATTTAAGAAAGAATTCATTTTATACAACAAGATTTCAGTGAATTCAATGAATTCACATACATTTATCCATGTTTCTTAGAATCTTCTCTCTCCTTAGAATTTTTTCTCATTTTTCCGTCCCTTGAGTCTCTCTGTCTGTCTGTCTCTCACTCTCTCTTCCTCTCCTTCTTTCTTCCTCTCCTTCTTTCTTCCTCTCCCTCTCTCTTCCTCTTCCTTCCTCTCTCTCGTCCTCTACCCCCTTCTTTCTCCCTCGTTTAAAGCTATAATTACAAAAACGGTGTATTTCTGCTACTCCCGCAGAAATTTGTTCAGAGGACATTTTCCATTTACTGTAAGTACGAACATTAAATTTAAGAAAGTATTCATTTTATACAACAAAAAATTTCAGTGAATTAGATAAATTCACATACATTTATCAAAGTTCCCTAGAAGTTTCTCTAATTTTTCCGAGTTCTCTTGAATCTCTCTGTCTGTCTGTCTCTCTCTCTCTCTCTTTTTCTCTCTATCTCATTCTCTCATCGTTTAAAACTATAATTATAAAATCGGTATGTTTCTGTTACTCTCTTAGAAATTCATTCAAATTAATTTTTCCATTTTTCATATATAGAAACACCAAATTTAACAAAGAATTCATTTTATATAACAAAATTTAAGTAAATTCAAAGAATTCACATATATTTATCCAAATTCACTAGAATCTCTCATTTATCGAAGTTCCCTCGAATCTCGCGCTTTCTCTGTCTCTCTTTCTCTCTCTCTCTCTCTCTCTCTCTCATCGTTTAAAACTATAGTTATAAAAACGGTGTGTTTCTACTGCTTCCTCAGAAATTCGTTCAGAGGACTCCTTCCTTTTATTATAAGTACAAACATTAAATTTAAGAAAGAATTCATTTTATACAACAAAATTTCAGTGAATTCGTGAAATCCACATGCATTTATTCAAGTTCCCTAGAATCTTCTCTCTCCCTAGAACTTTCTTTCTTTTTACCAAGTTCCCTTGAATCTCTCTCTCTCTCTCTCTCTCTCTCTCTCTCTCTCTCTCTCTCTCTCTCTCTCTCTCTCTCTCTCTCTCTCTCTCTCTCTCTCTCTCTCTCTCTCTCTCTCCGTCTCATTGTTTAAAACTATAGTTATAAAAACGGTGTGTTTCTACTGCTTCCTCAGAAATTCGTTCAGAGGACTCCTTCCTTTTATTATAAGTACAAACATTAAATTTAAGAAAGAATTCATTTTATACAACAAAATTTCAGTGAATTCGTGAAATCCACATGCATTTATCCAAGTTCCCTAGAATCTTCTCTCTCCCTAGAACTTTCTCTCATTTTTCCAAGTTCCCTTGAATCTCTCTCTCTCTCTCTCTCTCCCTCTCATCGTTTAAAACTATAGTTATAAAAACGGTGTGTTTCTACTGCTTCCTCAGAAATTCGTTCAGAGGACTTTTTCCATTTACTGTAAGTACGAACATTAAATTTAAGAAAGAATTCATTTTATACAACAAGATTTCAGTGAATTCAATGAATTCACATATATTTATCCATGTTTCTTAGAATCTTCTCTCTCCTTAGAATTTTTTTCCATTTTTCCGTCCCTTGAGTCTCTCTGTCTGTCTGTCTGTCTCTCTCTCTCTTTCTCTCTACCTCATTCTCTCATCGTTTAAAACTATAATTATAAAATCGGTATGTTTCTGTTACTCTCTTAGAAATTCATTCAAAGGAATTTTTCCGTTTTTCATATATAGAAACACCAAATTTAACAAAGAATTTATTTTGTATAACAAAATTTAAGTGAATTCAAAGAATTCACATATATTTATCCAAATTCACTAGAATCTCTCATTTATCGAAGTTCCCTCGAATCTCGCGCTTTCCCTGTCTCTCTTTCTCTCTCTCTCTCTCTCTCTCTCTCTGTCTCTCTCTCTCTCTCTCTCTCTCTCTCTCTCTCTCTCTCTCTCTTTCTCTCTCTCTCTTCGTTTAAAACTATAATTATAAAAACGGTGTGTTTTTGCTAATCCCTCAGATATTCGTTCAGAGGACTCCTGTCATTTACTATAAGTACAAACATTAAATTTAAGAAAGAATTCATTTTATACAACAAAATTTCAGTGAATTCGTGAAATCCACACGCATTTATCCAAGTTCCCTAGAATCTTCTCTCTCCCTAGAACTTTCTCTCACTTTTCTAAGTTCCCTTGAATCTCTCTCTCTCTCTCTCTCTCTCTCTCTCTCTCTCTCTCACTCTCTCTCTCCCTCTCATCGTTTAAAACCATAGTTATAAAAACGGTGTGTTTCTACTGCTTCCTCAGAAATTCGTTCAGAGGACTCCTTCCTTTTATTATAAGTACAAACATTAAATTTAAGAAAGAATTCATTTTATACAACAAAATTTCAGTGAATTCGTGAAATCCACATGCATTTATCCAAGTTCCCTAGAATCTTCTCTCTCCCTAGAACTTTCTCTCATTTTTCCAAGTTCCCTTGAATCTCTCTCTCTCTCTCTCTCTCATCGTTTAAAACTATATTTATAAAAACGGTGTGTTTCTACTGCTTCCTCAGAAATTCGTTCAGAGTGACTCCTTCCTTTTATTATAAGTACAAACATTAAATTTAAGAAAGAATTCATTTTATACAACAAAATTTCAGTGAATTCGTGAAATGCACATGCATTTATCCAAGTTCCCTAGAATCTTCTCTCTCCCTAGAACTTTCTCTCACTTTTCCAAGTTCCCTTGAATCTTTCTCTCTCTCTCTCTCTCATCGTTTAAAACTATAGTTATAAAAATGGTGTGTTTCTACTGCTTCCTCAGAAATTCGTTCAGAGGACTTTTTCCATTTACTGTAAGTACGAACATTAAATTTAAGAAAGAATTCATTTTATACAACAAGATTTCAGTGAATTCAATGAATTCACATACATTTATCCATGTTTCTTAGAATCTTCTCTCTCCTTAGAATTTTTTCTCATTTTTCCGTCCCTTGAGTCTCTCTGTCTGTTTGTCTCTCACTCTCTCTTCCTCTCCTTCTTTCTTCCTCTCCCTCTCTCTTCCTCTTCCTTTCTCTCTCTCGTCCTCTCCCCCCCCCCCTTCTTTCTCTCTCGTTTAAAGCTATAATTACAAAAACGGTGTATTTCTGCTACTCCCTCAGAAATTTGTTCAGAGGACTTTTTCCATTTACTGTAAGTACGAACATTAAATTTAAGAAAGTATTCATTTTATACAACAAAAAATTTCAGTGAATTAGATAAATTCACATACATTTATCCAAGTTCTCTAGAACTTTCTCTAATTTTTCCGAGTTCTCTTGAATCTCTCTGTCTGTCTGTCTCTCTCTCTCTCTCTTTTTCTCTCTATCTCATTCTCTCATCGTTTAAAACTATAATTATAAAATCGGTATGTTTCTGTTACTCTCTTAGAAATTCATTCAAAGGAATTTTTCCATTTTTCATATATAGAAACACCAAATTTAACAAAGAATTCATTTTATATAACAAAATTTAAGTGAATTCAAAGAATTCACATATATTTATCCAAATTCACTAGAATCTCTCATTTATCGAAGTTCCCTCGAATCTCGCGTTTTCTCTGTCTCTCTTTCTTTCTTTCTCTCTCTCTCTCTCTCTCTCTCTCTCTCTCTCTCTCACTCTCTCTCTCTGTCTCTCTCTCTCTCTCTCTCTCTCTCTCTCGCTCTCTCTCTCTCTCTTCGTTTAAAACTATAATTATAAAAAACGGCGTGTTTTTGCTACTCCCTCAGATATTCGTTCAGAGGACTCCTGTCATTTACTATAAGTACAAACATTAAATTTAAAAAAAGAATTCATTTTATACTACAAAAATTTCAGTGAATTCGATAAGTTCACATACATTTATCCAAGTTCCCCAGAAGTTTCTCTCATTTTTCCGAGTTCCCTTGAATCTCTCTGTCTGTCTTTCTCTCTCTATCTCATTCTCTCATCCTTTAAAACTATAATTAAAAAATTGGTACGTTTGTGTTACTCTCTTAGAAATTCGTTCAAATGACTCTTTCCATTTTTCATATAGAGAAACCCTAAACTTAACAAAGAATTCATTTTATATAACAAAATTTCAGTGAATTCAAGAAATTGACATATATTTATCCAAGTTTACTAGAATCTCTCATTTATCGAAGTTCCTCTGAATCTCTCTCTCTCTCTCTCTCTCTCTCTCTCTCTCTCTCTCTCTCTCTCTCTCTCTCTCTCTCTCTGTCTCTCTCTCTCTCTCTTCGTTTAAAACTATAATTATAAAAACGGTGTGTTTTTGCTACTCCCTCAGATATTCGTTCAGAGGACTCCTGTCATTTACTATAACTACAAACATTAAATTTAAGAAAGAATTCATTTTATACAACAAAATTTCAGTGAATTCGTAAAATCCACATGCATTTATCCAAGTTCCCTAGAATCTTCTCTCTCCCTTGAACTTTCTCTCACTTTTCCAAGTTCCCTTGAATCTCTCTCTCTCTCTCTCTCTCTCTCTCTCTCTCTCTCTCTCTCTCTCTCTCTCTCTCTCTCTCTCTCTCTCTCTCTCTCTCTCTCTCTCTCCCTCTCTCCCTCTCATCGTTTAAAACAATAGTTATAAAAACGGTGTGTTTCTACTGCTTCCTCAGAAATTCGTTCAGAGGACTCCTTCCTTTTATTATAAGTACAAACATTAAATTTAAGAAAGAATTCATTTTATACAACAAAATTTCAGTGAATTCGTGAAATCCACATGCATTTATCCAAGTTCCCTAGAATCTTCTCTCTCCCTAGAACTTTCTCTCACTTTTCCAAGTTCCCTTGAATCTCTCTCTCTCTCTCTCTCTCTCTCTCTCTCATCGTTTAAAACTATAGTTATAAAAACGGTGTGTTTCTACTGCTTCCTCAGAAATTCGTTCAGAGGACTTTTTCCATTTACTGTAAGTACGAACATTAAATTTAAGAAAGAATTCATTTTATACAACAAGATTTCAGTGAATTCAATGAATTCACATACATTTATCCATGTTTCTTAGAATCTTCTCTCTCCTTAGAATTTTTTCTCATTTTTCCGTCCCTTGAGTCTCTCTGTCTGTTTGTCTCTCACTCTCTCTTCCTCTCCTTCTTTCTTCCTCTCCCTCTCTCTTCCTCTTCCTTTCTCTCTCTCGTCCTCTCCCCCTTCTTTCTCTCTCGTTTAAAGCTATAATTACAAAAACGGTGTATTTCTGCTACTCCCTCAGAAATTTGTTCAGAGGCCTTTTTCCATTTACTGTAAGTACGAACATTAAATTTAAGAAAGTATTCATTTTATACAACAAAAAATTTCAGTGAATTACATAAATTCACATACATTTATCCAAGTTCTCTAGAAGTTTCTCTAATTTTTCCGAGTTCTCTTGAATCTCTCTGTCTGTCTGTCTCTCTCTCTCTCTCACTGTCTCTCTCTCTCTCTCTCTCTCTCTCTCTCTCTCTCTTTTCTCTCTATCTCATTCTCTCATCGTTTAAAACTATAATTATAAAATCGGTATGTTTCTGTTACTCTCTTAGAAATTCATTCAAAGGAATTTTTCCATTTTTCATATATAGAAACACCAAATTTAACAAAGAATTAATTTTATATAACAAAATTTAAGTGAATTCAAAGAATTCACATATATTTATGCAAATTCACTAGAATCTCTCATTTATCGAAGTTCCCTCGAATCTCGCGTTTTCTCTGTCTCTCTTTCTTTCTCTCTCTCTCTCTCTCTCTCTCGCTCTCTCTCTCTCTCTTCGTTTAAAACTATAATTATAAAAACGGTGTGTTTTTGCTACTCCCTCAGATATTCGTTCAGAGGACTCCTGTCATTTGCTATAAGTACAAACATTAAATTTAAAAAAGAATTCATTTTATACTACAAAAAATTTCTGTGAATTCGATAACTTCACATACATTTATCCAAGTTCCCCAGAAGTTTCTCTCATTTTTCCGAGTTCCCTTGAATCTCTCTGTCTGTCTTTCTCTCTCTATCTCATTCTCTCATCCTTTAAAACTATAAATAAAAAATTGGTACGTTTGTGTTACTCTCTTAGAAATTCGTTCAAATGACTCTTTCCATTTTTCATACAGAGAAACCCTAAACTTAACAAAGAATTCATTTTATATAACAAAATTTCAGTGAATTCAAGAAATTGACATATATTTATCCAAGTTTACTAGAATCTCTCATTTATCGAAGTTCCTCTGAATCTCTCTCTCTCTCTCTCTCTCTCTCTCTCTCTCTCTCTCTCTCTCTCTCTCTCTCTCTCTCTCTCTCTCTCTCTCTCTCTCTCTCTCTCTCTCTCTCTCTCTCTCTCTCTCTCTCTCTCTCTCTCTCTCTCTCTCTCTCTCTTCGTTTAAAACTATAATTATAAAAATGGTGTGTTTCAGCTTCTCCCTCAGAAATTCGTTCAGAGGTCTCCTGTCATTTACTATAAGTACAAACATTAAATTTAAGAAGGAATTCATCTTATACAACAAAATTTCAGTGAATTCGTGAAATCCACATGCATTTATCCAAGTTCCCTAGAATCTTCTCTCTCCCTAGAACTTTCTCTCACTTTTCCAAGTTCCCTTGAATCTCTCTCTCTCTCTCTCTCTCATCGTTTAAAACTATAGTTATAAAAACGGTGTGTTTCTACTGCTTCCTCAGAAATTCGTTTAGAGGACTTTTTCCATTTACTGTAAGTACGAACATTAAATTTAAGAAAGAATTCATTTTATACAACAAGATTTCAGTGAATTCAATGAATTCACATACATTTATCCATGTTTCTTAGAATCTTCTCTCTCCTTAGAATTTTTTCTCATTTTTCCGTCCCTTGAGTCTCTCTGTCTGTCTGTCTCTCACTCTCTCTTCCTCTCCTTCTTTCTTCCTCTCCCTCTCTCTTCCTCTTCCTTCCTCTCTCTCGTCCTCTCCCCCCCTTCTTTCTCTCTCGTTTAAAGCTATAATTACAAAAACGGTGTATTTCTGCTACTCCCGCAGAAATTTGTTCAGAGGACTTTTTTCCATTTACTGTAAGTACGAACATTAAATTTAAGAAAGTATTCATTTTATACAACAAAAAATTTCAGTGAATTAGATAAATTCACATACATTTATCCAAGTTCCCTAGAAGTTTCTCTAATTTTTCCGAGTTCTCTTGAATCTCTCTGTCTGTCTGTCTCTCTCTCTCTCTCTCTCTCTCTTTTTTTTTTCTCTATCTCATTCTCTCATCGTTTAAAACTATAATTATAAAATCGGTATGTTTCTGTTACTCTCTTAGAAATTCATTCAAAGGAATTTTTCCATTTTTCATATATAGAAACAACAAATTTAACAAAGAATTCATTTTATATCACAAAATTTAAGTCTCGCGCTTTCTCTGTCTCTCTTTCTCTCTCTCTCTCTCTCTCTCTCTCTCTCTCTCTCTCTCTCTCTCTCTCTCCTCTCATCGTTTAAAACTATAGTTATAAAAACGGTGTGTTTCTACTGCTTCCTCAGAAATTCGTTCAGAGGACTCCTTCCTTTTATTATAAGTACAAACATTAAATTTAAGAAAGAATTCATTTTATACAACAAAATTTCAGTGAATTCGTGAAATCCACATGCATTTATTCAAGTTCCCTAGAATCTTCTCTCTCCCTAGAACTTTCTTTCATTTTACCAAGTTCCCTTGAATCTCTCTCTCTCTCTCTCTCTCCCTCTCATTGTTTAAAACTATAGTTATAAAAACGGTGTGTTTCTACTGCTTCCTCAGAAATTCGTTCAGAGGACTCCTTCCTTTTATTATAAGTACAAACATTAAATTTAAGAAAGAATTCATTTTATACAACAAAATTTCAGTGAATTCGTGAAATCCACATGCATTTATTCAAGTTCCCTAGAATCTTCTCTCTCCCTAGAACTTTCTTTCATTTTACCAAGTTCCCTTGAATCTCTCTCTCTCTCTCTCTCTCTCCTCTCATCGTTTAAAACTATAGTTATAAAAACGGTGTGTTTCTACTGCTTCCTCAGAAATTCGTTCAGAGGACTTTTTCCATTTACTGTAAGTACGAACATTAAATTTAAGAAAGAATTCATTTTATACAACAAGATTTCAGTGAATTCAATGAATTCACATATATTTATCCATGTTTCTTAGAATCTTCTCTCTCCTTAGAATTTTTTCCCATTTTTCCGTCCCTTGAGTCTCTCTGTCTGTCTGTCTCTCTCTCTCTCTCTTTCTCTCTACCTCATTCTCTCATCGTTTAAAACTATAATTATAAAATCGGTATGTTTCTGTTACTCTCTTAGAAATTCATTCAAAGGAATTTTTCCATTTTTCATATATAGAAACACCAAATTTAACAAAGAATTCATTTTGTATAACAAAATTTAAGTGAATTCAAAGAATTCACATATATTTATCCAAATTCACTAGAATCTCTCATTTATCGAAGTTCCCTCGAATCTCGCGCTTTCTCTGTCTCTCTTTCTCTCTCTCTCTCTCTCTCTCTCTCTCTCTCTCTGTCTCTCTCTCTCTCTCTCTCTCTCTCTCTCTCTCTCTCTCTCTCTCTCTCTCTCTCTTCGTTTAAAACTATAATTATAAAAACGGTGTGTTTTTGCTAATCCCTCAGATATTCGTTCAGAGGACTCCTGTCATTTACTATAAGTACAAACATTAAATTTAAGAAAGAATTCATTTTATACAACAAAATTTCAGTGAATTCGTGAAATCCACATGCATTTATCCAAGTTCCCTAGAATCTTCTCTCTCCCTAGAACTTTCTCTCACTTTTCCAAGTTCCCTTGAATCTCTCTCTCTCTCTCTCTCTCTCTCTCTCTCTCTCTCTCTCTCTCTCTCTCTCTCTTCGTTTAAAACTATAATTATAAAAACGGCGTGTTTTTGCTACTCCCTCAGATATTCGTTCAGAGGACTCCTGTCATTTACTATAAGTACAAACATTAAATTTAAAAAAGAATTCATTTTGTACTACAAAAATTTCAGTGAATTCGATAAGTTCACATACATTTATCCAAGTTCCCCAGAAGTTTCTCTCATTTTTCCGAGTTCCCTTGAATCTCTCTGTCTGTCTTTCTCTCTATCTCATTCTCTCATCCTTTAAAACTATAATTAAAAAATTGGTACGTTTGTGTTACTCTCTTAGAAATTCGTTCAAATGACTCTTTCCATTTTTCATATAGAGAAACCCTAAACTTAACAAAGAATTCATTTTATATAACAAAATTTCAGTGAATTCAAGAAATTGACATATATTTATCCAAGTTTACTAGAATCTCTCATTTATCGAAGTTCCTCTGAATCTCTCTCTCTCTCTCTCTCTCTCTCTCTCTCTCTCTGTCTCTCTCTCTCTCTTCGTTTAAAACTATAATTATAAAAACGGTGTGTTTTTGCTACTCCCTCAGATATTCGTTCAGAGGACTCCTGTCATTTACTATAAGTACAAACATTAAATTTAAGAAAGAATTCATTTTATACAACAAAATTTCAGTGAATTCGTGAAATCCACATGCATTTATCTAAGTTCCCTAGAATCTTCTCTCTCCCTTGAACTTTCTCTCACTTTTCCAAGTTCCCTTGAATCTCTCTCTCTCTCTCTCTCTCTCTCTCTCTCTCTCTCTCTCTCTCTCTCTCTCTCTCTCTCTCTCTCTCTCTCTCTCTCTCTCTCTCTCTCTCTCTGTCTCTCTGTCTCTCTCTCTGTCTCTCTCTCTCTCTCTCTCTCTCTCTCTCTCTCTCTCTCTCTCTCTCCCTCTCATCGTTTAAAACAATAGTTATAAAAACGGTGTGTTTCTACTGCTTCCTCAGAAATTCGTTCAGAGGACTCCTTCCTTTTATTATAAGTACAAACATTAAATTTAAGAAAGAATTCATTTTATACAATAAAATTTCAGTGAATTCGTGAAATCCACATGCATTTATCCAAGTTCCCTAGAATCTTCTCTCTCCCTAGAACTTTCTCTCACTTTTCCAAGTTCCCTTGAATCTCTCTCTCTCTCTCTCTCTCTCATCGTTTAAAACTATAGTTATAAAAACGGTGTGTTTCTACTGCTTCCTCAGAAATTCGTTCAGAGGACTTTTTCCATTTACTGTAAGTACGAACATTAAATTTAAGAAAGAATTCATTTTATACAACAAGATTTCAGTGAATTCAATGAATTCACATACATTTATCCATGTTTCTTAGAATCTTCTCTCTCCTTAGAATTTTTTCTCATTTTTCCGTCCCTTGAGTCTCTCTGTCTGTTTGTCTCTCACTCTCTCTTCCTCTCCTTCTTTCTTCCGCTCCCTCTCTCTTCCTCTTCCTTTCTCTCTCTCGTCCTCTCCCCCTTCTTTCTCTCTCGTTTAAAGCTATAATTACAAAAACGGTGTATTTCTGCTACTCCCTCAGAAATTTGTTCAGAGGACTTTTCCATTTACTGTAAGTACGAACATTAAATTTAAGAAAGTATTCATTTTATACAACAAAAAATTTCAGTGAATTACATAAATTCACATACATTTATCCAAGTTCTCTAGAAGTTTCTCTAATTTTTCCGAGTTCTCTTGAATCTCTCTGTCTGTCTGTCTCTCTCTCTCTCTCTCTCTCTCTCTCTCTCTCTCTCTCTCTCTCTCTCTCTCTCTTTTTTTCTCTCTATCTCATTCTCTCATCGTTTAAAACTATAATTATAAAATCGGTATGTTTCTGTTACTCTCTTAGAAATTCATTCAAAGGAATTTTTCCATTTTTCATATATAGAAACACCAAATTTAACAAAGAATTAATTTTATATAACAAAATTTAAGTGAATTCAAAGAATTCACATATATTTATGCAAATTCACTAGAATCTCTCATTTATCGAAGTTCCCTCGAATCTCGCGCTTTCTCTGTCTCTCTCTCTCTCTCTCTCTCTCTCTCTCTCTCTCACTCTCTCTCTCTCTCTCTCTCTCTCTCTCTCTTCGTTTAAAACTATAATTATAAAAACGGTGTGTTTCTGCTACTTCCTCAGAAATTAGTTCAGATGACTCCTTCCATTTACTATAAATAAGTACGAACGTTAAATTTAAGAAAGAATTCATTTTATACAGCAAAATTTCAGTGAATTCGATAAATTCCCATACATCTATCTAAGTTCCCTAAAATCTTCTCTCTTCCTAGAATTTTTTCCCATTTTTCCGATTCCCTTGAACCTCTCTGTCTCTCTATCTCTGTCTCTCTCTCTATCTCATCGTTTAAAACTACATATTATTATAAAAATGGTATGTTTCTATTGCGCTCTTAGAAATTCGTTCAAAGGACTCATTCCATTTTTTCATTAATAGAAACACTAAATTTAACAAAGAATTCATTTTATATAAGAAAATTTCAGTGAATTCGAGAAATTCACATATATTTATCCAAGTTCCCTAGAATCTCATTTCTCCCTGGAATCTCACTTATGCAAGTTCCCTTGAAGCTCCCTCTCTCTCTCTCTCTCTCTCTCTCTCTCTCTCTCTCTCTCATCGTTTAAAACTATGGTTTTAAAAACTGTTTGTTTCTACTACTCCCTCAGAAATTCGTTCAGAGGACTCCTTCCATTTACTATAAGTACAAACATTAAATTCAAGAAAGAATTCATTTTATAGCACAAAATTTCAGTGATTTCGACAAATTGACATACTACATTTATCGAAGTTTCTTAGAATTTTAGATGGTTACACCCGGAATATGTTCCAACAGGTTCAATATTATGGGGAGGGGGGAGGGGTGAAAGGCGGACTCAAAATACTGTTGGATGGGCTGAAACCCACCGCAGGCCACCGGTCAACAGACTAAGAAGAAATCTATGGGAATAAACGAGAAGCAAGCCATCGTTGCACGATATATGAAGACAAATGGTCAAAGATGGATAATTTAAAAACATTTATTTACAGTTAAAATAAATGAAATAAAATGACCACATGAGATCTTTCGACTACCACTTTGGCGTCATCATCAGATGCTTGACAAAGTCCGGCATTAGATAAAGAAATACGTAGCATGTGACCACTACAATTGCATAGAGTGATTTACATAAAGAGTCATATGTTCATAACATCCAGAACTGAGTTTTGTCCATGAGGGATCAGTGATCTCCAAGTTTGCGATATATAACTAGGCAAATTATCATTACAGCAAAAGTTAGTGTTAGCTATAATATGTAAGCTTTCACGCAACAGTAAGGAAATATTATTAGTTGCTTTTTGCAGTATAGCTGCTTCCTTCCACTGTGGATAATACTGTCCTTCCTGAACACAACGGGCTAAAGACGTAGTTAACTTACCATTTTTGAGATCATACTTGTGTTCATTCATTCTAGTCTTTAATGTCCTTCTGGTAGGATCCGATGTATAACTTTTTAATTTGCGATGGGTCATGGGGATATAGAGGAATGGAATAAATTCCATACATGTTTTCCACACTCACCTTGTCACGATCACTCCTGATTAGATGCAAGAGATTAAGAGCGCTTGAGCCAAAGTCAATGTCATGATGTCTGCACAGGTTCTTTAACACCGGAGTTGCACAGAGAGTCTGCACAGGTTCTTTAACACCGGAGTTGCACAGAGAGTCTGCACCGGTTCTTTAACACCGGAGTTGCACAGAGAGTCTGTACAGGTTCTTTAACACCGGAGTTTCACAGGTTCTTTAACACCGGAGTTTAACTCCGGTGTTAAAGAACCTGTGCAGACATCATGACATTGACTTTGGCTCAAGCGCTCTTAATCTCTTGCATCTAATCAGGAGTGATCGTGACAAGGTGAGTGTGGAAAACATGTATGGAATTTATTCCATTCCTCTATATCCCCATGACCCATTGCAAATTAAAAGTTATACATCGGATCTACCAGAAGTACATTAAAGACTAGAATGAATGAACACAAGTATGATCTCAAAATGGTAAGTTAACTACGTCTTTAGCCCGTTGTGTTCAGGAAGGACAGCATTATCCACAGTGGAAGGAAGCAGCTATACTGCAAAAAGTATCTAATAATATTTCCTTACTGTTGCGTGAAAGCTTACATATTATAGCTAACACTAACTTTTGCTGTAATGATAATTTGCCTAGTTATATATCGCAAACTTGGAGATCACTGATCCCTCATGGACAAAACTCAGTTCTGGATGTTATGAACATATGACTCTTTATGTAAATCACTCTATGCAATTGTACTGGTCACATGCTACGTATTTCTTTATTTAATGCCGGACTTTGTCAAGCATCTGATGATGACGCCAAAGTGATAGTCGAAAGATCTCATGTGGTCATTTTATTTCATTTATTTTAACTGTAAATAAATGTTTTTAAATTATCCATCTTTGACCATTTGTCTTCATATATCGTGCAACGGTGGCTTTATTCCCATAGTATCAAATTGCACGAATATTCTTCAAATCACCTAAGAAGAAATCACTAGGGAATTTCTTATAATTCGAAAAAAAGGTTGTAACGAAAGTGTTGATCTTTCTCTTTAACAATGAAGTTCAAATATCTTCCCCACTTCGTTTTACTTCCTGCAGCAGATGGTTACAAGAAAATAAAAAAAAGAGAAGTTAGGAGAAGGAAGAAGAGGCAAACGAAGAAAAAAAAAAAAAAAAAAAAAAAGAAAGAAAGAAAGAAAAAGTAAATGATCTGACAGCCCAGCCGGAGGGATCGGTAAAGGAAACAACCACATCCATCCCAGCGCGTGCCGTATAAATTCCGCTCGCGTGGACATTGTCAACGTGAAGAAGGAGAGGCATAAATTCCTGTTTCCTTTTCCCTGGTGTCAAAGGTCAGCGAGAAAGCAGCCGTGGCTTATAATACGGCACAAGGTCCTCGTTTGTGCTTGCCCGCCACGGGCTACTAAAACGATGATACTCCCCATTGAATGTTTTCACACTCGCCAAAACCGGAAACACCTCACTTCAACTGAGATTGTGTCAGACTCCTCTGCTCAATGACGCGAAAACAGGTAAAAGCAGGCAGGCAGCTAGCCTGAGGGTTTCCGCAGGATGTACGAAGAGGAAAACCACGATTACTTTTGTAATTGAAGGAAATTATTTCGCTGAGCGGATACGAGTAACGCAGGCATACTCCCTTAAAGCTTTACTTCGTTTCATTAGACATTTGTGTGCGAAATAGAAATAGATATAATGTTTTCCATGGAAAGTAACGCACATTTAAGAGGTGTTTCCTGTTTTTAGGCATTTTTTTACAGATCTAATGTTATCATTTCTCCGTCCGTCTGTCCGCATATGGACACCATATCTCAGAAACCGGGTACGGAGAACTGGCCATATCGCAATATCACTGCCATAAAATTGTTCTGAATAAACAAATATCGGGTGTTTATATTTCCTACTACTTGAGCGACTATTGTTCACAAAACACAGTTTTTTTTTAATATTTCGTTTTCAATAAAGACAAGACGGAGAACTGTCCACCATAGAAGTGGCCACAAAAATTTTAAGGGGCCGTATAAAAATTACGTTTTTGACCGCTTCGTGGCCACGTCCCCATATAACGAAGTAAATTTCTCCGTCATTTTTGGTCTACGCCGGGATTCGAACCCGAGCACGCTTATTCCGGAACAAGTCGCTCTACCAACTGAGCTACGCAGACATGTATTCTGATTCCTATCTGCCTTTATGTCGTGTGCGTCCTTCGGGCAGGTACGTCACATCTCCTGGTACGTTACATCATCTCCCCCTTATTTTTTTTTTTTCGAAGTGCTGGAGAAGGGATTCTCTTATTTTTCCTATCTCACGGTGTGGAAATAACATCACACCAATGCGAGATTTTGAACGGTCGGGTCATCCGGGTAGTTCGGGCGCCATTATAACGAAGTAAATTTCTCCGTCATTTTTGGTCTACGCCGGGATTCGAACCCGAGTACGCTTATTCCGGAACAAGTCGCTCTACCAACTGAGCTACGCAGACATGTATTCTGATTCCTATCTGCCTTTATGTCGTGTGCGTCCTTCGGGCAGGTACGTCACATCTCCTGGTACGTTACACCCACACGTTGGTCATCTGAGTCACATAAAGTTTGCGTAATTTCGTATTTTCTTAATTTCGATATTTAACGTAATTCTTTATAAAAAAAATGTTTATAATCTAACTCAACATGATCATAAATGATCATATGTAGAGGATTTTAGGAAGGGAGTGTCTGACCCCAGGTGTTAAACAACCCTTAGAAATAGGAAACTAGTAGATTTGCGCTAGAGCGCCCGATAGAAAGGGGGAGGAAGACGCCCTTATTTATTACCGGGGTGCCAGTATCCGGGGTCCGGCGGCTTAACGTGCCCATCCGACGCACGGCGGATATTTAGTGGATCGAGCGTTCGTAGCTGCTTGGGATCGAACCTGAGGCCCTTTCCGTGGCAGTCACGAACGTTGCCCACTAGGCCACCCGCGGCCCCTACAACTCAACAAAAGAGTTTCAGAGTTTATAAACTACAGCTCAACAAATTCTCTGCGGGCATGTGCAAACGCAGGAAATTTGTTTGGGGGGGGGACTCAAAACAAAAAATATAAAATATAAGGGATTTCTGGTCCGATCAGAAGATTTTTGGCGTTTACAAGCACAACCCAACAAATTCTCTACGGGCATGTGCTAAAGCAGGAAACCTGTTGGGGGGGGGGGGGGGAGTTAATACCAAAAATTAAAATATAAAAATTTCTGGTCCGATCGTTGGGAGATTTATTTAAGGTGTTTACAAACTAAAAACTTAAAAATTCTCTGCGCGGGCATGTGCTAAAGCAGAGCAAGAAACCTGTTGGGGGAGGGGGGCTTTTATAACAAAAATTAAGATATAAGGAATTTCTGGTCCAATCGGAAGATTTTTTCGCGTTTACAAACTACAGCTCTACAAATTCTTTATATTCTATATTTTTGGCGTTAAGTCCCCCTATCCCGGTGCACCCCCCCCACATCCCCGCACCCTCCCAAGACAGATTTCCTACGGCAGCAGATGTGCGCAGAAGGTTTGTTCAGTTGTAATTTTGTAAATGCTGAAAAGATCCCGATCGGACCAGAAATATTTTATATTTCCCCCTTCAACCCCCCATCCTTCCCCCCAGAGAAGTTTCTTGCGTTAGCACATGTCCGTAGAGAAATTTTTAGTTGTGCTTGTAAACTCCGAAAATGCCGCCCCGGTGGCGCAGTGGTCTAAGGCGCTGGCCTGTGATCATTCGTCCGTAAGAGGTCTGGATTCGAATCCCGGTGAGGCATGGATGTTGTGTTTGTCTTACGGCACTGGCTCTCTCCCTTCCCTGGAACCAGTGACCCTAAATTAGGGACGGGCGACTGCTTATAGCCCATTGAGTTGCTCACGGTGGTCGTTAAACCTCAAAAAAAAAAAAATAAATAAATAAACTCCGAAAATCGTGCGATCGGACCAAAAATTCTTTATATTTTATATTTTTGATATTAAGCCCCCACCCTCCCTCCCTCCCGATAGGTTTGCGGCGTTTACACACGCCCGTAGTGAATTTGTTGAGCTGTAGGTTTTAAACAGTGAAATTCTTTTGCTGAGTTGTAAATTATAAACATTTTTTACAAAGAATTACGCCGCCCCGGTGGCGCAGTGGTCTAAGCGATGGCCTCTGATCATTCGTACGAAAGGGGTCCGGGTTCGAATCCCGGTGAGGCATGGATGTTGTGTTTGTCTTCCGGCACTGGCTCTCTCCTTCCCTGGAACCAGTGACCCTAAATTAGGGACAGGCGACTGCTTATAGCCCATTGAGTTGCTCACGGCGGTCGTTAAACCTCCACTCAAAAAAAAAAAAAAAAAAAAAAAAAGAATTACATTAAATATCGCAATTAAGAAAATACGAAATTACGGAAACTTTATGTGATTCAGATTGTATCCATACCAAATTTCCTTGAAATGTGTCCATTAGTGTTTGAGAAATTCGATATAATGTGCAAATTCTCTTAATTTTGAACATAAGTGCTATTATAAGCCCAGAATGTACTCAAAAACGGGTACGTTTTGCTTAGTACCAATTTTTAAAAAGTGTCGTGTGCTATATAGTCCTTAGCGTGAAGGTCATTCAACATGGAACGAAAAAAAAAAAAAAAAAAAAAAAGAATTACATTAAATATCGCAATTAAGAAAATACGAAATTACGGAAACTTTATGTGATTCAGATTGTATCCATACCAAATTTCCTTGAAATGTGTCCATTAGTGTTTGAGAAATTCGATATAATGTGCAAATTCTCTTAATTTTGAACATAAGTGCTATTATAAGCCCAGAATGTACTCAAAAACGGGTACGTTTTGCTTAGTACCAATTTTTAAAAGTGTCGTGTGCTATATAGTCCTTAGCGTGAAGGTCATTCAACATGGAACGAAAAAAAAAAAAAAAAAAAAAAAAAAGAATTACATTAAATATCGCAATTAAGAAAATACGAAATTACGGAAACTTTATGTGATTCAGATTGTATCCATACCAAATTTCCTTGAAATGTGTCCATTAGTGTTTGAGAAATTCGATATAATGTGCAAATTCTCTTAATTTTGAACATAAGTGCTATTATAAGCCCAGAATGTACTCAAAAACGGGTACGTTTTGCTTAGTACCAATTTTTAAAAGTGTCGTGTGCTATATAGTCCTTAGCGTGAAGGTCATTCAACATGGAACGAAAAAAAAAAAAAAAAAAAAAAGAATTACATTAAATATCGCAATTAAGAAAATACGAAATTACGGAAACTTTATGTGATTCAGATTGTATCCATACCAAATTTCCTTGAAATGTGTCCATTAGTGTTTGAGAAATTCGATATAATGTGCAAATTCTCTTAATTTTGAACATAAGTGCTATTATAAGCCCAGAATGTACTCAAAAACGGGTACGTTTTGCTTAGTACCAATTTTTAAAAGTGTCGTGTGCTATATAGTCCTTAGCGTGAAGGTCATTCAACATGGAACGAAAAAAAAAAAAAAAAAAAAAAGAATTACATTAAATATCGCAATTAAGAAAATACGAAATTACGGAAACTTTATGTGATTCAGATTGTATCCATACCAAATTTCCTTGAAATGTGTCCATTAGTGTTTGAGAAATTCGATATAATGTGCAAATTCTCTTAATTTTGAACATAAGTGCTATTATAAGCCCAGAATGTACTCAAAAACGGGTACGTTTTGCTTAGTACCAATTTTTAAAAGTGTCGTGTGCTATATAGTCCTTAGCGTGAAGGTCATTCAACATGGAACGAAAAAAAAAAAAAAAAAAAAAAAAAAAAGAATTACATTAAATATCGCAATTAAGAAAATACGAAATTACGGAAACTTTATGTGATTCAGATTGTATCCATACCAAATTTCCTTGAAATGTGTCCATTAGTGTTTGAGAAATTCGATATAATGTGCAAATTCTCTTAATTTTGAACATAAGTGCTATTATAAGCCCAGAATGTACTCAAAAACGGGTACGTTTTGCTTAGTACCAATTTTTAAAAGTGTCGTGTGCTATATAGTCCTTAGCGTGAAGGTCATTCAACATGGAACGAAAAAAAAAAAAAAAAAAAAAAAAGAATTACATTAAATATCGCAATTAAGAAAATACGAAATTACGGAAACTTTATGTGATTCAGATTGTATCCATACCAAATTTCCTTGAAATGTGTCCATTAGTGTTTGAGAAATTCGATATAATGTGCAAATTCTCTTAATTTTGAACATAAGTGCTATTATAAGCCCAGAATGTACTCAAAAACGGGTACGTTTTGCTTAGTACCAATTTTTAAAAGTGTCGTGTGCTATATAGTCCTTAGCGTGAAGGTCATTCAACATGGAACGAAAAAAAAAAAAAAAAAGAATTACATTAAATATCGCAATTAAGAAAATACGAAATTACGGAAACTTTATGTGATTCAGATTGTATCCATACCAAATTTCCTTGAAATGTGTCCATTAGTGTTTGAGAAATTCGATATAATGTGCAAATTCTCTTAATTTTGAACATAAGTGCTATTATAAGCCCAGAATGTACTCAAAAACGGGTACGTTTTGCTTAGTACCAATTTTTAAAAGTGTCGTGTGCTATATAGTCCTTAGCGTGAAGGTCATTCAACATGGAACGAAAAAAAAAAAAAAAGAATTACATTAAATATCGCAATTAAGAAAATACGAAATTACGGAAACTTTATGTGATTCAGATTGTATCCATACCAAATTTCCTTGAAATGTGTCCATTAGTGTTTGAGAAATTCGATATAATGTGCAAATTCTCTTAATTTTGAACATAAGTGCTATTATAAGCCCAGAATGTACTCAAAAACGGGTACGTTTTGCTTAGTACCAATTTTTAAAAGTGTCGTGTGCTATATAGTCCTTAGCGTGAAGGTCATTCAACATGGAACGAAAAAAAAAAAAAAAAAAAGAATTACATTAAATATCGCAATTAAGAAAATACGAAATTACGGAAACTTTATGTGATTCAGATTGTATCCATACCAAATTTCCTTGAAATGTGTCCATTAGTGTTTGAGAAATTCGATATAATGTGCAAATTCTCTTAATTTTGAACATAAGTGCTATTATAAGCCCAGAATGTACTCAAAAACGGGTACGTTTTGCTTAGTACCAATTTTTAAAAGTGTCGTGTGCTATATAGTCCTTAGCGTGAAGGTCATTCAACATGGAACGAAAAAAAAAAAAAAAAAAAAAAAAGAATTACATTAAATATCGCAATTAAGAAAATACGAAATTACGGAAACTTTATGTGATTCAGATTGTATCCATACCAAATTTCCTTGAAATGTGTCCATTAGTGTTTGAGAAATTCGATATAATGTGCAAATTCTCTTAATTTTGAACATAAGTGCTATTATAAGCCCAGAATGTACTCAAAAACGGGTACGTTTTGCTTAGTACCAATTTTTAAAAGTGTCGTGTGCTATATAGTCCTTAGCGTGAAGGTCATTCAACATGGAACGAAAAAAAAAAAAAAAAAGAATTACATTAAATATCGCAATTAAGAAAATACGAAATTACGGAAACTTTATGTGATTCAGATTGTATCCATACCAAATTTCCTTGAAATGTGTCCATTAGTGTTTGAGAAATTCGATATAATGTGCAAATTCTCTTAATTTTGAACATAAGTGCTATTATAAGCCCAGAATGTACTCAAAAACGGGTACGTTTTGCTTAGTACCAATTTTTAAAAGTGTCGTGTGCTATATAGTCCTTAGCGTGAAGGTCATTCAACATGGAACGAAAAAAAAAAAAAAAAAAAAAAAGAATTACATTAAATATCGCAATTAAGAAAATACGAAATTACGGAAACTTTATGTGATTCAGATTGTATCCATACCAAATTTCCTTGAAATGTGTCCATTAGTGTTTGAGAAATTCGACAAAATGTGCAAATTCTCTTAATTTTGAACATAAGTGCTATTATAAGCCCAGAATGTACTCAAAAACGGGTACGTTTTGCTTAGTACCAATTTTTAAAAGTGTCGTGTGCTATATAGTCCTTAGCGTGGAGGTCATTCAACATCGAACGAAAAAAAAAAAAAAAAAAAAAGAATTACGTTAAATATTGCAATTAAGAAAACACGAAATTACGGAAACTTTATGTGATTCAGATTGTATCCATACCAAATTTCCTTGAAATGTGTCCATTAGTGTTTGAGAAATTCGATATAATGTGCAAATTCTCTTAATTTTGAACATAAGTGTTATTATAAGCCCAAAATGTACTCAAAAACGGGTACGTTTTGCTTAGTACCAATTTTTAAAAGTGTCGTGTGCTTATATAGTCCTTAGCGTGGAAGTCATTCAACATCGAACGAAAAAAAAAAAAAAAAAAAAAAAAAAGAATTTTATTAAATATCGCAATTAAGAAAATACGAAATTACGGAAACTTTATGTGATTCAGATTGTATCCATACCAAATTTCTTTGAAATGTGTCCATTAGTGTTTGAGAAATTCGACAAAATGTGCAAATTCTCTTAATTTTGAACATAAGTGCTATTATAAGCCCAGAATGTACTCAAAAACGGGTACGTTTTGGTTAGTACCAATTTTTAAAAGTGTCGTGTGCTATATAGTCCTTAGCGTGAAGGTCATTCAACATGGAACGAAAAAAAAAAAAAAAAGAATTACATTAAATATCGCAATTAAGAAAATACGAAATTACGGAAACTTTATGTGATTCAGATTGTATCCATACCAAATTTCCTTGAAATGTGTCCATTAGTGTTTGAGAAATTCGACAAAATGTGCAAATTCTCTTAATTTTAAACATAAGTGCTATTATAAGCCCAGAATGTACTCAAAAACGGGTACGTTTTGGTTAGTACCAATTTTTAAAAGTGTCGTGTGCTATATAGTCCTTAGCGTGGAAGTCATTCAACATCGAATGAAAAAAAAAAAAAAAAAAAAAAAAAAGAATTTTATTAAATATCGCAATTAAGAAAATACGAAATTACGGAAACTTTATGTGATTCAGATTGTATCCATACCAAATTTCTTTGAAATGTGTCCATTAGTGTTTGAGAAATTCGACAAAATGTGCAAATTCTCTTAATTTTGAACATAAGTGCTATTATAAGCCCAGAATGTACTCAAAAACGGGTACGTTTTGCTTAGTACCAATTTTTAAAAGTGTCGTGTGCTATATAGTCCTTAGCGTGGAGGTCATTCAACATCGAACGAAAAAAAAAAAAAAAAAAAAAAAAGAATTACGTTAAATATTGCAATTAAGAAAACACGAAATTACGGAAACTTTATGTGATTCAGATTGTATCCATACCAAATTTCCTTGAAATGTGTCCATTAGTGTTTGAGAAATTCGACAAAATGTGCAAATTCTCTTCATTTTGAACATAAGTGCTATTATAAGCCCAGAATGTACTCAAAAACGGGTACGTTTTGGTTAGTACCAATTTTTAAAAGTGTCGTGTGCTATATAGTCCTTAGCGTGGAGGTCATTCAACATGGAACGAAAAAAAAAAAAAAAAAAAAAAAAAAAAAAGACTTACATTAAATATCGCAATTAAGAAAATACGAAATTACGGAAACTTTATGTGATTCAGATTGTATCCATACCAAATTTCCTTGAAATGTGTCCATTAGTGTTTGAGAAATTCGATAAAATGTGCAAATTTTCTTAATTTTGAACATAAGTGTTATTATAAGCCCAGAATGTACTCAAAAATGGGTACGTTTTGCTTAGTACCAATTTGTAAAAGTGTCGTGTGCTTATATAGTCCTTAGCGTGGAAGTCATTCAACATCGAACGAAAAAAAAAAAAAAAAAAAAAAAAAAAAAAGAATTTTATTAAATATCGCAATTAAGAAAATACGAAATTACGGAAACTTTATGTGATTCAGATTGTATCCATACCAAATTTCTTTGAAATGTGTCCATTAGTGTTTGAGAAATTCGACAAAATGTGCAAATTCTCTTAATTTTGAACATAAGTGCTATTATAAGCCCAGAATGTACTCAAAAACGGGTACGTTTTGGTTAGTACCAATTTTTAAAAGTGTCGTGTGCTATATAGTCCTTAGCGTGGAGGTCATTCAACATGGAACGAAAAAAAAAAAAAAAAAAAAAAAAAGAATTACATTAAATATCGCAATTAAGAAAATACGAAATTACGGAAACTTTATGTGATTCAGATTGTATCCATACCAAATTTCCTTGAAATGTGTCCATTAGTGTTTGAGAAATTCGACAAAATGTGCAAATTCTCTTAATTTTAAACATAAGTGCTATTATAAGCCCAGAATGTACTCAAAAACGGGTACGTTTTGGTTAGTACCAATTTTTAAAAGTGTCGTGTGCTATATAGTCCTTAGCGTGGAGGTCATTCAACATGGAACGAAAAAAAAAAAAAAAAAAAAGAATTACATTAAGTATCGCAATTAAGAAAATACGAAATTACGGAAACTTTATGTGATTCAGATTGTATCCATACCAAATTTCCTTGAAATGTGTCCATTAGTGTTTGAGAAATTCGACAAAATGTGCAAATTCTCTTAATTTTAAACATAAGTGCTATTATAAGCCCAGAATGTACTCAAAAACGGGTACGTTTTGCTTAGTACCAATTTTTAAAAGTGTCGTGTGCTATATAGTCCTTAGCGTGGAGGTCATTCAACATGGAACGAAAAAAAAAAAAAGATTTACATTAAATATCGCAATTAAGAAAATACGAAATTACAGAAACTTTATGTGATTCAGATTGTATCCATACCAAATTTCCTTGAAATGTGTCCATTAGTGTTTGAGAAATTCGACAAAATGTGCAAATTGTCTTAATTTTGAACATAAGTGTTATTATAAGCCCAGAATGTACTCAAAAACGGGAACGTTTTGCTTAGTACCAATTTTTAAAAAGTGTCGTGTGCTTATATAGTTCTTAGCGTGGAGGTCATTCAACATGGAACGAAAAAAAAAAAAAAAAAAAAAAAGAATTACATTAAATATCGCAATTAAGAAAATACGAAATTACGGAAACTTTATGTGATTCAGATTGTATCCATACCAAATTTCCTTGAAATGTGTCCATTAGTGTTTAAGAAATTCGATAAAATGTGCAAATTCTCTTAATTTTGAACTAAGTGCTATTATAAGCCCAGAATGTACTCAAAAACGGGTACGTTTTGCTTAGTACCAATTTTTAAAAGTGTCGTGTGCTTATATAGTCCTTAGCGTGGAATTCATTCAACATCGAACGAAAAAAAAAAAAAAAAAGAATTACATTAAATATCGCAATTAAGAAAATACGAAATTACGGAAACTTTATGTGATTCAGATTGTATCCATACCAAATTTCCTTGAAATGTGTCCATTAGTGTTTGAGAAATTCGACAAAATGTGCAAATTCTCTTAATTTTGAACATAAGTGCTATTTATTATAAGCCCAGAATGTACTCAAAAACGGGTACCTTTTGGTTAGTACCAATTTTTAAAAGTGTCGTGTGCTATATTGTCCTTAGCGTGGAGGTCATTCAACATGGAAAGAAAAAAAAAAAAAAAAAAAAAAAAAAAGGAATTACATTAAATATCGCAATTAAGAAAATACGAAATTACGGAAACTTTATGTGATTCAGATTGTATCCATACCAAATTTCCTTGAAATGTGTCCATTAGTGTTTGAGAAATTCGACAAAATGTGCAAATTCTCTTAATTTTGAAATAAGTGCTATTATAAGCCCAGAATGTACTCAAAAACGGGTACGTTTTGGTTAGTACCAATTTTTAAAAGTGTCGTGTGCTATATAGTCCTTAGCGTGGAGTTCATTCAACATGGAACAAAAAAAAAAAAAAAAAAAAAAAAAGAATTACATTAAATATCGCATTTAAGAAAATACGAAATTACGGAAACTTTATGTGATTCAGATTGTATCCATACCAAATTTCCTTGAAATGTGTCCATTAGTGTTTGAGAAATTCGACAAAATGTGCAAATTCTCTTAATTTTGAACATAAGTGCTATTATAAGCCCAGAATCTACTCAAAAACGGGTACGTTTTGCTTAGTACCAATTTTTAAAAGTGTCGTGTGCTTATATAGTCCTTAGCGTGGAGGTCATTCAACATCGAACGAAAAAAAAAAAAAAAAAAAAAAGAATTTTATTAAATATCGCAATTAAGAAAATACGAAATTACGGAAACTTTATGTGATTCAGATTGTATCCATACCAAATTTCCTTGAAATGTGTCCATTAGTGTTTGAGAAATTCGACAAAATGTGCAAATTCTCTTAATTTTGAACATAAGTGCTATTATAAGCCCAGAATGTACTCAAAAACGGGTACGTTTTGCTTAGTACCAATTTTTAAAAGTGTCGTGTGCTATATAGTCCTTAGCGTGGAGGTCATTCAACATGGAACGAAAAAAAAAAAAAAAAAAAAAAAAGAATTACATTAAATATCGCAATTAAGAAAATACGAAATTACGGAAACTTTATGTGATTCAGATTGTATCCATACCAAATTTCCTTGAAATGTGTCCATTAGTGTTTGAGAAATTCGATAAAATGTGCAAATTCTCTTAATTTTAAACATAAGTGCTATTATAAGCCCAGAATGTACTCAAAAACGGGTACGTTTTGCTTAGTACCAATTTTTAAAAGTGTCGTGTGCTTATATAGTCCTTAGCGTGGAGGTCATTCAACATCGAACGAAAAAAAAAAAAAAAAAAAAAGAATTTTATTAAATATCGCAATTAAGAAAATACGAAATTACGGAAACTTTATGTGATTCAGATTGTATCCATACCAAATTTCCTTGAAATGTGTCCATTAGTGTTTGAGAAATTCGACAAAATGTGCAAATTCTCTTAATTTTGAACATAAGTGCTATTATAAGCCCAGAATGTACTCAAAAACGGGTACGTTTTGGTTAGTACCAATTTTTAAAAGTGTCGTGTGCTATATAGTCCTTAGCGTGGAGGTCATTCAACATGGAACGAAAAAAAAAAAAAAAAAAAAAAAAAAAAGAATTACATTAAATATCGCAATTAAGAAAATACGAAATTACGGAAACTTTATGTGATTCAGATTGTATCCATACCAAATTTCCTTGAAATGTGTCCATTAGTGTTTGAGAAATTCGACAAAATGTGCAAATTCTCTTAATTTTGAACATAAGTGCTATTATAAGCCCAGAATGTACTCAAAAACGGGTACGTTTTGCTTAGTACCAATTTTTAAAAGTGTCGTGTGCTTATATAGTCCTTAGCGTGGAGGTCATTCAACATGGAACGAAAAAAAAAAAAAGAATTTTATTAAATATCGCAATTAAGAAAATACGAAATTACGGAAACTTTATGTGATTCAGATTGTATCCATACCAAATTTCCTTGAAATGTGTCCATTAGTGTTTGAGAAATTCGACAAAATGTGCAAATTCTCTTAATTTTGAGCATAAGTGCTATTATAAGCCCAGAATGTACTCAAAAACGGGTACGTTTTGCTTAGTACCAATTTTTAATAGTGTCGTGTGCTTATATAGTCCTTAGCGTGGAGGTCATTCAACATCGAACGGAAAAAAAAAAAAAAAGAATTACATTAAATATCGCAATTAAGAAAATACGAAATTACAGAAACTTTATGTGATTCAGATTGTATCCATACCAAATTTCCTTGAAATGTGTCCATTAGTGTTTGAGAAATTCGACAAAATGTGCAAATTCTCTTAATTTTGAACATAAGTGTTATTATAAGCCCAGAATGTACTCAAAAACGGGTACGTTTTGCTTAGTACCAATTTTAAAAGTGTCGTGTGCTTATATAGTCCTTAGCGTGGAGGTCATTCAACATCGAACGAAAAAAAAAAAAAAAAAAAAAAAAAAAGAATTACATTACATATCGCAATTAAGAAAATACGAAATTACGGAAACTTTATGTGATTCAGATTGTATCCATACCAAATTTCCTTGAAATGTGTCCATTAGTGTTTGAGAAATTCGACAAAATGTGCAAATTCTCTTAATTTTAAACATAAGTGCTATTATAAGCCCAGAATGTACTCAAAAACGGGTACGTTTTGGTTAGTACCAATTTTTAAAAGTGTCGTGTGCTATATAGTCCTTAGCGTGGAGGTCATTCAACATGGAACGAAAAAAAAAAAAAAAAAAAAAAAAAAAAGAATTACATTAAATATCGCAATTAAGAAAATACGAAATTACGGAAACTTTATGTGATTCAGATTGTATCCATACCAAATTTCCTTGAAATGTGTCCATTAGTGTTTGAGAAATTCGACAAAATGTGCAAATTCTCTTAATTTTGAGCATAAGTGCTATTATAAGCCCAGAATGTACTCAAAAACGGGTACGTTTTGCTTAGTACCAATTTTTAAAAGTGTCGTGTGCTTATATAGTCCTTAGCGTGGAGGTCATTCAACATCGAACGGAAAAAAAAAAAAAGAATTACATTAAATATCGCAATTAAGAAAATACGAAATTACAGAAACTTTATGTGATTCAGATTGTATCCATACCAAATTTCCTTGAAATGTGTCCATTAGTGTTTGAGAAATTCGACAAAATGTGCAAATTCTCTTAATTTTAAACATAAGTGTTATTATAAGCCCAGAATGTACTCAAAAACGGGTACGTTTTGGTTAGTACCAATTTTTAAAAGTGTCCTGTGCTATATAGTCCTTAGCGTAGAGGTCATTCAACATGGAACGAAAAAAAAAAAAAAATGTTGAACAGGAAGGAACTTTCTTTTCTTTTTCTCCTTGAGTGTGTGGAAACTTCGTAACAACTGCCGCAAATATTGCTTCAAGTAGGAAAACCAAGAACAAATTACCGAATGAACGTGTCTTGCTTTCAAATGAATTCGAGAAGAAATATTTCTTGGCGCACGTGCTGGTTTCAAAGGGAAAGAAGGAAATTTTCGAAGCATCACATTCAAATACGAAGGACAGTTTGCTCATAAAATAATAGAAGTGGGGGGAGGGGACGCGCAAAAGAGGCGGAAGACAAAACAACGGAAATCTGTTTTCGTGGCAGAGCATTCGGACCAAATTATTAGACTCTAGAGTGCGATAAGAAGTAGGTCTCTTTGAGCATTTGATGGTCGTTTAGTGAATCCCATTGGTGAGGTAACGGATTGAAAATGGGAGCGAATAAATAAATAGGAACTTTATATATGATGTTTATGAAACGACCGCGGAAAGATTCCATTTACTCATTCGGCTTTGGATTTGTGGGAAATTCAGTGATGAGATTACAGAAAAACCTTTTGTGGAGAGAGGTTCGTCTTGGAAAACAGAGAACAAGCGAAAAGGGAATAATCATGTTCTACAGCAAAAACGCAAATCAAGAGAACATTCAAAGCGTAATACTCAAAATAGCTACTGTTGTGTGTTTGGGAGGGAATGGGTGGGATAAAGGGGACATTATGTTCTGAAAGAAATGATACTGAAAGGGTGTGCGCGTAGGGAGAGGAGAAGGAGATCATGTGAGGGAGGGGGGGGGCAACGAGTTCCAGAAAAGTGGAATTGCTCTTTATATACGCAGCTGAAATTGCCTTCCAAAATACGGGAAAATTGAAAACCAACTAAATTGTTTCGCAAGATTGATGTGCGGGTACGGTTGAAATTTCGATGGTAAACATATCTATCTATCAGCCTATTGATGCTTCAATTTTCTTACTGATCAGTTGGGGTAAAACTTTTATTGATCAAAACCAGAGATTTACAAATCTGGGGTGCTTAGTTTGCTATATTCCTCGAATCACAAAATAGAGTATATTATTTGTCTTCATAGCTTATTTAGAAAACAAAAAGAACAGTAATATATACACTCCTCATTAGAATAAAAAAAAAAAAAAAGCAATTTCTTTGCTCTGCTATGTCTATATAAGTAGTGCAAATATGTCACGACAGGCATGCAAATAAGCAACTTTTCCTAGTAAGAAATGCCCCCTTTTGGGTACAGAGAAATCACCACCGGAGAACTCGCCACATTGCAATTTCAGTGCCATAAAATTGTTCTTAATAAGGAAATACACTGCTGGACAATTGCTAAGGACGGATCCTAAACGGCTATATAGCGCATAAGAAAAGCAAGTGTGGTTGGATGCCAAGTGAAATAAAATAATGTCAGAATGCCAGGACATTACAAGAAAGACAATTTAATGTGCTCTGAAATCCAGAAGGCATTGGAACGTGTTCAAGGGACAAACAGGCCATTTTGTGCAGAATACGTAAACGTGAAAAAAAAATGCAATTACCGTCCGCAGACGTTCCGGCGTAAGATGTCAATACGGGATATGGCCACCATGGAGGGCGATGCAAGATTCCACACGTCGTGTCATGCTTTGCACAACATTATCAAGCAGCTGTTGGGGTAATTTATCCCATTCCTCTGTCAGTGCACGGATGAGGGTGTCCTTGTTTATTGGAGGGCATTGGCGACCAGCAAGACTCCTCCCCAAAGCATCCCACACCTTTTCAATGGGATTCAGATCTGGAGAACGTGCTGGCCATACGAGGCGTTGAATATCCTCGCTCTCAAGACACTCCTGGACAGCGACTGTTCGATGACATGTTGCGTTGTCGTCCATGAAAATGAATCTATCACCGACAGCACCACGGAACATGCGAACATGAGGTAGCAGAACATCATTAATGTATCGTTGGAGAGTCATAGTCCCAGTTGGAAGCACATAGAGGGACGTACGGCCATTGATCATGATGCCAGCCCATACCATGACACTACATGTCGGATATCGGTCCCTTTCCTGTATGTTTGCTGGACAACTATCACGCCAGATAAGTTGTCGTCGACAATCAGACGATAGACTGTATCTACTCTCATCTGAGAAGAGGACAGCAGACCAGTCGTTATCAGTCCAATTGCGATGTGGATGGCACCATTGCAAACGGGCGGTACGGTGAGGTCTGGACAATGGGATGCACACAACAGGACGGCGGGCGTATAGTCCTCCTTCATGCAAACATCTGGCGACAGTTTTTCGGGAGATCCGCTTGCCAGTAGCAGCCATAAACTGATTTGCTACCTCACTAGCTGTGCTGCGCCGGTGTCTTTTTGTTGATAGCACTATGTACCGATCTTCTGCAGGTGTCGTACTGCGAACACGACCTCCCCCGTGACGTTTCCTACACTCTCCATTTGTTTGAAATGATTTCCAAAGCCTTGAAACAACACTGTGGCTGACGTCGAACTCCCTGGCAACATCTGTTATTTTTCGCCCTTCTTCAATCTTGCCAATAATGCGGCCACGCGTAAAATCATCTAGGTGATGTCGGGAAGACATACTGAAAATTGCAAGTTCGTCAATTGATTCGTTTCCCTTTCAACTTTGCGTTTGAACAACAACGGTCAATACGCGTCAAATCCTTTATATCTCTTATCAGCGCTATGACGTCAGGAACAAGTTCGGCAATCCAAAATTTGCATACGCACAACACGTCTTACTGTATCCCGCACTTATGCTAATTTCCACATTTTCCTGCCTTCCATTTTTTGGTTGCTATTGTCATCCGTCCTTAGCAATTGTCCGACAGTGTATATTGAGTGTCTCTACGCCGATGAACCATTCCATGACTGATTGTAAGTTAGATTTGAACATACCAAATCTAACTTACAATCAGTCATTTCAGGAGTCCCTCAGGGCTCGGTACTTCCTCCATTATTATTTAATATTTATATTAATGACTTCTGTACCTGTCTACGCAATTCAGATATCATTTTATATGCAGATGATGCAACCATTTTAATACATGGAAATGACGTTGAGATACTGGTGCGACAACTACAAGTCCGTTTTATATCTATCATTAATTGGTTAACTAAAAATGATCTGGCTATTAATATTAACAAAACAAAAGTAATGATTTTTTTTCAAGTACGTCAACCCCTATTTCCTTATTTCAGAATATAAATTTACTCGGATTATCTATAGAAGTGGTTCAAAGTCAGAACTGTCTTGGTATCATTATTCAGCACGATTTAAAATCGAATTCACATGTTGACTTGTGACGTACCTGCCAGCAGGACGCACACGACATAAAGGCAGATAGGAATCAGAATAAACGTCTGCGCAGCTCAGTTGGTAGAGCGACTTGTTCCGGAATAAGCGGACTCGGGTTCGAATCCCGGCGTAGACCAAAAATGACGGAGAAATTTACTTCGTTATAACGGCGCCCGATCTATCCGGATGACCCGGCCGTTCAAAATCTCGCATTGGTGTGATGTTATTTCCACACCGCGAGACATGGAAAAATCAGAGAATTCCTTCTCCAGCGCTTCGAAAAATAAAAATGTGTGATGTTGCATTCCACACAGCAGGTTGACTGGGAGTTGTCAAGTGCACGTTCTATACAGTGGATGGCTGCCTGCAACGATTCATGATCACGGCTGACCTGTGGGCCATGCCCCCGGCCCTCTTTCGGGGGGGGGGAGATGTGACGTACCTGCCAGCAGGACGCACACGATATAAAGGCAGATAGGAATCAGAACAAATGTCTGCGTAGCTCAGTTGGTAGAGCGACTTGTTCCGGAATAAGCGGCCTCGGGTTCGAATACCGACGTAGACCAAAAATGACGGAGAAATTTACTTCGTTATAGACTACCTTTCTAATACAGTAAGATCTCAAGAAATATAGGGGTTATTAGTAGTGCACTGGCCAACTTAACCGCAAAATTAATGATTTTATTATACTATTCTTTAATTCAGTCTCATCTGATCTATTGTATATCTGTTTGGGGATCGACTACCTTATACAATATGAAAAAACTTCAGTCGTTACAAAATAGATTCATAAGACTACTACAATTTAAACTACAAAAATACTCAATTTTCAAATACGGTCTTTCAGGCTAGACTCAGTCCAAATGATTTTAATATACTAACTATTCAACAATTGCGTATCTATAGTATAGGTAAACTAATGTTTTTGAGAATTAAAAATGGTTATTACCAAGATTTAATTACAATAAACACTCACAGTCATGATTATTCCACGAGACATAAAACAACATTAATCCCTATGTTTCCACTAACAGAACGATTTAGATCATTTGTTAATTATACTGGTCCGGCATTATGAAATACATTTCCTACTGATATTGTATCAATTAATGATATTAATTTATTTAAACGAAAACTCAGGTATTTCTTACTGACCAAAAGCTCTTAATGTATTATCACCATTATTAATTTATAGTACCGCCTTAGCTGTGTTTGATGATGTATGGACTTGACTTGTTTATCTTTTTTTGAATTTTTTTTTTATTTTCATGAAAATTTTGACGCTTTGGGAGAAGAGTCAGGCCTATCAGACCCTTTCCCTCCTCATTCCGTATTGTTACAAAAATATAATGTGTGCTATATATTTATGATTATATTTATCGCATTTTAGTTGTTACAGACATGATAACATGTCTATAACAACTAAAATACAATAAATGAAATGAAATGAAATTATGACCCCCCCAACCTAGAAAAATGAGCGCGCCTGGAGACCGAATGGTGGCGCAGGTGATCAGATCATATGAAGAGGATTTTAGGAAGGGAGTGTCTGACCCCAGGTCTTAAACAACCCTTAGAAATAGAAAGCTAGGAGATTTGGGCTAGAGTGCCCGATAGGAAAGTGACACGGAAGCGAGGTAGAAGACGCCCTTACTTACTACCGGAAGTCAGAAGGCTTAACGTGCCCATTCAATGCTCTAGTAGATCAGATCTGATCATATGTAGAGGATTTTAGGAAGGGAGTGTCTGACCCCAGGTCTTAAACAACCCTTAGAAATAGGAAGCTAGGAGATTTGGGCTAGAGTGCCCGATAGGAAAGTGACACGGAAGCGAGGTAGAAGACGCCCTTATTTACTACAGGGGCTCAGAAGGCTTAACATGCCCATTCCATGCTCTAGTAGATCAGATCAGATCATATGTAGAGGATTTTAGGAAGAGAGTGTCTGACCCCAGGTCTTAAACAACCCTTAGAAATAGGAAGCTAGGAGATTTGGGCTAGAGTGCCCGATAGGAAAGTGACACGGAAGCGAGGTAGAAGACGCCCTTATTTACTACCGGAGGTCAGAAGGCTTAACGTGCCCATTCAATGCTCTAGTAGATCAGATCAGATCATATGTAGAGGATTTTAGGAAGAGAGTGTCTGACCCCAGGTCTTAAACAACCCTTAGAAATAGGAATCTAGGAGATTTGGGCTAGAGCGCCCGATAGGAAAGTGACACGGAAGCGAGGTAGAAGACGCCCTTATTTACTACCGGAGGTCAGAAGGCTTAACGTGCCCATTCAATGCTCTAGTAGATCAGATCAGATCATATGTAGAGGATTTTAGGAAGAGAGTGTCTGACCCCAGGTCTTAAACAACCCTTAGAAATAGGAAGCTAGGAGATTTGGGCTAGAGTGCCCGATAGGAAAGTGACACGGAAGCGAGGTAGAAGACGCCCTTATTTACTACTGGAAGTCAGAAGGCTTAACGTGCCCATTCAATGCTCTAGTAGATCAGATCTGATCATATGTAGAGGATTTTAGGAAAAGAGTGTCTGACCCCAGGTCTTAAACAACCCTTAGAAATAGGAATCTAGGAGATTTGGGCTAGAGCGCCCGATAGGAAAAGTGACACGGAAGCGAGGTAGAAGACGCCCTTATTTACTACCGGAGGTCAGAAGGCTTAACGTGCCCATTCAATGCTCTAGTAGATCAGATCAGATCATATGTAGAGGATTTTAGGAAGGGAGTGTCTGACCCCAGGTCTTAAACAACCCTTAGAAATAGGAATCTAGGAGATTTGGGCTAGAGCGCCCGATAGGAAAGTGACACGGAAGCGAGGTAGAAGACGCCCTTATTTACTACCGGAGGTCAGAAGGCTTAACGTGCCCATTCAATGCTCTAGTAGATCAGATCTGATCATATGTAGAGGATTTTAGGAAGGGAGTGTCTGACCCCAGGTCTTAAACAACCCTTAGAAATAGGAAGCTAGGAGATTTGGGCTAGAGTGCCCGATAGGAAAGTGACACGGAAGCGAGGTAGAAGACGCCCTTATTTACTACAGGGGCTCAGAAGGCTTAACATGCCCATTCCATGCTCTAGTAGATCAGATCAGATCATATGTAGAGGATTTTAGGAAGGGAGTGTCTGACCCCAGGTCTTAAACAACCCTTAGAAATAGGAAGCTAGGAGATTTGGGATAGAGTGCCCGATAGGAAAGTGACACGGAAGCGAGGTAGAAGACGCCGTTATTTACTACCGGGGCTCAGAAGGCTTAACGTGCCCATTCAATGCTCTAGTAGATCAGATCATATGCAGAGGATTTTAGGAAGGGAGTGTCTGACCCCAGGTCTCAAACAACCCTTAGAAATAGGAAGCTAGGAGATTTGGGCTAGAGTGCCCGATAGGAAAGTGACACGGAAGCGAGGTAGAAGACGCCCTTATTTACTACTGGGGTTCAGAAGGCTTAACGTGCCCATTCAATGCTCTAGTAGATCAGATCAGATCATATGTAGAGGATTTTAGGAAGGGAGTGTCTGACCCCAGGTCTTAAACAACCCTTAGAAATAGGAAGCTAGGAGATTTGGGATAGAGTGCCCGATAGGAAAGTGACACGGAAGCGAGGTAGAAGACGCCGTTATTTACTACCGGGGCTCAGAAGGCTTAACGTGCCCATTCAATGCTCTAGTAGATCAGATCATATGCAGAGGATTTTAGGAAGGGAGTGTCTGACCCCAGGTCTCAAACAACCCTTAGAAATAGGAAGCTAGGAGATTTGGGCTAGAGTGCCCGATAGGAAAGTGACACGGAAGCGAGGTAGAAGACGCCCTTATTTACTACCGGAAGTCAGAAGGCTTAACGTGCCCATTCAATGCTCTAGTAGATCAGATCAGATCATATATAGAGGATTTTAGGAAGGGAGTGTCTGACCCCACGTCTTAAACAACCCTTAGAAAGAGGAACCTAGGAGATTTGGGCTAGAGTGCCCGATAGGAAAGTGACACGGAAGGGAGGTACACTGTTAAAAATTTTGTGGTAGGTTGCACCAAAAAGTGGTGCTACACCAGCTGCACCACCTTAGAAAAGATACACCATGCTGTGGTGCAAAATAAACCCAACAGCATGGTACAATCTTGCGTGCAACCTTGTACCACAACGTGGTGAAAAGTTGAACCACATTGTTGGGTTTTGTTTGCAAAACATGATGGTGTATCTTTTCTCGGAAAGTGGTGCAGCTGGTGTAGCACCACATTTTGGTGCAACCTGCCACAGAATTTTTGACAGTGTAGAAAAGGGAGGAAGACGCCTTTATTTGTAATCGTGGGGTGAGCTGTACCCGGGGATCGACGGCTTAACGTGCCCATCCCACGCACGGCGGATATTTAGTGGTTCAAGCGCTCGTACCTGGCCAGGATCGAATCTGAGGTCTTCTCCGTGGCAGTCACAAACGATGACCACTAGGCCACCAGCGGCCCCCGGTGGCGTAGGTGAAGTTCACAGGGCAATATATATACAACCCGAGGACCGGCTTTCGGTTAGTATAGTGTTCGGAGTCAGAATGGGAAAAGCTGTTATCGGAGTTTGATAAAGGACAAATGGTGATGGCACGGCGATTCGGAACTACGATCTCGGAAACGATGCGGCTTGTGGGTTGTTCACGTGGCCCTGTAGTGAGTACGTACCGAAAGCGGTGCGTAGATGGCCAAACGACGAATAATCCGCAACTACGTACAACAGTGGTGATCAGGGCAATGTGTCACAGAACACGGTTCATCGCAGCCTTCTGCGCATGGGCATGCGTAGCCGAAGACCCATCTAGGTCCCCTTGCTCACTGCACGTCATCGCCAACAACGCATGAAATGGGCCCAAGATGATCGATATTACAACGTCGATGATTGGAAGAAAGTGTCCTGGTCTGACGAATCAAGATTCCTGCCGCATCACGTGACGGCCGAGCACGGATACGTGGAATACCAACGGAGGCTATGGCACCCAGATGCACTGTTGAGCGGAAACAGGTCGTCGTCGGCGGTGTTATGTTGTGGGCGATGTTTTCTTGGGACACTTTACGCCCCATTATCCCAATACCGCAATGCTCAGGTATCTGAATATACACTATCTACCAACAAGTAATTGGACACCTGTGATAGCAAAAGAAAACGAAGTTTGTTCACCTTCAATAGTTGGTGGAGCCTCCACGAGCGACGATTACAGCTGCGCATACTCTCAACCAGGCGTTGTACGACGGCTAGCGGTATTTTCTTCCACTCGGCTTGGAGAAGACAGGTCAGTTCCTTCACCGATTTTGGACGGTGGGGGCACCCCTTAAGTCGTCGCTCCAACTCGTCCCAGAGGTGCTCGATAGGGTTAAGGTCCGGGCTCAGTCCATTCGATTAACCCCATTGTCACCATACCAAGCCATGGTGGACCTCGCAACATGACAGGTGGCATTGTCATCCAGAAGGTAATATGGGTCCACCCCGTAAAACTGCCACAGCGTAGGAAGCGCATGGTCATCCAAAATGGTGCAGTAGGTCTCCGCGTTGAGTCTACCAGGAATTGCGACAAAGGGTCCCGTGCCATACCAGGAGAAACACCCCCATAGCATAATTCCACCGATGTCGAACTTCACAGTTGGCACAGTACATTCCGGCAGGAGACGTTCTCCAGGCAGACGCCAAACCCAGACCCTGCCATCGGAACGGTATAGGGTGAACCTTGATTCGTCGCTCCAGAGAACCTGTTTCCACTGTTCAACGGTCCACTGTCGAGGTTCTTTGCACCACATTAGCCGAGCAGCGCTATTGGACTTGGTGATCAAAGGCTTGTGGGCTGCAGCACGTCCATGATAACCGAGCAGATGGGCTTCCTTACGGATGGAATTCATCGAAAGAACACTCCCGGATGCCTGTTGAAACTCCTCGCAGATGTGGCTTTTCCAAATTTCTCTGGCCAGCACGCGTCTGTCTCTAACTCCCAGTTTTGTGGGTCTGCCGGGTCGGGGCACATTCCGACAGTCACGCCTCATCTTCTACTTGCCAATCACGTAGGTCACTGTCAATTTTGGGTACTTCAACTAGCTGGATATGTCACGTATGGATCGGCCATTTCTGTGATACCCGACGATTACACCTTTCTCGAAATCAGAGAGCTCCGAACTGCGTGGCATCTTGCATGCGACTGGTTGCGTTGTTGTTTCCCACACGATATTTAACGGCGGCGGCCGCGACGTGTATCAGGACCGCAGATATCGTCGATGGCAGGGGTGTCCAATAACTTGTTGGTAGATAGTGTAGTTGAGGACCAAGTTCACCCATTCATGGCAACTGTGTTCCCTGCTGGTGATGGCCATTATCAACAGGATAATACGCCATGTCATACTGCCAGAATCGTCAAGGAGTGGTTTGAGGAACATGCTGGTGACTTTATGTTAATGCCCTGGCCTCCAAATTCACCTGACATGAACCCAATCGAACATTTGTGGCTCGACTTGGAAAAGCGGGTTCGAGCAAAATCACCACGACTCCGAAATGTACGGGAACTGGAGGACCTGCTGTTGACATTATGGTACCAGATACCCCAGGATACCTATCGCCACTTCATCGAATCGATGCTTCGCCGAGTAGCCGCTGTTTTACTGGCTAAAAGGGTTCCTACAGCTTTTTAGGTAGCTGGTCATAATGTAATGAATCGTCAGTGTATTTCCCACTAGTTGAATAATATTATTAATCACAAAACAGTTTTTTAATATTTCAGTTTCAGTAAGAAATTTAGACATTTCCATGATTTGCGGGTCAAAGACAAAGCGGGGAACTGGCCCTCGGAGAATTGAACACCGGAGAAGTGGCCACAGAAATTTTAAAGGGGCCCTATAAAATTGCGTTCTTAACGACTCCGTGGCCACGGCCCCGAGGTTGGGTATCTGAGTCGCATAAAGTTTTCGTTATTTGCTATTTTTTCATTGCGATATTTGATGTAATTCTTCATAAAAAAAAATTTGTAACCTAAGGCACAAGAAAGCAATTTCAGGGTTTATAAACTAAAGCTCAACAAGTTGTCTGCGAGTATGCCCAAAACCAGGAAACCTGTCAGGGTAGGGAGCTTAATACAAAAAATATGAAATATAAAGAATTTCTGGCCCGATACGGAGACTTTTAACGTTTACAAACTACAACTGTACAAAACTTCTGCGGGCGTCTGCTACCGTAGGAACCCTGTCTGTGGGAGGGCGTGTGTGTGTATACTTAATTCAAAAATATAAAGAATTTCTGGTTCGATCGAGAGGTATTCAGCGTTTACAAATTACAACTTAACAAATTATCTGAGGGCACGAGCAAACGCACGAAACTTTTCGGGGGTTATCCCCCTCCCACGGATGGGATTTCCTGTGTTAGCAGATGCCCGCAGAAAATGTGTAGACTTGTAATTTGTAAACGCTGAAAATCATCGCCGCCCCTGTGGCGCAGTGGTCTAAGCGATGACTTCTGACTATTCGTCTGTGATAGAGTCCTGGTTCGAATCCCGGTGAATCATTTAAGGTGTGTTTGTCTTACGGTACTGGCTCTCTCCCTTCCCTGGAACCAGTGACCCTAAATTAGGTACGGGCGACTGCTTATAGCCTACTGAGTTGCTCACGGTGGTCGTTAAACCTCCAATCAAAACAAAAGTCATCTCCCGACTATGCTTCAAATTCTTTATATTTCATATTTTGGCATTAAGCTATCCTCCCACAGACAGGTTTTCTGCAGTACCAAATGCCTGCTGAAATTTTGCAGAGTTGGGGTTTGTAAGCGCTAAGAACTCTGGATCGGAATCCTTTATAATTTATATTTTTGGTATTAAATCCCCCTCCTCGACAAGCTTCCTGCTTTTGCACATGCCCACAGAGAATTTTTTCAGCTGTAGTTTATAAACTCTGAAATTCTTTTGTTTAGTCGTAGATTATAAACAATTTTTTTTATGAAGAATTACATTAAGTACCGCAATTAAGAAAATAGGAAAGTACGGAAACTTTATGTGATTCAGATAACCAACCTCTGGGGACCCGGCCAGGAAGCGGTCAAAAACTCAATATTTATACGGCCGAATAAAATTTTTGTGACCGGTTCTCCGGTGGCCAGTTTTCCTGGGGCCAGTTCTCCTACACACGAACTTTTTTCCCGGTAGGTCGTCTAGGTACGTACAGACCATCGATAAGTTATACCATGGAATGCTTAATATTTGCTAAAACATAACCATAATTCAGCAATCCTACATTCGTTTACTTACTCACATCATCAATGTACAGGTCGCGCCATCTATTAACAGGTCTGAACATAACTAAAAAAATGATTCATTTTTAATATATTTCTGGTGATGTTTAACCAAGAATTAAGTATCCCATACTATATCTTAAAGCTAGTTTTATCGATGGTCTGTACGAGCCCGGATAGTCTACTTCGACCCCGGTCATTAAGGTGGTTCCACTTAAAATCTCTTCCTTATGTTTCCAATGGTAAACCTTCTGTACATATTTTCTTCGCCATTAATGTATTTCCGAGGATGAAAATTTGCACGCAGATAAAACTAACTTTAAGTAATAGCATGGGATACTTAATGCTTGCTAAAACATAAACATAACTAAGCAATCCAACATGTGTTTGCCTACTGACGTCATCAATGTACAGGTCGCGCCATCTATTAACAGATCTGAACATTACTCAAAGAAAAATGATTCATTTTTAATATAATTATAATTACGTTTTAGCCAGTATTAGGTATCCCATGATGTAACTTAAAGTCAGTTTTATCGTTCGTCTGTACCAGCTTGGATAGTATGCGCCGACTGTAACGTATATTCTATTTTAACTTTCCTTTTGAGTTTCTTTTTCTATGCAAATTTGAGTTCGTTCTCAGTCATTTTCAAACCTTAACGTTATGTCTTTTCCCTCAAAAAAACAAGTGACGTGTGTGAACAGGTGACGTGTGTGTGTGTGGCCGGATAAGAACGATAGATAAAAAGACAATGCAGCGGTTGTTTACGGGAACGTGTCGCGGGTAGCCTAGTGGGCAACGTTCGTGACTGCCACGGAAAGGACCTCAGGTTCGATCCCAGCCAGGTACGAACGCTCGATCCACTAAATATCCGCCGTGCGTCGGAGGGGCACGTTAAGCCGTCGGACCCCAGGTACTGCCCCCCCCCAGTAATAAATAAGGACGTCTTCCTCCCCCTTTTTACTTCGCTTCCGTGTCACTTTCCTATCGGGCACTCTAGCCCAAATCTCCTAGCTTATTATTTCTAAGGGTTGTTTAAGACCTGGGGTCAGACACTCCCTTCCTAAAATCCTCTTCATTTAATCATTTCTTTACGAGCATTGATGTTATTGATGATAGACGTGCTGTTAAGCTGCGGTTGTTGTTAAATCACCGATACTGTACTGAGTACGCCAATAAACCGGATGTGAGTGTGGAGTACAAACCATGCAAAGAAAATAAACGTATTTGTAAATATTACAATTGACCTCTTTCTTGTAATGCGTAATGGTGCCTTCTATATTACGTTGACTTTAGCATACATAACGTAATTACTGACGTAACGACTAAGTTACAGTAAAAAAAAAAATTACGTTATACTACCCCGTTCATTTAGGTGGTTCTCCCAAAAATCTCTGCCTTATGTTCCCAACGGTAAATTTCTTTACATATTTTTATTTCTCTTTAGTTACAGAAGAAAATTATGTTATACGACCCCGGTCGTTAAGGTGGTTCCCCCTAAAATCTCTGCCTTACGGACCCAACGGAAAACTTCTTTACATATTTTTACTTCTTTATAGTTACAGAAGAAAATTATGTTATACGACCCAGATCATTAAGGTGGTTCCGCCTAAAATCTCTGCCTTATGTTCCCAACGGTAAACTTCTTTACATATTTTTACTTCTTTATAGTTACAGAAGAAAATTATGTTATACGACCCAGGTCATTAATCCGGTTTCCCCTAAAATCTCTGCCATATGTTCCCAACGGTAAACTTTTTTACATATTTTTACTTCTCTTTAGTTACATAAGAAAATTATGTTATACGACCCCGGTCGTTAAGGTGGTTCTCCCTAAAATCTCTGCCTTACGGACCCAACGGAAAATTTCTTTAGATATTTTTACTTTCTTATAGTTACAGAAGAAAATTATGTTATGCGACCCAGGTCATTAAGGTGGTTCCCCCTAAAATCTCTGCCTTACGGACCCAACGGAAAACTTCTTTACATATTTTTACTTCTTTATAGTTACAGAAGAAAATTATGTTATACGACCCAGATCATTAAGGTGGTTCCGCCTAAAATCTCTGCCTTATGTTCCCAACGGTAAACTTCTTTACATATTTTTACTTCTTTATAGTTACAGAAGAAAATTATGTTTTACGACCCAGGTCATTAAGGTGGTTCCCCCTAAAATCTCTGCCATATGTTCCCAACGGTAAACTTCTTTACATATTTTTACTTCTCTTTAGTTACATAAGAAAATTATGTTATACGACCCCGGTCGTTAAGGTGGTTCCCCCTAAAATCTCTGCCTTACGGACCCAACCTAAAACTTCTTTACATATTTTTACTTTCTTGTAGTTACAGAAGAAACTTATGTTATACGACACAGGTCATTAAGGTGGTTCCCCCTAAAATCTCTGCCTTACGGACCCAACGGAAAACTTCTTTACATATTTTTACTTTCTTATAGTTAGAGAAGAAAATTATGTTATACAACCCAGGTCATTAAGGTGGTTCCCATTAAAATCTCTGCCTTACGGACCCAACGGAAAACTTCTTTACATATTTTTACTTTCTTATAGTCACAGAAAGAAAATTATGTTATACGACCCAGGTCATTAAGGTGGTTCCCCCTAAAATCTCTGCCTTACGGACCCAACGGAAAACTCCTTTACATATTTTTACTTTCTTATAGTTACAGAAGAAAATTATGTTATACGACCCAGGTCATTAAGGTGGTTCCCCCTAAAATCTCTGCCTTACGGACCCAACGGAAAATTTCTTTACATATTTTTACTTTCTTATAGTTACAGAAGAAAATTATGTTATACGACCCAGGTCATTAAGGTGGTTCCCCCTAAATTATCTGCCTTACGGACCCAACGGAAAACTTCTTTACATATTTTTACTTTCTTATAGTTACAGAAGAAAATTATGTTATACGACCCAGGTCATTAAGGTGGTTCCCCCTAAAATCTCTGAAATATGTTCCCAAAGGTAAACTTCTTTACATATTTTTACTTCTCTTTAGTTATAGAAGAAAATTATGTTATACGACCCCGGTCGTTAAGGTGGCTCCCCCTAAAATCTCTACCTTACGGACCCAACGGAAAACTTCTTTACATATTTTTACTTCTCTTTAGTTACAGAAGAAAATTGTGTTATACGACCCCGGTCATTAAGGTGGTTCCCCCTAAAATCTCTGCCTTACGGACCCAACGGTAAACTTCTTTACATATTTTTACTTCTTTATAGTTACAGAAGAAAATTATATTATGCGACCCAGGTCATTAAGGTGGTTCCCCATAAAATCTCTGCCTTACGGACCCAACGGAAAACTTCTTTACATATTTTTACTTCTTTATAGTTACAGAAGAAAATTATGTTATACAACCCAGGTCATTAAGGTGGTTCCCCCTAAAATCTCTGCCATATGTTCCCAACGGTAAACTTCTTTACATATTTTTACTGCTCTTTAGTTACAGAAGAAAATTATGTTATACGACCCCGGTCATTAAGGTGGTTCCCCCTAAAATCTCTGCCTTACGGACCCGACGGAAAACTTCTTTACATATTTTTACTTCTTTATAGTTACAGAAGAAAATTGTGTTATAAGACCCAGGTCATTAAGGTGGTTCCCCCTAAAATCTCTGCCTTATGTTCCCAACGGAAAACTTCTTTACATATTTTTACTTCTTTATAGTTACAGAAGAAATTGTGTTATAACGCCCAGGTCATTAAGGTGGCTCCCCCTAAAATCTCTGCCTTATGTTCGCAACGGAAAACTTCTTTACATATTTTTACATCTTTATAGTTACAGAAGAAATTGTGTTATAAGACCCAGGTCATTAAGGTGGTTCCACCTAAAATCTCTGCCTTATGTTCCCAACGGAAAACTTCTTTACATATTTTTACTTCTTTATAGTTACAGAAGAAAATTGTGTTATAACACCCAGGTCATTAAGGTGGCTCCCCCTAAAATCTCTGCCTTATGTTCCCAACGGAAAACTTCTTTACATATTTTTACTTCTTTATAGTTACAGAAGAAATTGTGTTATAAGACCCAGGTCATTAAGGTGGTTCCACCTAAAATCTCTGCCTTATGTTCCCAACGGAAAACTTCTTTATAGTTACAGAAGAAATTGTGTTATAAGACCCAGGTCATTAACGTGGTTCCCCCTAAAATCTCTGCCTTATGTTCCCAACGGAAAACTTCTTTACATATTTTTACTTCTTTATAGTTACAGAAGAAATTGTGTTATAACACCCAGGTCATTAAGGTGGCTCCCCCTAAAATCTCTGCCTTATGTTCCCAACGGAAAACTTCTTTACATATTTTTACTTCTTTATAGTTACAGAAGAAATTGTGTTATAAGACCCAGGTCATTAAGGTGGTTCCACCTAAAATCTCTGCCTTATGTTCCCAACGGAAAACTTCTTTATAGTTACAGAAGAAATTGTGTTATAAGACCCAGGTCATAAGACCCAGGTCATTTTTTTTACTTCTTTATAGTTACAGAAGAAATTGTGTTATAACACCCAGGTCATTAAGGTGGCTCCCCTAAAATCTCTGCCTTATGTTCCCAACGGAAAACTTCTTTACATATTTTTACTTCTTTATAGTTACAGAAGAAATTGTGTTATAAGACCCAGGTCATTAAGGTGGTTCCACCTAAAATCTCTGCCTTATGTTCCCAACGGAAAACTTCTTTATAGTTACAGAAGAAATTGTGTTATAAGACCCAGGTCATAAGACCCAGGTCATTTTTTTTACTTTCTTTATAGTTACAGAAGAAATTGTGTTATAACACCCAGGTCATTAAGGTGGCTCCCCCTAAAATCTCTGCCTTATGTTCCCAACGGAAAACTTCTTTACATATTTTTACTTCTTTATAGTTACAGAAGAAATTGTGTTATAACACCTAGGTCATTAAGGTGGCTCCCCCTAAAATCTCTGCCTTATGTTCCCAACGGAAAACTTCTTTACATATTTTTACTTCTTTATAGTTACAGAAGAAATTGTGTTATACGACCCAGATCATTAAGGTGGTGGTTCTCCCTAAAATCTCTGCCTTATGTTCCCAACGGTAAACTTCTTTACATATTTTTACTTCTTTATAGTTACAGAAGAAAATTATGTTATACGACCCAGGTCATAATTCCGGTTCCCCGTAAAATCTCTGCCATATGTTCCCAACGGTAAACTTCTTTACATATTTTTCTTCTCTTTAGTTACATAAGAAAATTATGTTATACGACCCCGGTCGTTAAGGTGGTTCCCCCTAAAATCTCTGCCTTACGGACCCAACAGAAAACTTCTTTACATATTTTTACTTTTTTATAGTTACAGAAGAAAATTATGTTACGCGACCCAGGTCATTAAGGTGGTTCCCCTAAAATCTCTGCCTTACGGACCCAACGGAAAACTTCTTTACATATTTTTACTTTCTTATAGTTACAGAAGAAAATTATGTTATACGACCCAAATCATTAAGGTGGTTCCCCCTAAAATCTCTGCCTTACGGACCCAACGGAAAACTTCTTTACATATTTGTACTTTCTTATAGTTACAGAAGAAAATTATGTTATACGACCCAGGTCATTAAGGTGGTTCCCCCTAAAATCTCTGAAATATGTTCCCAAAGGTAAACTTCTTTACATATTTTTACTTCTCTTTAGTTATAGAAGAAAATTATGTTATACGACCCCGGTCGTTAAGGTGGCTCCCCCTAAAATCTCTACCTTACGGACCCAACGGAAAACTTCTTTGCATATTTTTACTTCTTTATAGCTACAGAAGAAAATTATGTTTTGCGACCCAGGTCATTAAGGTGGTTCCCCTAAAATCTCTGCCATATGTTACCAACGGTAAACGTCTTTACATATCTTTACTTTTTTATAGTTACAGAAGAAAATTATGTTATACGACATAGGTCATTAATCCGATACCCCCTTAAATATCTGCCATATGTTCCCAACGGTAAACTTCTTTACATATTTTTACTTCTCTTTACTTACATAAGAAAATTATGTTATACGACCCCGGTCGTTAAGGTGGTTCCCCATAAAATCTCTGCCTTACGGACCCAACGGAAAACTTCTTTACATATTTTTACTTCTTTATAGTTACAGAAGAAAATTATGTTATACAACCCAGGTCATTAAGGTGGTTCCCCCTAAAATCTCTGCCATATGTTCCCAACGGTAAACTTCTTTACATATTTTTACTGCTCTTTAGTTACAGAAGAAAATTATGTTATACGACCCCGGTCATTAAGGTGGTTCCCCCTAAAATCTCTGCCTTACGGACCCAACGGAAAACTTCTTTACATATTTTTACTTCTTTATAGTTACAGAAGAAAATTGTGTTATAAGACCCAGGTCATTAAGGTGGTTCCCCCTAAAATCTCTGCCTTATGTTCCCAACGGAAAACTTCTTTACATATTTTTACTTCTTTATAGTTACAGAAGAAATTGTGTTATAACGCCCTGGTCATTAAGGTGGCTCCCCCTAAAATCTCTGCCTTATGTTCCCAACTGAAAACTTCTTTACATATTTTTACTTCTTTATAGTTACAGAAGAAATTGTGTTATAAGACCCAGGTCATTAAGGTGGTTCCACCTAAAATCTTTGCCTTATGTTCCCAACGGAAAACTTCTTTACATATTTTTACTTCTTTATAGTTACAGAAGAAATTGTGTTATAACACCCAGGTCATTAAGGTGGCTCCCCTAAAATCTCTGCCTTATGTTCCCAACTGAAAACTTCTTTACATATTTTTACTTCTTTATAGTTACAGAAGAAATTGTGTTATAAGACCCAGGTCATTAAGGTGGTTCCACCTAAAATCTCTGCCTTATGTTCCCAACGGAAAACTTCTTTATAGTTACAGAAGAAATTGTGTTATAAGACCCAGGTCATAAGACCCAGGTCATTTTTTTTACTTCTTTATAGTTACAGAAGAAAATTGTGTTATAACACGCAGGTCATTAAGGTGGCTCCCCTAAAATCTCTGCCTTATGTTCCCAACGGAAAACTTCTTTACATATTTTTACTTCTTTATAGTTACAGAAGAAAATTGTGTTATAACACCTAGGTCATTAAGGTGGTTCCCCCTAAAATCTCTGCCTTACGGACCCAACAGAAAACTTCTTTACATATTTTTACGTCTTTATAGTTGCAGAAGAAAATTATGTTATACGACCCCGGTCGTTAAGGTGGTAACTTCTTTACATATTTTTTACTTCTTTATAGTTACAGAAGAAAATTATGTTATACGACCCAGGTCATTAAGGTGGTTCCCCCTAAAATCTCTGTCTTATGTTTCCAACGGTACACTTCTTTACATATTTTTACTTCTTTATAGTTAAAGAAGAAATTGTGTTATACGACCCAGGTCATTAAGGGGTTCCCCCTAAAATCTCTGCCATATGTTCCCAACGGTAAACTTTACATATTTTCTTCGCAATGACTGTATTCCCAAGTATGAAAATTTGAACATCAATAAAACTAACTTTAAGTTATAGCATAGGATACTTAATACTTGCTGAAACATAACCATATTTATATTAAAAATCAATCATTTGTCTTTGAGTAATGTTGAGACCTGTCAATAGATGATGCGACCTATACATTGATGACGTCAGTAGACAAACAAATGTTTGATTGCTTAAATATGATTTAGTTTTCGTAAGTATTAAATATCCCATGCTACAACTCAAAGTTAGTGTTATGAATGTGCAAATTTTCATCCACGGGAATACATTAATTGCGAAGAAAATATGTAAAGAAGTTTTACCATTGCAAACATAAGGCAGAGATCATGAATGAAATACGTGATTACACCATACAATACAAATTTTGAAGATGACAATCCGTTTTTCGTGTAAATATGACAAGGATGGTAAGTCAGATAATATACCCTGGCGGAAAGTGAAATAAGAACACCAAGAAGGAGACGTCTGATGCCAACGAAATTTATACATAACGGAATACAGAGGATAACGTGATCAAAACATTATGGCAAAATACAGCTGTATTTGCTGGTAAACTGAAAAATAACATTTCCATGTAACATGGTTAGTACGAGGTTGAACCGCCATGAACTGCGTCACACTGTGCAATTCTGGCATGGAGTCTGTCGTACAGATGTTGGATGTAAGTTTGGGGTATTGAGTTCCAAGCATCCTCAACCTGGACGCCTCAATCGGGGATGGTCGTGGCTGGAAAGTGAAAAAAGAACACCAAGAAGGAGACGTCTGATACCAACGAAATTTATACATAACGGAATACAGAGGATAACGTGATCAAAACATTATGGCAAAATACAGCTGTATTTGCTGGTAAACTGAAAAATAACATTTCCATGTAACATGGTTAGTACGAGGTTGAACCGCCATGAACTGCGTCACACTGTGCAATTCTGGCATGGAGTCTGTCGTACAGATGTTGGATGTAAGTTTGGGGTATTGAGTTCCAAGCATCCTCAACCTGGACGCCTCAATCGGGGATGGTCGTGGCTGGAAAGTGAAAAAAGAACACCAAGAAGGAGACGTCTGATACCAACGAAATTTATACATAACGGAATACAGAGGATAACGTGATCAAAACATTATGGCAAAATACAGCTGTATTTGCTGGTAAACTGAAAAATAACATTTCCATGTAACATGGTTAGTACGAGGTTGAACCGCCATGAACTGCGTCACACTGTGCAATTCTGGCATGGAGTCTGTCGTACAGATGTTGGATGTAAGTTTGGGGTATTGAGTTCCAAGCATCCTCAACCTGGACGCCTCAATCGGGGATGGTCGTGGCTGGAAAGTGAAAAAAGAACACCAAGAAGGAGACGTCTGATACCAACGAAATTTATACATAACGGAATACAGAGGATAACGTGATCAAAACATTATGGCAAAATACAGCTGTATTTGCTGGTAAACTGAAAAATAACATTTCCATGTAACATGGTTAGTACGAGGTTGAACCGCCATGAACTGCGTCACACTGTGCAATTCTGGCATGGAGTCTGTCGTACAGATGTTGGATGTAAGTTTGGGGTATTGAGTTCCAAGCATCCTCAACCTGGACGCCTCAATCGGGGATGGTCGTGGCTGGAAAGTGAAAAAAGAACACCAAGAAGGAGACGTCTGATACCAACGAAATTTATACATAACGGAATACAGAGGATAACGTGATCAAAACATTATGGCAAAATACAGCTGTATTTGCTGGTAAACTGAAAAATAACATTTCCATGTAACATGGTTAGTACGAGGTTGAACCGCCATGAACTGCGTCACACTGTGCAATTCTGGCATGGAGTCTGTCGTACAGATGTTGGATGTAAGTTTGGGGTATTGAGTTCCAAGCATCCTCAACCTGGACGCCTCAATCGGGGATGGTCGTGGCTGGAAAGTGAAAAAAGAACACCAAGAAGGAGACGTCTGATACCAACGAAATTTATACATAACGGAATACAGAGGATAACGTGATCAAAACATTATGGCAAAATACAGCTGTATTTGCTGGTAAACTGAAAAATAAGATTTCCATGTAACATGGTTAGTACGAGGTTGAACCGCCATGAACTGCGTCACACTGTGCAATTCTGGCATGGAGTCTGTCGTACAGATGTTGGATGTAAGTTTGGGGTATTGAGTTCCAAGCATCCTCAACCTGGACGATTCAATCGGGGATGGTCGTGGCTAGAAAGTGAAAAAAGAACACCAAGAAGGAGACGTCTGATACCAACGAAATTTATACATAACGGAATACAGAGGATAACGTGATCAAAACATTATGGCAAAATACAGCTGTATTTGCTGGTAAACTGAAAAATAACATTTCCATGTAACATGGTTAGTACGAGGTTGAACCGCCATGAACTGCGTCACACTGTGCAATTCTGGCATGGAGTCTGTCGTACAGATGTTGGATGTAAGTTTGGGGTATTGAGTTCCAAGCATCCTCAACCTGGACGCCTAAATCGGGGATGGTCGTGGCTGGAAAGTGAAAAAAGAACACCAAGAAGGAGACGTCTGATGCCAACGAAATTTATACATAACGGAATACAGAGGATAACGTGATCAAAACATTATGGCAAAATACAGCTGTATTTGCTGGTAAACTGAAAAATAACATTTCCATGTAACATGGTTAGTACGAGGTTGAACCGCCATGAACTGCGTCACACTGTGCAATTCTGCAATTCTGGCATGGAGTCTGTCGTACAGATGTTGGATGTAAGTTTGGGGTATTGAGTTCCAAGCATCCTCAACCTGGACGCGTAAATCGGGGATGGTCGTGGCTGGCCGTGGAGACCGGATAAGTCGTTGTCCCATAAAATCCCACACGTGCTCAATGGGGGACAAATCCGGTGGCCATGGAAGTTGCCTCACACCCTGAAGTGCATGTTGCGTTGCACGTGCCGTGTGTTGGGCGTGCGTTATCTTGCTGGAAAACACCACGATGGACCGACCTTACAAATGGCACAACAACGGGCTGAATGATGTTGTTGATGTAGGAGGTGCTGTTTAACGTACCCGGTACAAACACTAGTTGTGTACGGGAGTGATAGCTGATCGCTCCCCACACCAGGAGACCAGGTGTAGGCTCTGTGTGTCGCTGGCGGATGCAAGAAGGGTGGAGACGCTCCCCAGTGCGTCTGCGAACACGCATACGGCCATCGGAGGCTCCCAAGCAGAATCTGCTTTCATCGCTGAACACGACAGATCGCCATTGCGTTCTACAGTGCAGACGTTGGTGACACCACTGCAGCCGTTCCTGGCGGTGGGCTGGAGTCAGAGGTACACATGCCAGAGGCAAACGTGCACGTAGTCCTGCATCCAGTAGAACGGTTGCGGATTGTTCGCACAGTCACCTCAGGTGCAACGGCAGCTCGGATTTGCGTCGCAGTGGATGTTCTGCTTGACAACGCCGCTCTTCTTATGCGTCGATCGGTCCGCTCATCAGTCCGTCTGTGACTCCCGGTTCCACGTCTTCTCGTGTGGGAATGTTCCTCGGATCATCTACGCCACCATCGTACCACCACCGATACTTCCCGTCCAATTCGCTCCGCAATACGACGATAAGACCTCCCGGCCTCGCGGAGTCCGACTAGACGACCTCGCTCAAAGTCCGATAACTGCTGAAATCGTACACGTCTTCCATGTCCAGGCATTGCAGCTTCTTCAGGGTCTTTGCACGTGTCCGTACGCCGACGACTGATTACATTCACTTTGCCGTACTCCTTAAATACCACCGACGAAAATTTGCATATTATGCCGTGCTGTGGCGTAAGCGCTCATCGGTTGGTCCCGAAATTAACATCACACCTACGTAAACTCGACAACATTCACATATGTAAATTTCATGATCGTCCACCAATTCCTTCTTGGTGTTCTTTTTTCACTTTCCGCCAGTGTAATATCGGAAACTTGAGACATGATCGTTCTGGGTGGTGTAGTGGTTAGCATACCCGGGTGCTATCTAGGAGACGCGGGTTCGATTCCCGCTTTAACACGACGAAATTTTCAAGTTTTCGGATATTATCTGACCTAACATCCTTATCACAATTACACCGAAAAATGGATTGCAATTGTAGAGGCGAACGTAAATACTCCACCTGCCTTACGTAATCTAAATTTCCGAAAGGCTCTATAATCAAAGTTCCTTCACCGGAGCACGCACCCCATAGACTATAGGTCAAGGCTTATGCTACTTAGATGACCAATAATTTATAATAATTGGTCAAACAGGCGCTCTGCTTCCTCAGCTTTAGTATTATATTAAGATCTGCTAATCAAGGGAGGGGGGGTGAATAAATAACGAAGAGACAGACTTTGAAAGGAATCCATCAACGTTTTCAAACTTGACAAAATTTTATCGTTATTCACAAAAATGCTGTCTGAGCCTAGGCTGTGCATGGGAAACTTTTTTCGTGACGAGAAATCACTCATGCATTATTTCACACGTGTCTTTTCGTCGTAGTGCAGCTCCCCTTGCTAACACTTTATTGTTTTTCCTAATCATCCCTGCCGGAGTCTGTCCGCACTTCGGTACAGAATCTCCATGCGCTTGTGAGAGCCTGAAACAGCCTGTATCACAAGAGCCCCAAATTCCCGTCCATCCACGAGGACATACGAAATTTCTAGTCGCCTAACGAGCAACGTACACGTGCTCCTGTCACCACCACAAGACAAATGGGAACGTTCTTGAAAGCAAGTATGAGTCATTTTCTTGTAGGACTTCCGTCCACAGTGAGTAGAGTTTAGGTCCCAGCCACCTACAGCGAGTTCGCCTTTTGGGCAGGACACAGAAACGGAAGGAATGAGAGCAAGTCTAGCGACTTGGCAGAACAGTTTGTAGTGAGATTAGAGTACAGTAGATGGCGCCACCGTCTTCTTGTAGGACTTCCGTCCACAGTGAGTAGAGTTTAGGTCCCAGCCACCTACAGCGAGTTTGCCTTTTGGGCAGGACACAGAAACGGAAGGAATGAGAGCAAGTCTAGCGACTTTGACAGAACAGTTTGTAGTGAAATTAGAGTACAGTAGATGGCGCCACCGTCTTCTTGTAGGACTTCCGTCCACAGTGAGTAGAGTTTAGGTCCCAGCCACCTACAGCGAGTTCGCCTTTTGGGCAGGACACAGAAACGGAAGGAATGAGAGCAAGTCTAGCGACTTTGACAGAACAGTTTGTAGTGAGATTAGAGTACAGTAGATGGCGCCACCGTCTTCTTGTAGGACTTCCGTCCACAGTGAGTAGAGTTTAGGTCCCAGCCACCTACAGCGAGTTCGCCTTTTGGGCAGGACACAGAAACGGAAGGAATGAAAGCAAGTCTGGCGACTTTGACAGAACAGTTTGTAGTGAGATTAGAGTACAGTAGATGGCGCCACGGTCTTCTTGTAGGACTTCCGTCCACAGTGAGTAGATTTTAGGTCCCAGCCACCTACAGCGAGTTCGCCTTTTGGGCAGGACACAGAAACGGAAGGAATGAGAGCAAGTCTAGCGACTTTGACAGAACAGTTTGTAGTGAGATTAGAGTACAGTAGATGGCGCCACCGTCTTCTTGTAGGACTTCCGTCCACAGTGAGTAGAGTTTAGGTCCCAGCCACCTACAGCGAGTTCGCCTTTTGGGCAGGACACAGAAACGGAAGGAATGAGAGCAAGTCTAGCGACTTTGACAGAACAGTTTGTAGTGAGATTAGAGTACAGTAGATGGCGCCACCGTCTTCTTGTAGGACTTCCGTCCACAGTGAGTAGAGTTTAGGTCCCAGCCACCTACAGCGAGTTCGCCTTTTGGGCAGGACACAGAAACGGAAGGAATGAGAGCAAGTCTAGCGATTTTGACAGAACAGTTTGTAGTGAGATTAGAGTACAGTAGATGGCGCCACCGTCTTCTTGTAGGACTTCCGTCCACAGTGAGTAGATTTTAGGTCCCAGCCACCTACAGCGAGTTCGCCTTTTGGGCAGGACACAGAAACGGAAGGAATGAGAGCAAGTCTAGCGACTTTGACAGAACAGTTTGTAGTGAGATTAGAGTACAGTAGATGGCGCCACCGTCTTCTTGTAGGACTTCCGTCCACAGTGAGTAGATTTTAGGTCCCAGCCACCTACAGCGAGTTCGCCTTTTGGGCAGGACACAGAAACGGAAGGAATGAGAGCAAGTCTAGCGACTTTGACAGAACAGTTTGTAGTGAGATTAGAGTACACTAGATGGCGCCACCGTCTTCTTGTAGGACTTCCGTCCACAGTGAGTAGATTTTAGGTCCCAGCCACCTACAGCGAGATCGCCTTTTGGGCAGAACACAGAAACGGAAGGAATGAGAGCAAGTCTAGCGACTTTGAAAGAACAGTATGTAGTGAGATTAGAGTACAGTAGAGGGCGCCACTGTACAAGTACGATGTCGCACATAGAGGGGTGAGAGAATTTCAGGAGGGGCATAGGAAATGATGCCCATTTAACCACTGGGTCCAGCCTGGGGGCCGTCACTTAACGTGCTCGTCCGATTCACGGCGAATATTCGGTGATTGTTAGCAAAACAAACCACCTCCGCGAAATCAGGCCAGGATCGAACCTGAGGACCTTGCATTGGTAGTCTGAACTGCTAACCACTCAGCCATTCGCGGCTTTTCCTGTCACCACCAAACTCCAACCCTCAACTAACTCTTCTCCCCACATCTAGTCACGTGCTAACCTCTGCCCTATTTCCTGAAGCGCGACGAACTATCTAGAGAGAGGCATACAACGAGCCTTCGCTGTTGCCCCTCCCCTTCTCCTCCGACTCGCTTGCTCCCTCACCCCCAGCCTTCGCTGCTGAGTAGGATGGTCACCGAACGGCTCCTATCGCGACCTTGGCCTTTTCCATGAACTAATCTCCAACGGACAGCATAGCTTGACAGCATTGTATACACTATTGTGTTCTTACATTCCGAACTGTCTTGCTTACAATAAACATGTACATTTCCTCCGAAGGTCGGGCGCCATGTTGGAGTCTTACAATACATCCGAAAACCAATGACCTCAAGGGCCTTTAGTAATCCGACTAATTTAACTTTCAGATGCACTGCTAGAAATGTTCCTTTTCTGGAAATGAAAAAAAATATATAGAAGAGTTATTTTCCTGGAAACGGGAAAACGCGTGCTGCTTCTTGAACCTGGGGGCTTTCCGTGGTGGTGTGAACTTCTAACACTAGCTGAATATCCGCTCTGCATCGGACGAGCACGTTGAGTTACGGTCCCCGGCTAGAAATCCTCCGGTTATAAAGGTGTTCATTCCTAAGCCCTCCCCCCCCTTATTTATCTCTGCCTCCTATGAGCAAAATCGCACGCTTGTACGGTGACGCCATCTATTGTGCTCTCTCTCACAAACTATCTTGTCAGAATCGCTAGATTGTCTCTAACTTCTTTCAGTTTCTGCGCCCTGCCGGAAAGGGCACAAAAACGACAGAGAAATGCACAAAAAATTATCGAGAAATGTACGTGAATTGGACGAATGTATGTGAATTTCTCGAATTCACTGAAATTTTGTTATATGAAATGAAATCTTTGTTAAATTTAGTGTTTGTACTTATGTAAACTGGAGGGAGTCGTTTGAGCGAATTCCTGAGAGAGTAGTATAAACAGAGCATTTTTGTAATTATAGTTTTAAACGATGAGAGAGAAGGAGAGGGAAAGAGAGAGAGAGAGAGAGAGAGAGAGAGAGAGAGAGAGAGGGTTAGTCACAAGGAGAGAAAGAGCGAGGGAGAGGGTGAGAACGGAAGAGGGAAAGAGAAAGAGAGAGAAAGAAAGAAAGATGGAAAGAAAGAAAGAGAGAGGGTGAGTCACAGAGAGAGAAAGAGAGAGGGAGAGAACGAGAACGAGAGAGGGAAAGACAGAAAGAGAAAGAAAGAGAGAGAGAGGAGTGAGTCACAGAAAGAGAGAGAGGGAGAGAATGAGAACAAGAGAGGAAAAGAGAGAAAGAAAGATAGAAAGAAAGAAAGAAAGAAAGAAAGAAAGAAAGAAAGAAAGAAAGAAATATATATATATATAGAGAGAGAATGTGAGTCACAGAGAGAGAGAGAGAGAGAGATAAAATGAGAACGAGAGAGGGAAAGAGAAAGAAAGAAAGAAAGAATTAGAGAGAGTGAGAGGTTGAGTCACAGAGAGAGAGAGAGAAAGAGAGGGAAAGAGAAAGCGAGAAAGAAAGAGAGAGAGAATGTGAGTCACAGAAAGAGAAAAAGAGAGGGAGAGAATGAGAACGAGAGAGGGAAAGAGAAAGAGAGAGAGAAAGAAAGAAAGATGGAAAAAGAGAAAGAGAGAGGGTGAGTCACAGAGAGAGAAAGAGAGGGAGAGAATAAGAACGAGAGAGGGAAAGACAGAAAGAGAAAGAGAGAGAGTAAAAGAAAGAGAGAGAGAGCGGGGTGAGTCACAGAGAGAGAAAAAGAGAGGGAGAGAATGAGAACAAGAGAGGGAAAGAGAGAAAGAAAGATAGTAAGAAAGAAAGAAATATATATATAGAGAGAGAATGTGAGTCACAGAGAGAGAAAGAGAGGG